>SJYQ01008234.1:0-23058 GCA_006410935.1 Redunca redunca
ATAACTTCTTTGGGGGGGGGGAATATATATATATATGTATGTATATAAGGAACTCATACCCTAAGAGAAAAAACACAAATAATTTGATTAAAAAATGAGCAAAGGATCTGAATTGAATGGTAGTGCTTTAATCTGAAAGTTTTAACCCTCCTGATGGCCAGTGCCTAAATATCGCCTCTCTCTCAAGAGTTCTTTCTAATATCAACCACTTTCATACTCTTTACTGCGGTGCTATACCACCTCCTGAATCTTTTTTCTGTTGTTCTCTTCTTGCTAATGTCCCACAGAGCCTATTGCTCTTAGAGTCATGTCTTGGATCAAACTTGCTACATTACATATATCATCTTAATCTAAGGAAAAACTTGCATCCTTTTCCACCAAACACTGGAACAAGAGATCCCCTATGGATCTCTCTCCTTCCATTCTGCTCCCCAGCAAATACTACCAGTCTTTAGCTTTTCCCAGAAAGATTCAGGCATGATTTTCTACACCTCCAAGCTCATTGGGTCATTCCTTTAAGCCCTAGTCATATGGCTTAAGTTGAAAAAGAGTACCCTATTTCCCCAAGAAATGAGAGAGGAAAAGCATAGCACTACAAAATTTTCCTCAAGGAAATCCTTATTTGTCAGTCCGCACCCATTAATTCACTAGCCTCCTCTCATATATAAGCTGGAGGTGCTGACGAGTTAAGTGTTGCAGAGCCAGTTTGGGCCACTTTTAACAAGTTCTACATAGATGGCTAGCACCTCTGAATAAATGTGTGAGCATTTAACACCCATGGTGCTCTTCTTTTGAGCCCCAGTTAAACATTGAAAATAGCAGGAACTGTCTCACTTACCACTGTGCTACAGTTATATAAAGGCAGCTAAACTGGGTAGACCTCTCCTATTAGGACCAAGGCTCTGAATTCCTTAGAAAGAAGTGGCAAGTGAATAGCAAGGTGACCAAATTTGAACTAGACGCTTATGCACTGCATTTATTCTCGATAACTTTATATATATATATATATATAACTTTCTTTTAATCAAACCATAAGCATTTACTATCTACATATACTTGGCAAACACCAGGAGTTATTCTGAAATTTTAATAAGTAGAAGAGACCATCTTTGTTCTTAAAGAAATTATTTTAGATACCGTTTGCCATAATTCAGTTCTTCTAAAACCTAAGTATGCCATTAAGAAGAGAATAAAAATATAGCCTTTGGTGTTTGAGAATACAATCTGCAATAGTGAACAGCTTCAGTCTTCAATATTGGGTAGCATATGTATGTCACATGGGTACTTGAAGACTTGACAAGGAGTATGCAGAAGAAATATTTTAAAGGAATTGATTTTCAGATCTTCACCTATCTTATGTATACATAACCAAAACTGATCTGCCCAAGAAAGAACATGGAGTTGAATTTTGCTCCCTTTCCTAACTTCTCTTCATCATTTTTATTCTCCAGCTTAGCTCTTATTTTTTGCCTCCCGTACTTTACCACTTTCCATTATTTTAAGAATTAAGAACTCTGGGACAGCAAAACATAGTGATGATTTTCAAATTACTTCTCTTGATTTAAAAAAGTAAATGATTCTGATGAATGGACAATAAATAATAAATATCTTACTGCTCAGTGTTTTGCAACTATTTACATTCAACAAAAGTTAAAGGAGCACAGAACTGNCTGAGTTGTTATCTGATAAGTTATTAGTGTTTGATGATAGATCACTAAGTGATTTAAGTGTATGACTAAAAAGAAGTTTAAAAACTTTGAAGATATTGCTGCAACTCCTTTAATTTTCATCTATGTATTTATATGAATAGATTTCTCTGAATTTACACCTGTTGAAAGACAGAATAGAATTGATGCTGAATATTGCCATTCTTATAAGGAATACAATTTAACCTCAGAAACATGAGTTAATTATAAACCATCACAGTAACTCATTAGTAGATGAATCTTCATATATTTTCCCTTTTAAGTATTAAAATTAATATTTACATTATATTTTTATATCTCTATATACTTATCACTCAGGTGGCTCAGTGCTAAAGAATCCGCCTACCAATACAGTGGGCACAGAAATGCGGGTTGGATCCCTGGGTTCGGGAAAATCCCCTGGAGTAGGAAATGGCAACCCACTGGGAAATCCCATGGACAGAGTAGTCCGGTGGGCTAAAGTCCATGGGGTTGCAAAGAGTCAGACATGACTGAACACACACACATACATACCTATGTTACATATAATGCATTCTATTGATACATATGTTACAGATCCAAAATGTATTTATAAAGCTACTAATTGTAGCATTCCCTATGAAAACAAAACAAAACAAAAATGTCTGTTAGTAGAAAATTACTTAAACCATGGTACAGCTATATGTGGGAGTATTAGTGAAAGTGAAAGGGAAAATCAGTCATGTCCAGCTCTTTGCGACCCCATGGACTATATAATCCATGAAATTTTCTAGGCCAGAATACTGGAGTGGGTAGCCTTTCCCTTCTCCAGGGGATCTTCCTAACCAGGGAGCAAACCCAGGTCTGCATTTCAGGCAAATTCTTTACCAGTTGAGTCACCAGGGAAGCCCAAAATAAGACCCGGTTCAGTCAGACAGTTCAGTTGCTCAGTCGTGTCTGACTCTTTGGGACCCCACGAATTGCAGCACGCCAGGCCTCCCTGTCCATCACCATCTCCCAGAGTTCACTCAAACTCATGTCCATCGAGTCAGTGATGCCATCCAGCCATCTCATCCTCTGTCATCCCCTTTTCCTCCTGCCCCCAATCCCTGCCAGCATCAGAGTCTTTTCTAATGAGTCAACTCTTCACATGAGGTGGCCAAAGTTATGCAGCTATAAAAAGAAAGTGAAGAAACTGCACATCTATGATGGATAGGAATGGTTTCCAAGACACAGACCTGTCAGGCTCAATAATACACTCTCACCACAGATATCTATATTGTAATTCTCATAACCTCCATTAGCTTATATGTCAAAAAATAATTTGCAACTTTAATTAAAATAAAGAATTTGATATGGAGAAGTTATCCTAGGTTACTCAGGTGAGCCCTAAATGTAATCGCCAGTGTGTCTGTAGGAGGGAGACATAGGGAAATTTGAAGAAAAGAAAAGGCTATGTAAAGATGGCAGTAGATATTGGAGTGGTTTATTTATGAGACAAGAAATTTCAGCACAGTCTCTAGAAGCTGAAAGAGATAAGAAATAGATACTTTCTGGGTGCCCTAGAAATAATTAGTCTTGCAAACACCTTGATTTTACACGTAACTGATTTTAGTTTTCTATCCTCCAGAATTGAAATGTAATACATTTAAGTTTTTCAAGCCCTTAAATTGATGGTAATTTGTTACAAAAAATATGAAACTATACTTTACTAAAATAAAACAAAAAAATTAGTACATTTTATATACTATGCTCCTTTTTATAAAAGAACAGATGAGAGCTGTTTGTATATGCCTAAAAATCAGGGACAGTAATGAAAGTGGTTACTTATAGGAGACAGGTATAGAGATAAAACATTTCAGTGTTTGCCTTTTATTTTGATTTTGAAACGAGGGAGGTAAAACATATTCTAAACAAAATAAGCAATAAGTAGATATCTAAAATTTAAAGAGGAAAAAGGCAGTTGATAAATCTGGTTCTTGAAAAACATGCTGTTTTTTCCTCATTCAAATAAACTCATAAGTAAATAAAAGAATGAAAGAAATGATAGTTTTACTTTCAAAAGTTAATACGAGCAATGCATTGGAGATTGAATCCTTTCCATCAATTTAGACTTATGAGGAACATTTTTAATACCAAATTTAAGTTAGATGCATAGTTTTTTTTAAATTTGAGAACAGGAAAGGAAAAAAATTGAAAATCAGTTGTACAGCAAGCACTAAATTCTAGTAAAATTTTACACATTTTCTTATTAATACGTGTCATTTTAAAAATTTTAATTATAATGAATCAAAAACATTGCATTTAAAATCATTCCAAATATATGACGAACTATCTTGTTGCCGTATGGATGAGATGCTACCGCATATCTCTTCAGAATTGGAAACGTGGGCTCAGCTGAAGCTGCCTATAGCTAGGTTCCTTCTTTTCCCTGTATGCATGTTACATAAATGTACGGGTAGAAATGGCAATGGTGAGTTTGTTAGCATAGTTTGTTGTTCTTAATTTCACTCTGTGCTCAGCTAGGATAATCAGTGAGAAGAAAAATTCAGAATTCTGTCGGATTTGGTACAGGTTTTTCCAACTACAGTTGGAGAAATTTTCCATGGATTCATCTTGTATACCTTACGGCACACTGAAAGGAGCTTTCTTCTATTGGTTGTAAGGATTAAGTAATTTAATATATGTACATCACATCTCATGACTGCAGCCATGAAGTTAAAAGACCCTTGTTCCTTGGAAGAGAAGCTACCACAAACCCAGACAGTGTATTAAAAAGCAGAGATTCACTTACCTGACAAAGGTCCATATAATCAAAACTATGGTTTTTATAGTAATAGAGTAGAAATGTGAGAGCTGGACTATTAAGAAGGCTGAGCACCAAAGAAATGATGCTTTCAAACTGTGGTGTTGGAGAAGACTCGTGAGAGTCCCTTGGACTGCAAGGAGATCAAACAAGTTAATCCTAAAGGAAATCAACCCTGAATACTCATTGGAAGGACTGATGCTGAAGGTGAAGCTCCAATACTTTGGCCACCTGATGTGAAAAGCCGACTCATTGGAAAAGACCCTGATGCTGGGAAAGTTTGAAAGCAGGAGGGGAAGGGGACAACAGAGGATGAGATGGTTGGATGGCATCACTGACTCAATGGGCATGAGAATGAGCAAGCTCCGGCAGATTGTGAAGGACAGGAAGCCTGGAGCACTGCAGTCCATGAGGTCGCAAATTGTCAGACATGACTTAGCAACTGAACGAAACAGAACAAAACATCACGTCTCAACTCCAATCTACTTTCCTTGCAAAATCTCCATTTTTTCACTTGTTGCTCAAACTTTTATTACACTTTGCTGTTCAGCCAAAAGCTTTTGTGACTTCAAATCTGTTCCTGCTCTATGTTGTCTTATAATAAAATCCTACATAAGACTTTAAGCTTCAATTTCTGACTTTAACACAATTTGGTATAATTGAACACAGTCATTGCCACAATAATGCTACATAACAAAGCACTCCTAAATTTGGTGGCATAATGTATTATCTTACTCATCTGTGGGGTCTCTGGATGCTTCTGCTTCTGGCTATGGGTATGAAGATCAACTAGGGCAATTGCATCTCATATATCCTATTCTGGACCTCAGTTTAGACAAAGTGAGGCTATCTTGAAGCTACCAGAAAATACTGTGTTGAACACTTTGATATCATGTTGGAGGTTGGAAGCTCATAGAGATTTTAGCATTTAGAAACTTATCTCTTAAGAAAATGTGGCCTTCCTACCGTACATACAAAACTTCGGACACTCAAAGCTGAGCAAAACAATTTGTCTGCAACACAGAATGCATTAGTTTCAATAGCAGAAGTCACCAGGACAACTTGGAATCTAGAGACTTTTAATCATGAAATATATTATTTTAATAGCTCATAAAAATGTACCTCTTTATTCAGATTACTTAATAACTTCATCTTGGTGTATATATAGGACTAGTTAACAATTTAAATGTGCGTTTCCGTAGCCTAGTAATCACATTCACTTATATGTGACAGGTCCTCGTTTCGAAACTAGGCAGAGACAGAATGGACATAAATTCGAGTCAACTCTGGGAGGTGGTGGAGGACAGAGGAGCCTGGCGTGTTGCAGTCTATGAGATCTCAATGAGTCAGATAAAACTTGGTGGCTGAACAACAACAGTTTAAATAATATTAAATTAAGTGCATTAATTAAAAGAGAACAAGTAGGGTATGGTTACAGAGGAAGATGAGGACATGAGCATAGAGCATCCCTGAAGCAAGAGAAGTGCCCATGTTGAAGGCAGGTGTGACTGACAATGACGCTGTCTCAGAGAAGTCAAGGGAAAAGAGACAGTGGCCTTTGGTGGCCATGAGAAGCCTAATTCTGGATAAATTCATTTGATGAAGAATGATCAGATGTTTTATGTGGCAAACAAAAAAAGATATTTTCATTTTATTTCCCCTTACTAGATTACGTGTCATTATTATTTATTCTTTAATATCTATAGGGCTGATATAATGAAAAACTTAATTGGGCAATAAAAATTGTAGCTTAAACCGCCTCTTCCCAAATAAACAAATTCTACATCTTTTGTATAAAATAAAATGAAAATAAAGCGTCTAAAATGTTATTTTAAAAAAATCTCACTTTGTGTTTGAAATGTACATGCATGCATCCTAAGTTTCTTCAGTCATGTCTAACTCTGTGACCCCATGGACTGTAGCCCACCGGGCTCCTCTGTCTTGGGATTCTCCAGGCAAGAATACTGGAGTGGGTTGCCATGCCCTCCTCCAGGGGACCTTCCTGCCCAGGGACCAAACCCATGTTTCTTACTTTCCCTGGATTGGCAGGTGAGTTCTTTACCACTAGTGTTAACTGGGAAGCCTGGTGTTTGAGATAGCATACAGTAAATGATTGGAGAATGGTGCACTTTGGTTAAATGTGAAGTCTGCTAAATCAAACTAACTACAGATTTTTTAAAACTAGATGTCTATAAAGTGCAATTGGGATATTTTGTAATCTAAGCTAGAAATTAGATGATGGCTTTTTTTTTTTTTATCATGGTCAGGGCATGGGGATATGGGAGACATGCAGACTGAAACTCTGTATTGTGGACCTATTCTATACCAATAGGGTAAGCTTTGAAGGCTCATAGAATTGGATTCAATTTTATTCCCATTATTTACTAGTATTCAGACACGACTGAGCAAATGAATTGAACTGAACTTAACTGAAAGTTGCATAAGGTTCTCTGAATTACAATTTTACAAACCCTATGATGGGAATAACTACAAGTTCTTAACAGGTCTGTTGAGAGATTAAACTAAATATTATAACACATAGTCAGCAATTAGGCCTTATCTGTAATTAAACTACATCATAACATTAGATTATTGTACAAATTGGTATCTAGATGAAAGAATTTAACACAAATATCTAACATGTCATAGGTACTCAAAAATGTATTCATTTATTTAATATGTAAGAGAGATATTGTGGAGAAGGAAATGGCAACCCACTCCAGTGTTCTTGCCTGGAGAATCCTGTGGGCAGAGAAACGTGGTGGGCAGCTGTCCATGAGGTCGCACAGAGTCTGACATGGCTGAAGCAACTTAGCATGCATGCATGCATTGGAGAAGGAAATGGCAACCCACTCCAGTATTCTCTCCTGGAGAATCCCCAGGATCGAGGAGCCTGGTGGGCTGCCATCTATGGGGTTGCACAGAATCGGACACAACTGAAGTGACTTAGCAGCAACAGCAGCAGAGATACTGGCTCTCCGCTAAATTCATATATTGTAGGTACTAGAATTTCCAAGAAGATAAGATACAATCTTCTTCCTTCAGTTATGCAAATTTTATGGTCACCACTTTTCAGAATAATACAGTTTGTGCATTTACTAAACCAAAAAAGGATATAGATCACTTTGATGAATATATTAATAGAGACAATGGGATATATTTGAATTTACAACCATCTCGTCACTATTTTTATACTTCTCAAATTCATTCACCACACCAATTTCAAAATAATATATTTAAAATACAAATATAACCAACTAATGATATTCCTGCTTAAAACATTTCAACAGTTCCCATATCACCTTCCAAATGAATTCCATACTGCTTCACATGTGTACACATTCTATTATTTTATTGCTTTCTCAAATTCTTTTATTTTTCTCCCTACCTTCCCTGCATCAGGTTTTTTGATCTTGTTATAGCTCACTTCTTGCTGTTCCCTAGATATATGGCTGTTTATTTCACTCATGGCTTTGTTAAACTATACCCTTTATCTGAACTATCTGTTTGCCCCAATTTCCATGTCCTTTTCACTCAACTAATTCTTACCCATTTTTTAAAACTAGCCCAGATATTTTCTTCTCTGAGATACTTCAATCACCTACAGTCATACTTTCTCCTCACCTAACTCTCTATAGAATGTAAACACCTTAAGGTGGCTGTGATTATTTACCTTCAAGTTCCCAGTCTAATTCTGCATAGGAAAGGAGCTCAACAAATAAAGATTGAATTAATATATACATGAAGCAAATGAATCCCAGGGAGTTTATGAAATCACCTTAAAGATGCATAAGTAAATATTTTGGGGGGAGCAAATTCCAGGGCATTACTTTGTCTTTAGAGGCTGCAAAATACAATAGAATAAAATATGAAACTATTTAGTATATAATTATTATAGTTAGATATAAATAACATAGCCAATAATACTTTTTCTCATATAATTGTTTTGATACATGAAGAGGAAAATCATTAAGCCTTAAAAAGGCAGGGACTCTTAAAAGAGCTAAACTACAAAAAAAAAAAAAAATTATCCCATCTGGATAATTTATTGACGGACATGTCTATTGGAATGTAATAGATACATAATTACCAAAGCAGTGTTTTCCTAATAGGAAAAAAATTTCATAACATGAGGAAAGATAAGTAACTTGATATTTCTTTCTTTTTTAATGCTCTTGTTTGCCATAGTAAAAAGGTAGGAAACCCAAGCTGAATAGTGCAGGAAAATAAATTAAATGAATGCTGCATATTTAGAAGCCAAATGGAAATAAAGCAGCTCTTGCCTGTGCAAAGAATAAGATTAGTAGGAAATACTACAGACAAGATTCTCTAAGAGGGGATAAAAGTCAGCAGCAAAGCACTCACAGCTCTGAGCATTTTCCAGTAGCCTGGAGAAACCTTCCTGGGCTGAAGCATGTACTTTATCCATCACGTTTTACATCTTCAAGTATAAGAACCAATGAGTCAGACTGACAAAAAATAGGATAAATTAAATAGTGATTCATAAGAGTTGAATATATTTTTATTGAAGTATAGTTGATTTAAAATTTTTGTTGCTTTCTGGTGTACAGCAGAGCAAAGTGATTCAGTTAAATCATATATATATATATATATAATATTTATGCTTATTTTATATTCTTTTCTATTGTGGTTTATTACAGGCTACTAAATATAATACCTTATGTGTTGTGTGTTGTTTATCCCATTCTGTATATAACAATTTGCACCTGTTAGTCCCACTTCCAACCCCATAATATTTGAAATTCATCATTGGATGCACAAGTCTTGTATAACTCACTTTTATTGCACCCAAACTGGGCTCCTAAGGAAACCAGTGCTAAATCTGTATGCACCACAGTTTGGACTGACACCAAGAAATATGTTATGGAAGAAGAAGCAGCTCTAGGCTTGGGTTTCAAGAATGACATCCACCTCTACCATTTAGCAGACTTGTGACTTTACAGAGTGAAGGAAATACTCTTTATTTCCCTCGTCTCATTAGAGCAAAGCAATGTGAAGTTTTCAGGGAACTGTAATGGTGCTTCTTAGAATTCAGAGTTGATGCACATCATAAAATAAAAGCAATCTGCACCATAAAAAGTTTTGGTGGTGTGACAGTGTGATTTTTTGTTTTTGTTATGGTTTTATTTACCAAATATTTTTGTGTTTGCTATTATATCATATCTGCCCTCAAAATCAAAAATTGTACAGCAAACTGCTTGGGTCAACTATAAACTATTCAGTTCAGTCGCTCAGTTGTGTATGACTCTTTGTGACCCCATGGACTGCAGCATACCAGATTTCCCTGTAATTAGAGAAA
Organism: Redunca redunca; assembly: GCA_006410935.1. Classification (NCBI taxonomy): domain Eukaryota; kingdom Metazoa; phylum Chordata; class Mammalia; order Artiodactyla; family Bovidae; genus Redunca; species Redunca redunca. Next base: position 9,791 of record SJYQ01008234.1, read on the forward strand.
TATAAAACAAACCCTCAAAAAAAAAAAGTACAAGATACCACTTTAGACTCACTGGGATGGGTTAAATTCAAAATAGTAGACTATAACAAGTGTTGATAAAAATGATGGGAAACTGGAACCTCTATACACTGCTGTTGGGATAGTAAAAGGAAGTAGCCACTTTGCAAAACAGTTGGTGACCTGCTCAAAATGCTATATATTATTGCCCTATAGCTATGTAATTCCACTCCTAGGTATATGCCCACGTGAACTGAAAACATGTTCACACTTTTATAGGAATGTTCATAGAAGCATTATTCATGACAGCCAAATGTGAAACCAACAGAAATGCCTATCAACTAATGAATAATGAAATGCATTCTTCTAAGCAATGAATTATTGTTTATTAACAAAAAGAAATATAGTATGGATTGCTCTGCCACATGACCTTGAAGAATTATACTAAGTGAAAGAAACCAGAAACAAATCATGGAGTGAAAACTGAAGTTAGTGGCTCAGTTGTGTCCAACTCTTTGCGACTCCATGGACACTAACCTGCCAGGCTCTTCTGTCCATGGAATTCTCCAGGCAAGAATACTGGAGTGGGTCCAGTATTCTTCTCCAGGGGATATTCCCAACATATCACATAACTTCATTATATGAATTGTCCAGTATAGGCAGATGATTAGACATAAGAAAAGTAAATTAGTGTCTTCAAAGGAATGGAAAGTGATTGCTAGTTAATATGAGGTTTCTCTTTGGGATGATGAAGATGTTTTAAATTAGTGATGGTACTTCCCTGGTGGTCCAGTGGTTAAGAATCTGCCTTGCAATGTATGGGCTATGCTGTGCTTAGTCACTCAGATGTGTCTGACTTTCTGCTAGGCCAGGCACTGTAGCCTACCAGGCACCTCTGTCCATGGGAATTCTCCAGGCAAGAATATTAGAGTGGACTGCCATTTCCTACTCCAGAGGATTTTCCCAACCCAGGGATCAAACCCAGGTCTCCCACATTGCAGGCAGATTCTTTGCCATCTGAGCCTCCAGGGAGGCCCAAGAATACTGGAGTGGGTAGCCTATCCCTTCTCCAGGGGACCTTCCCCACCCAAGGATCGAACCAGAGTCTGTTGCAGTGCAAACAGATTCTTTACCAGCTGAGCTACCAGGGGAGCCCACAATGTAGGGGATGTGGGTTCAGTCCCTGGATGGAGAGCTAAGATCCCATTCGCTGGGAGGCAACTAAGCCTGTACCCTGCACCTACTGATCCTGCGTGCTCTGGAGCTGGCGTGCCACTGTTAGAGAGTGGCGTGTCGCATTGGAAGATCCAACATGACAACATAAAGATGTCACAGGATTCAATAAAGATCCACGTGCTGCAACTAAGATCTGGTGCAGCCAAATAAATATATATATCTTTTTAAAAAATTGAACAAAACCACTTAATTGTACATGTTAAAGGGTGAAACTTACATATTGTTTCAATAAAATTATTGTAATAAAAGAAAAATAATACAGATCATAGGATATTCTCTGTGTAAGATGGTAACTATATGAAATTATTGTTTATGGGTAAAGATACAAATTTGTACAAAAACAAAGCATGTTATAAATACATGCCAACTTTGGGTCTTGGCTATCTGCAGAGATGAAGGGAGATGAAGGGATTACTGTGCTGTGTATAAAATGCCAATGTGTTTTATTCTCAAAACTGTATTTAGAAGAAGTGCAACCAAATACTGAGTATTTTAAAATCTGGGTAGTTTTTTATTAATTAGAGTATTCTCTACAATATTAGTATATCTGAAATATTTTATAGCAAAATACTTAACAATAGAAAGTGACTGTTAATGGGATTATGAGTTAAAAGAAATTCTTCTGTTCATTCTGTTTATTCTAATCTACTTACCAACTTAAGTTTTCAGGCTAGCAAAAGCTTAGAGAGAACTTCTTGAGACAAGAATAGCTTAGATTCAACAATAAAACCTAAGAAAACAAGCGCTAAGCAATTATATACACAGAAGATAGCCTACTAATCCAACAAGAGTTAAAGGCAAACCATGAAAGTCCACTAACAAAAATAGTAAATCCAGGCAAAAAGTATGCCAGAGAAAGGCATGGGCCACTGAAGTTATTCATTACTGTATCATCTGTGTTATACACTCCACATCGCTTAGTGGATCTCTTATCCATATCACGTAGTGGGCTTCCCTCGTGGCTCAGACAGTAAAGCAACTGCCTGCAATGCAGGAGACCTGGATAAGAAGGAAATAGCAACCCACTCCAGTACTCTTTTCTGAAAAATTCCATGGACATCGGAGCCTGGTAGGCTACAGTCCATGGGGCGACAGAGTCTGACACAACTGAGCAACTTTACTTTCACATAGTGAAAATAATGTGGGATCTAGAATAAGAAAATCTGGCCCAGAACCTTATGTTCCCATTTATCACCTGTGTCTTAAGTGACTCACAACTTCTGAGGTCAATCAGCTAAATTTTCAGGTTATTTAAATAATCAAATGTTTCTTTAAGTAAATTGTGATGTGGTATGTACAATTATACTTATTTTTGGAACATACTTTCTATTGCTTGAGTGCATAAGGAAAAATAGGTTCCTAATATGAAAGAATCAAAGAATCAAATCAATCAAACAGATATATGTTTATTAACAATGTGAGTGGGTAAGCATAAATAGATCTAATATGTGCACATGTGGAGTACTGCAAATTATTTCTCATCATGATAATGTTTAGAATTGAAGAAATGCCAAGGGACAGTCTTCCTAGTTCTGGGATTTTCCTACCCTGATATACTGTTGTTGTTTTAGCTGCTAAGTCATGTGCATGCATGAATGCTAGGTTACTTCAGTCATGCCCTACTCTTTTGGTGACCTCCTGGACTGTAGCCCTCCAGGCTCCTCTGTCCATGGGATTTCCCAGGCTAGAATACTGAAGTGAATTGTCATTTTTTTCTCTAGGGGATCTTCCTGACCCAGGGATCACACCTGCAATCTTCTGCATCAGCAGGCAGATTCTTGAGCCCTCCCTAGAAGCCCGCTGTGATAGAATAGTAACAAATAAAAACATGTCCCTTAAAGAATCAGGGTTCTCGCAGTGTATGCAATTTCTTTTCAATTAAGTGGAAAGTTGTTATTGCTGTTGTTGTTGTTTTTTAAAGAGAGAATTTTTTGCATTCCACCTTCTTGGGTTGTTATTCAGGCATATGGAACAAAGCCTAAGAAGTGCTCATGCCCATAATTCCAAATACTAATTCTGTCCTTACCAGTTGCTCTTTTTATATTCTATTGCCTAATTCAAGCTCCAGTGCTCACTGAACACTAAGATATATGTGACAGCTGCAGGATGGCAGTATTGCCAATATTTTCAAATGAAAACATCCGATTCCCTGAACACTCTGTGTCTTCTGCCAAATCTGAAAATCTTCACTTTCTAGAGTTCTTCATTTGAGTTCTTTCCTACTGTACTCTGGAGAATTTAAAAATCAAGAGACAGACAGACAGGCACACACACACACACACATACACGGACAGAGACAGAGAGAGATCAGAGTGGGAAAATGTGGTTCTATTTCAAATTATACTGCCATAAGAACTGAGAAATAAAAATAGTTGGCAATTCTCCAAAATTTCTAAATAAGGTACTCATATGTAATATAGCATTCTGAGATCCTCATAGTGCAGCTGCTTACAAGAATTTGAAGAGCTAGAAGTTTGGCATATCTTCCTTAACAAAGATGCCCACTTGGATGAAGAAGGGCTGTGGATAAATTCCTTTGAACAAGATTCATTTGCCCAAAGCCAACCACACGGGGGGCTTCCCAGGTGTCTCAGTGGTAAAGAACCTTCCTGCCAATGCAGGGGATGCAGCTTCAATCCCTGGGTCAGGAAGATCCCCTGGAGGAGGAAACGCCATTTCCTCCTGGGAAGCCCCCTGTGTGCGTGTGTGTGTGTGTGTGTGTGTGTGTGTGTGTCTAATTATTAGATTTTTTAAAAAACAATTATAATTTCCTCTTAACTGTAAAATTATAGAGATATCCAACTACATAAAAGAGGGAAATTAGAATATTATTGTTTATTTCATTACAATTGCTTAAAATCCAAAAGAAGCAAGAAAAGAGCAAAATTTAAAGGCAGTGGAAAATCCAAAGAAGGGGATGGACATCACAGTTAAAATAATGATGAAAACAAGACATTTCAATTAAGTTCTTACTTGGGATGGAAAAAGAGACCTGAGTTTAATATGTGAACTAGAGAAATGGGAAGTTATTATTCAAACCCTCATTCTACAAGAAGGTCATTTTTATTATGTTGTTATTTCTGGAAAAGATGAAACAAAGCTATGCAAGGGGGTAATGGGGAAAGGTAGCATGTGTAACCCATTGCATACAATTTTACAAAGACTAGTCACTGTATTTGCAAACAAGTAGGCAATTAATTCTGAAATTTCTAGGAAAGTCATTGGTAATATAAAGAATGTTTGTATTCACACAGAGACCCAAGATCAGAAATGCATGTTTATAAATTTGAATTTGGCTCAGATGCTACTGGGAATACAATTTGAATATTAAATTTGAAGGTAAACAGGATGCACTGCATCGTAGTTGGATAAGCCAAATTATTCCCAAAGCATCCAGCAAAGCCATAGCTTCCTAAATATTCACCATAACCCACTCCAGTGTTCTTGCCTGGAGAATCCCATAGATGGAGGAGCCTGGTGGGCTATAGTCCATGGGGTTGCAAGGAGTCGGACACAACTGAGAGACTTCTCTTTCACTTGCACTTTCAATCTATCTATATGTAGATAGATAGAAATAGGGGTAAACAATAGAATGAGAAAGACTGGAGATCTCTTCAAGAAAATTAGAGATACCAAGGGAACATTTCATGCAAAGATGGGATCAATAAAGGACAGAAATGGTAGGGACCTTACAGAAACAGAAGACATTAAGAAGACATGGCAAGAGTACACAGAAGTGTACAAAAAAGATCTTCATGACCCAGATAATCACGATGGTGTGATCACTCACCTAGAGCCAGAAATTCTGGAACATGAACTCAAGTGGGCCTTAGGAAGCATCACTGTGAACAAAGCTTGTGGAGGTGATGGAATTCCAGTTGAGCTATTTCAAATCCTAAAAGATGATGCTGTGAAAGTGCTGCATTCAATATGCCAGCAAATTTGGAAAACTCAGCAGTGGCCACAAGACTGGAAAAGGTCAGTTTTCATTCCAATCCCAAAGAAAGGCAGTGCCAAAGAATGCTCAAATTACCACACAATTGCACTCATCTCACACGCTAGTAAAGTAATGCTTAAAATTCTCCAAGCCAGGCTTCAGCAATACGTGGACCATGAAGTTCCAGATGTTCAAGCTGGTTTTAGAAAAGACAGAGGAACCAGAGATCAAATTGACAACATCCACTGGATCATTGAAAAAGCAAGAGAGTTCCAGGAAAACATCTATTTCTGCTTTATTGATTATGCCAAAGCATTTGACTGTGTGTATCACAATAAACTGGAAAATTGTGAAAGAAATGGGCATAGCAGACCACCTGACCTGCCTCTTGAGAAATCTGTATGCAAGTCAGGAAGCAACAGTTAGAACTGGACATGGAAACAACAAACTGGTTCCAAATAGGAAAAGGAGTACATCAAGGCTGTATATTGTCACCCTGCTTATTTTACTTATATGCAGAGTACATCATGAGAAATGCTGGGCTGGAGGAAGCACAGGCTGGAAACAAGATTGCTGGGAGAAATATCGATAACCTCAGATATGCAGATGACACCACCGTTATGGCAGAAAGTGAAGAAGAACTAAAGTGCCTCTTGATGAAGGTGAAAGTGGAGAGTGAAAAAGTTGGCTTAAAGCTCAACATTCAGAAAACGAAGATCATGGCATCCGGTCCCATCACTTCATGGGAAATAGATGGGGAAACAGCGGCAGACTTTATTTTGGGGGGCTCCAAAATCACTGCAGATGGTGATTGCAGCCATGAAATTAAAAGACGTTTACTCCTTGGAAGGAACGTTATGACCAACCTAGACAACATATTGAAAAACAGAGACATTACTTTGTCAACAAAGGTCCATCTAGTCAAGGCTATGGTTTTTCCAGTGGTCATGTATGGATGTGAGAGTTGGACTATAAAGAAAGCTGAGTGCCAAAGAATTGATGCTTTTGAACTGTAGTGTTGGAGAAGACTCTTGAGGGTCCCTTGGACTGCAAGGAGATCCAACCAGTCCATCCCAAAGGAGGTCAGTCCTGGGTGTTCATTGGAAGGACTGATGTTGAAGCTGAAACTCCAATACTCTGGCCACCTCATGCAAAGAGCTGACTCATTGGAAAAGACGCTGATGGTGGGAAAGATTGAGGGCAGGAGGAGAAGGGGACAACAGAGGATGAGATGGTTGGATGGCATCACTGACCAAGTGGACATTGGTTTGGGTGGACTCTGGGAGTTAGTGATGGACAGGGAGCCCTGGCGTGCTGTGGTTCATGGGGTCACAAACAGTCGGACACGACTGAGAGACTGAACTGACTGATATGTAGATAAGACCACATGTCAGCTGAATGTATGACTAATGAAAAGCATAGCTCCTTGCCTACACATGGCACATTTTTAGGTGAAATTTTTTCCATCAAGGATAGTGAGAACTCATNCTTTGTCAACAAAGGTCTATCTAGTCAAGGCTATGGTTTTTCCAGTGGTCATGTATGGATGTGAGAGTTGGACTATAAAGAAAGCTGAGTGCCAAAGAATTGATGCTTTTGAACTGTAGTGTTGGAGAAGACTCTTGAGGGTCCCTTGGACTGCAAGGAGATCCAACCAGTCCATCCCAAAGGAGGTCAGTCCTGGGTGTTCATTGGAAGGACTGATGTTGAAGCTGAAACTCCAATACTCTGGCCACCTCATGCAAAGAGCTGACTCATTGGAAAAGACGCTGATGGTGGGAAAGATTGAGGGCAGGAGGAGAAGGGGACAACAGAGGATGAGATGGTTGGATGGCATCACCGACCCAATGGACATTGGTTTGGGTGGACTCTGGGAGTTAGTGATGGACAGGGAGCCCTGGCATGCTGTGGTTCATGGGGTCACAAACAGTCGGACACGACTGAGAGACTGAACTGAACTGACTGATATGTAGATAAGACCACATGTCAGCTGAATGTATGACTAATGAAAAGCATAGCTCCTTGCCTACACATGGCACATTTTTAGGTGAAATTTTTTCCATCAAGGATAGTGAGAACTCATAACTAAAACACGTTACTTGAAGAATCCTAGCAACATATGGACAAATATGAGGCAAGCTGTAATGTTTCCCACTTGAACAGAGTAGAAAAGAACTGAAGAGTGGTCACAGAGCGGAGTTTGACAATCTTTTACATGAACTCACAATTACATCTGCTCTCCCACGCAGGCTGCCAAATAAACTGCTCTGAGAACAGCAGAGTCCCGCAGACTGGGAAATCTTAACTCCTAGGTGAGGCTCTAAAAGTGGTATCAGCTTAGTTCTTGGAAACGCAGTAGCAATTCACATCACTATCTCAAAGAGTCACATTTTGCCAATAATTGAATGCCCTTGTTTGTTGTATTCTTCCCATTTTTTTAAATTATGAAAGTATAATAACAAATTTACAGGAGACTTGGAAAATATAGAACAAAGTTACATATTATTCTACTGCTTGCACGTGTTCTAAACCAATTCAGTCTTGACCGACTCTTTGCATCTCTATGGATTGTAACCTACAAGGCTCCTCTGTCCATGGGATTCTGCAAGCAAGAATACTGGAGTGGGTTGCCATGCCCTCCTCTAGGGGATATCCCCAACTCAGGGATCAAACCCTCATTTCTTATGTCCCCTGCATTGGCAGGCAGGTTCTTTAACACTAGCACAACCTGGGAAGCCCTCAGTTCCAAAACTTATTACAACTATTTTTTAAGTAGATAAATTAAGATTGTTAGTTGGAATTTCAATATCAAACTCTCAACAATTAATAGCATGAACAGACAGAAAAGTGAAAGGATAAGTAGACCTGAAAAGTACTGTGAACCAATTCAACGTAATTAAGATTTACATAATTTTCACACAACAGCACAATACAAATTCTATTCAAGTACCCATAGACTATAAACCAGGAGACACTGGAACATATCCAGAGACATAAAACAAGGTGCAAAAACTTCATGGTCTAAAGGTACTGAAATCATACAGTCTGTTTTCTTATCACTATGGAATTATGTTAGGAATCAACATAAACAATATATTTGAAAATAACCCACATATTTTCAAGTGCCATGTGACATTTACCAAGAGAGATCTTTGACTTAACCATAGAAAACCTAAATAAAGTTAAACAACTGAATAAACACAGAAGGTGATTGCAGAGAAGAAAGCATTTAAATGAGAAATTAATATTAATAAAGAAATTAATATCAAGAATACTTTAAAAAAAATCCATGTATTTGGAAATTAAATGTCCATTTCTAAATGGTGGGTGTATGCTACAAGGGAAGCCCTGTATTTAAGAAACCATAACAAGGAAAACTAGAAAATATTTGTAATAAATATGAATAGAATAAAAATGGAAAAAGAATTTACCAGAATTTGCTGCCTGTAGCTGAAGCTGCTCATTGCAACTAAATGCCATGTGGAATCTTGAATAAGTTATGAAAATAAATAATGGACACTAGCATTAAAATTTGTGAAACTTGAACAAATCTGTACTTAATAATATTCTATCATATGTTAATTTCCTGTTTTTGTTTACAACATACGATTTCTTTATATTCTCACTCAATTAAATTAATTGGATTCTCAATTAAAAAAATCACTAAAATAATTTGCTTTCTAGACTTTTAGCAGTAATAGAAAGTGAAAAGAAGAAAGTGAAGTCGCTCAGTCGTGTCCGACTCTTTGCGACCCCATGGACTGTAGCCTACCAGGCTCCTCCCTCCATGGGATTCTCCAGGCAAGAGTAATGGAGTGGGTTGCCATATGCCAAATAAATAGAACTGTATCAAAGTTTTTAGTGAATATAAATTAGAAATCTAGAATTCTATTCATACTTAGTCAAACAGGTGGAACCAGAATGTCATATATTTTTTAGCTAAGCCAAAAAAAATTGTGCTTTCTAAAATGTATACATTATACATATATAATATATATATGCTTGTGTATACATGTGTATTTGTGCTCAGGTACTCAGTCATGTCCAACTCTTTGGGGCCACATGGGTCTTGGCCAACAGGCTCCTCTGTCCATGGAAGTTCCAGGCAAGGATACTGGAGTGGGTTGCCCTTTTCTACTCCAGAGGATCTTCCTGACCCAGGGATTGAGCCCACATCTCACAAAAGCTTTTCTATTACACTTCAAAAAAGTTTAAGAAAGAACAACAAAGAGATGGAGAAATTGGAAAAGATAAATTAAATGAAATGGGAGCATGGAATATGAAATAGAAAATGTGAAACAAACTTGATAAAGGTAAAAGATCAACATATGAGTCCAGTTGTTTTGAAACAGCTGCTCATTAGAATCACATCTGGAGCTTGGGAGAAAAAACAATATCTAGACATTTGTAGTTTTCCAAAAACTCCAAGATAATTTTAACGTGAATCTGGATTTTAAAAAGTGATTATAGATTTTTCTATTAAATAATATTTCATTGATAAAGAATTGTATTATTTTCTATTGACCAATCATGATAGAATAGTATTAAAATGAATAATAGTTTTATAATCACAATAGTAAAAGATTTTGATCTATTCTTTACAAACAATAGTCAGACAAAAAATAGGAAGATAATTGCAATTGCAAGTCTTAATGCATCATGATTAACCCAACAATATCAAACAATTACATACAATATGAGGAGTTAAGTTGAATAATGTGGTAAATGGAAATGCATCCATGTACGTTTTCATCCACACAACTGATCTATGTCTTTTGGTTGGTTAATTTAATCTAATTACATTTAAGATAATTATACATATGTATGATCCTGTTACCATTTTCTTAATTATTTTGCATTTATTTTTTTGTAGGTCTTTTCCTTCTCTTGTGTTTCCTGCCTGGAGAAGTTCTTTTAATATTGATAGTAAAGCTGGTTTGGAGATGCAAATTATTTTAACTTTTGCTTGTTGGAGAGTTTTGTATTTCTCCATCAAATCTGAATGAAAGTCTTGCTGGGTAGAGGATTCTTCATTGCAAGTCCTTCCTTTACATCAGTTCAAATATATCATGCCATTCTGTTTTGGCTTGTAGAGTTTCTGTTGAGAAATCAGCTGAAAACCTTATGGGAGTTCCTTTGTTGTTTGTCACTTTTCCCTTGTTGCTTTAACATTTATCATTGTCTTTAATTTATGTCAGCTTGATTACCATGTGTCTTGGTGTGTTCCTCCTTGAGTATATCCTGCCTAGGAATCTCTGTGCTTCCAGGACATGGTTGATATTTCCTTTCCCATGTTAGGGAAGTTTTCAGCTATTATCTCTTCAGATATTTTCTTGGGCTCTTTCTCTTTCCTTGTGGGTCCCCTATAATGTGAATGATAGTGTGTTTAATGTTGTCCCAGAGATCTCTTAGGCTATCTTCATTTTTTTGTTGTTTTTTCATTCTTTTTCTATATTCTCTTTTGTGGCAGTGAGTTCCACTATTTTGTCTTCTAGGACACTTATCTGTTTTTCTGCATCAGCTATGTTGCTATTGATTCCTTCTAGTGTATTGTTCATCTCTGTTTGTTTTTTCTTTAGTTCTTCTAGGTCATTGGTAAACATTTATTGCAAATTCTTCCCCCCCCCTTTTTTTTTTCTGAGATCCTGGATCATCTTCACTGTCATTATTCTGAATTATTTTTTCTGGAAGATTGCCTGTCTCCTCTTCATTTAGTTGTTTTCCTGGAGTCTTATTTTGTCCCTTCATCTGGGACATAATCCTCTGCATTTTCATTTTGACTAACTTTATGTGATGTGGTTTCTTTCAGGCAGCTCTCAGATTATAGTTCTTCTGGCTTCTTCTGTCCACCCTCTGGTGGATGAGGCTAAGAGGTTTGTGCAAGCTTCCTGATGGGAAGGACTGGCAGTAGAGAAAGTAGGTCTTGCTCTGGTGGGTAGCCAGAGTGCTGAGTAAAACTAACCCAGTTGTTTGCTAATGAGTGTGATTGTGCTTCCTCCCTGTTAGTTGTTTGGATTGAGAAAACCCAGTTCTGGAGTCTGCAGGCTCTATGATATGGTTAATGGAGATCTCCAAGAGGGCTCACACCAAGGACTGGGCTCATCTATCTGGACTGTTGTTGCCAGTGCCCCCAGCCCCATGGTGAGCCACTGCTGACCTACATCTCCGCAAGAGACCCTCAACAGTCACAGTTAAGTCTGGCTCAGTCTCTTGGAGTCACTGCTCCTTTCCCATGGGTGCTGGTGCCTACAAGATTTTGTTTGTGGTCTCCATCTCTGTATCCCCCTGGTCTTGTGGAAGTCCTGTAATTAAACCCTTCTGAACTTCAAGGTCAGAATCCCTGGGGATTCTCAGTCCCTTTGCCAGATCCCCAGAATAGACAGCCTGACATGGGGCTCAGAACCTTCACAACAGTGGGAGAACTCTTTGGTATTATTGTTTTCTAGTTTGTGGGTTGCCCACCTGGCGGGTATGGGATTTGATCTGATTGTGATTGCACCCCTCCTACTATCTCATTGTGGCTACTTCTTTGTCTTTGGATTTGGGGTGTCTTTTTTGATCAGTTCCAGCATTATTCTGTTGATAGCTGTTCAACAGCTAGCTGCAATTTCAATGCTCTTACAGGAGGAGATGAGCATACATCCTTCTACTCTGCCATCTTGAAGAAATATTCTTCCCATTTTTAAACTATATTTACTATTAGGGAAACTTGATCTGTATGCTATATCTTCTTCACCTTAGTTCACTGAATTAATTTGGATAGTCTAGATCATGACTGTGGAAACAGAACAATCCTGAAATCTCAGTGGCTTATTTTAAAAATGATTCCTTCTTTCTGGCTAAGAAGACTCAGTGTGAATTGCTGGGGGAAATCCTTGTTCTACATAGCTACTCAGTGATGCAAGTTTTCAGAAATTTCACTATCTTATACCTTCCCCATGGTCTCAGTGGCTTCAATGACAAAGGAGAGGAGAGGTTAGGGAGTTAAACACTGACTCCTAATCATTTCATCCTGGAAGTGACCTTTGTCACTTCTACTCACAGCCCAAGGCCAAGCTTACCTTCAAAGATTGGGAAATGTGTGGTTGTTATGAATAGCTAGTAGCCAGTGACTGTCTCTGCCATAATCACCATATTTACTTGATAGGCAATATTCTAAGATTATTTTTAATGAAGCCTTTTAAAATTAGGCTTACTCCTGGAAAAGTTGAATTTTGGAATTGAGTGTCATATGAATTTATTCTTGAGTATAGTTCTAGAATAACTTCAAGAAATATAGTAGTTCTAAAGGAATTCATCTTTGAGTAGATTTCTACACCAGAAAAACAGATCCTTTTCTCAGTTTAGTCCTTAAAGTGGTTTTATCATAATGAAGTTTCATTTTCTTGCTGATTTGAATAAATGGCAGCTATTACAAAATTGAAACTCACCAATTCCCTGTTACAAAAATGTATCTTCCCCATAATTATCTTAGCTTTCAATTAATTGCCTTAAGTTCTTTGGCTTTAGACATAGCAGCAAAACTAGTGCTATACCTTTCCTATATAGAACTATAAAACCATATATATGTAAAAGCTATAAATATCATATATTCCTCCACAGGGCATTTTAGGACATAATTACAGCAGATTTTGTTTTTATTACAGATATAATAAAAACAAAATTAAATCCAAACATAGTGAATCAAAGTTACTTAAGTTTCCTATTTCCTTTGTGATACACAATAGACTTGAGGAACACAATATCATGACTCTGGATTACAGATTGTCATTTGATATTTTGGGAAAAGGAGGTTTCATTGTCTTATGAGCAGTGTCATGTCATCCCAGGAGGAAATCAGATTCTGTGGGATGATATTTTTCAGGTGGCAGAAGAGAAGTGATAATGGATTGTTATCTTTAAAAATGTTGCAACACTGGCCACAGTCATGAGAAATTTACTAACCTTTTTTGACAAGGCTGTCCAACTAGGCCCCTTGATGAATTATAGTGCTCTATCTATGATCTTTGCAAACTATTCCACTGCAATTTTTATTTCATTCAAAATAACTCTACCCAAAGGGGAAAAATAAATAGAATAGTCAATTAGTATTATGTGA
>SJYQ01008234.1:41803-53209 GCA_006410935.1 Redunca redunca
AAGAAAAAAAGCAGTAGAAGAGAAACACATACAATGTAATAACACTACATTGCAAAAAAATTAAAAGTATATATGTGTCAATATTCATTTATTTAATAACTATTGTGACAAATAGCTATGTGTCTATATGAACTGATAAATCAACTGAAAGGGCAGCTACTGATGGGTTAACAAGAATCACTTTGCAGAGAGATGAATATAGGGGGCATTATTTTCACCTTTATTTTTTACTTATAACTTTTTAAATAAATGGAATTATTTTGTAGTAAAAGAATAACATTTAATTTAAAAATAAATCAATGAAAGAATTACAGATATTTCACTTTTATAGAGGACATGTCTTTCTAAAATATGACATTTTAAATGTGTGGATTCATGTATTAGTATGCCAAAACAAATATATTTCTGAAAACATAGAAATAAGAATATTTCCTGTAATACTTCATTAGTTTTTAAAACTGCTCCTTTCTGCATTCCGAATGTTTTATACATGTTCTTATTAATCATCTTAAGATGGTAAAAGCTATTCAAAATCACTCACTGCAGAATAGAATAATTAGATAATTAGGACATGTGTGAACATGAAGTACACATTAGGGTAGAGAAGTACAAATAATTGCCACAAAGGACTATGACAGAATTGTCAGTTTTTTATATCTACTAGCAAAATGTTTTAAGCAATGAATCCAAGACATTTTTTTTTTGCTTTTCCAACAATATAGGCACCTCGGGAGTGGGGTCCATTAACAGATTTCTGCAGTGTGTGAAAAGGGAGAGGGGGAACTTCAACCCAATTCTTTTAAAATAATGATGTTTTCAAGGACTATAATGTAGTATTGGCTCACTAAGAACTAGGAAAATATCCAAACACACATCTGCCTCTCTTGACTTTCAGATTACCCAAATAAAATGAAAAGCTAAAGAAAAGTTAAAGGGAAAAAAGACATGGAACTCTCCAATGCTCTGAGAAAATTCTACTTGTGGTTTAAAATTAAAGGTCATTACTTTCCAAAGTGGCTTTTCACAACAAAATAAATAACATTGAATATCTACATCTTTTATTCTGCTTGTCTTTGTCTCTATGTCTCTTCTAACTCTTTCATTTTGTTCTATGCAAAAGAAAAAACAAAAATATGTTCTAGATACATGATGAAGTATTCCTTTCTGGGTGAATGCTACTGGTCTAGGTTGTCCAGAAGGAGTGGGTGATTAACTTTTCATTGTAAGTTCATTTTCTCAGTCTAGGAGAGTGGTTTTTTCAGAGTTAGCAGGGTTTGGTTCCATTTTTCAATAATGCTTTTCTGAAAGACAAATGATTAGATTGCTTTAAATCTATATCAAGAATTAAATAAATTTAAAATTGTTAAAGAATCCAAAATTCTTTAGGGAACTTATAGGACTAAAGAAAACACATGCATCTTTGCAAAAAAATTCTTTATAGAAAGAAGTCATATAGGACTGAAATTCAGGTATTAATTATATTTAAATTGAAGTTATTTTCAGTTATTTACCCTTAAAGAGGAAAAAATAAACAAACTAGAAATAAAATCAACCTTCCTCAATCCAGTAAAGAGCATCAACAAACTTCAGTTAACAGTGTAATTGATGTGAAAGACTGAAAGCTTTACTTTTAAGATTAAGAACAAGACAATGATGTCTGCCCTCACCATTTCAGTTCAACATTAATAAAGGTTACAGATGATCACTCATCGAGAGCCAGATATCCTGAAATGGTAAGCCAAGTGGGCCTTAAGAAGCATCACTATGAACAAAGTCAGTGGAGGTGATGGAATTCCACGAGCTATTTCAAATCCTGAAAGATGATGCTGTGAAAGTGCTGCACTCAATATGCCAACAAATTTGGAAAACTCAGCAGTGGCCACAGGACTGGAGAAGGTCAGTTTTCAATTCAATCCCAAAGAAAGGTAATGCCAAATAATGCTCAAACTACTGCACAATCGCACTCACCTCACAAGCTAGCAAAATAATGCTCAAAATTCTCCAAGCCAGGCTTCAGCAATACGTGAACCATGAACTTCCAGATGTTCAAGCTAGATTTAGAAAAGGCAGAGGAACCAGAGATCAAATCATAAACATCCATTGGATCATCGAAAAAGCAAAAGAGTTCCAGAAAAACATCTAGTTCTGCTTTATTGACTATGCTAAAGCCTTTGACTGTGTGGATCACAACAAACTGTGGAAAATTCTAAGAGATGGGAATACCAGACCACCTGACCTAGCTCCTGAGAAGTCTGTATGCAGGTCAGGAAGCAGCAGTTAGAACTGGATTTGGAACAACAGATTGGTTCCAAATCGGGAAAGAAGTACATCAAGGCTGTATATTGTCACCGTGCTTATTCAACTTATATACAGAGTACATCATGAGAAATTCCAAACTGGATGAAGCACAAACTGGAATCAACATTGCTGGGAGAAATATCAATAACCTCAGATATACAGATGACACCAGACATATGGCAGAAAGTGAAGAAGAACTAAAGAGCCTCTTGAAAGTGAAAGAGGAAAGTGAAAAAGTTGGCTTAAAGCTCAACATTCAAAGACTAAGATCATGGCATCCAGTCCCATCACTTCATGGCAAATAGATGGGGAAACAGTGGAAACATTGACAGAGTTTATCTTTGTGGGACTCCAAAATCACTGCAGATTGGACTTCAGCCATGAAATTAAAAGATGCTTGTTCCTTGGAAGAAAAGCTATGACCAACCTAGATAGCATATTAAAAAGCAGAGAAATTATTTTTCCAACAAAGGTCCATCTAGTTAAAACTATGGTTTTTCCAGTAGTTAAGTATGGATGTGAGAGCTGGACTTTGAAGAAAGCTGAGCACCAAAGAATTGATGCTTTTGAACTGTGGTGTTGGAGAAGACTTTTGAGAGTCCCTTGGACTGCAAGGAGATCCAACCAGTCCATCCTAAAGGAGATCAATCTTGAGTCTTCTTTGGAAGGACTGATGCTGAAGCTGAAACTCTAATACTTTGGCCACCTGATGTGAAGAACTGACTCATTTGAAAAGACCTTGATGTTGGGAAAGATTGAAGGCATTAGGAGAAAGGGATGACAGAGGTTGAGATGATTAGATGGCATCACTGACTCAATGGACATGAATCTGAGTAGGCTCTGGGAGTTGGTGATGGACAGGGAACCCTGGCAGTCCATGGGGTCACAAAGAGTCAGACATGATTGAGTGATTGAACTGAACTGAACTGAATAGATGGGACATTTAAAAAGAAAAGTGAATACATAAAGGATGTCGAGATTAAAAAGGAAGAAGTAAAATTATCTCTATTTTTAGATTCGTGATATTATATATAACATTTCCTAAGAAACTAGCAAAAGAAAAATTGTTAAAATTAATAGTTAATCAAGACTGATTAGTGTAGAATATGAAAATTTTTCTATAAACTAGCTAATGAACAATCCAAAAATAAAATTAAGAAAACAAATCAATTTATATCATATCAAACAGTATAAAATACTTAAAAATAAATTTAAAAAAGAAGCAATACAAGAACTGTACACTGAATAGCACAAAAGACTGTTGAAAGTAAAGATGCATAAGAAGATGTGTAAATAGAAATATAACTCATGGTCATAGGTTGAAACACTTAATATTAAGAGGATAACACTCCTCAAATTGATCTACAATAATAATAATAATAATCCTTTTCAAAATCCTAAGTGGCTTTTCGGGAGAAAACTACAATCCGATCCTAAAATTCATATGGAACTACAATAGGTCCAGAAGAGTGTGAACAATGTAAAAGAGAAAAACAAAGTAAGAAGACTCACACTTTTTGATTTCAAAACTTACCAAAATCTATTGTTATCAGGACACTGTGGTCCTCGGATAAGAAATAGAAACATCAATCAGTAGAACAAAATTAAAAGTCCAAAAGTATGTTCTTACATTTATGGTTAATTGAATTTTGACAAAAGTACCAAGACAATTCAATGGTAAAAGAAGAATCCTATAACACATGGTTCCAAGACAACAATATGTTCACTTTATGCTTATCTCATGTTATACATAAAAAATTAGTTTAAAATGTATCAAAGATTCACATATAGAGAGTACAAATATAATACTCTTACATGGAAATATAGGAGTAAATACCTCAGATTTAGCAATGGATTCTTAGCTATAATACCAAAATCACCATCTACGAAATAAAAAATATACAAATAAACATGACCTAAGTTTTAAAAATTCTGCTTCAAAGGGAACCATCAAGAAAAAGACAACTCAGAAAGAGGAGAAAATATATTACATATTTTCATCAGATATGATACATCTAAGATATTTGATAGTGGACTTATATCAAGAATATATAAAAATCTTACATCGCAATGGCAAAAAAACAAACCAATTTAAAAATGTGTTACAGATTTGAATATAAATTTCTCTAAAGAACATATGTGTTAACTAACACAAAAAAAGGAAATGAAAGTCGCTTCTGACTATTTGTGAACCCATGGACTAATGGCCATGGAATTCTCCAGGCCAGAATACCAGAGTGGGTAGCTTTTCCCTTCTCCTGGGGATCTTCCAGACCCAGGGATCAAACCCAGGTCTCCTACACTGCAGGCGGATTCTTTACCAGCTGAGCCACAAGGGAAGTCCAAGAACATTGACGGGGTTAGCCTATCCCTTCTCCAGCAGATCTTCCTGACCCATGAATTGAACCAGGGTCTCCTGTATTGCAGGCAGATTCTTTACCAACTGAACTATGAGGGAAGCCCAACATACAAAAATGTGTTCAATCAAATCATTAGTCATTAGGGAAATACACAGATTGAGTCCCCAGTGAGATATGCCTTTCACTCATAACTAAAATCAAAAATATGAAAAATAACATGTGTTGGAGAGAATGTGGAGCAATTGGAACACTTCAACATCACTAGTGGAATTGTCAAATAGTGCAGCTACTTCAGAAAAAAAAATCAGTAGTTCTTTAAAATGTTAAAAATAAAGTTATCCTATTATCCCTTGGTTTCATTCTGAACAACTGAAAATCCCATGGACAGAGGAGCCTGACGGGGTAGAGTCCATGGAGTCCCAGAGTCGTCCACGAATGAATGTGAGTGTATGCACACACAAACAATTAACAACATAAATGCATAAAAACTTCTATGGTACTATTCACAGCATTATTTATAATAGCCAAAAACTGAAACAATCCAAATATTCATCAACTGATAAACAAAATGTGTCATATTCCTTAAATGGAATAGTATTCAACAATAAAACAGAATATTACACTTTTACATGCCACAACATGGATAAAACTACAAACGTCATGTTAAGTGAAAGAAATTGGTTATGTTTCAGGTCTTTAAGCATCCAAACTACCTCAACGTACAAACCCACAGAGACAAAAATCAAATGAGTAACTTCTACCACTAACTGGGCTTCCCAGGTGGCCCTAGTGGTAAAGAACCCATCTGTTGATACAGGAGACATAGAGATTCAGGAGGCTTAAAAGACACAGGGTTCCATCCCTAGCTCAGGAAGATCCCCTCGAGGAGGCCATGGCAACCCATTCCAGTATTCTCGCCTGGAGAATCCTATGGACAGAAAAGTCTGGCAGGTTACAGTCCATAGGGTTGAAAAGAGTTGGACACAACTGAAGCGACTTAGCACACACCGCTAATTAGTATGAGTCAGTAATATTACGTCTTAGTGGTACTGTGAAGAACAGGGAAGAAATGACTGCCATTAAGTGAGGGTTATCTTTAGGGAGCAATGCAACTTTTCTCAAATTAGGCAGTCATGATGATTGGACACTATGAATAACAAGCACACATATTTTAAAAGGGTGAATTTTATGGCATATGGATTATATCTCAGTAAAAAAAATATATTTCTCTAGCTCTTTAAATTGATCATGGTTTTTAATTTATATTTATAATTAATTTCAAGAGGGATATTAGGTAATGGTAACCCACATTGAAGGTCAGGAAGGGTGGCGGTAAGGAGATACCCCTCATCCAAGGTAAGGAGCAGCGGCTGTGCATTGCTGGAGCCGCTGTTAAGAGATACCCCACGCCAAGGTAAGAGAAACCCAAGTAAGATGGTAAGTGTTGCAAGAGGGCATCAGAGGGCAGACACACTGAAACCATACTCACAGAAAACTAGTCAATCTAATCACACTAGGACCACAGCCTTGTCTAACTCAATGAAACCAAGCCATGCCTGGGGGGCAACCCAAGACGAACGGGTCATGGTGGAGAGGCCTGACAGAATGTGGTCCACTGGAGAAGGGAATGGCAAGCCACTTCAGTATTCTTGCCTTGAGAACCCCATGAACAGTATTGAAAGGCAAAATGATAGGATACCAAAAGAGGAACTCCCCAGGTCAGTAGGTGCCCAATATGCTACTGGAGATCAGTGGAGAAATAACTCCAGAAAGAATGCAGGGATGGAGCCAAAGCAAAAACAATACCCAGTTGTGGATGTGACTGGAGATAGAAGCAAGATCCGATGCTATAAAGATCAATATTGCATAGGACCGTGGAATGTCAGGTCCATGAATCAAGGCAAATTGGAAGTGGTCAAACAAGAGATGGCAAGGGTGAACGTCGACATTCTAGGAATCAGCGAACTAAAATGGACTGGATTGGGTGAATTTAACTCAGATGACCATTACATCTACTACTGCGGGCAGGAATCCCTCAGAAGAAATGGAGTAGCCATCATGGTCAACAGAAGAGTCTGAAATGCAGCACTTGGATGCAATCTCAAAAACGACAGAATGATCTCTGTTCATCTCCAAGGCAAACCATTCAATATCACAGTTATCCAAGTCTATGCCCCAACCAGTAATGCTGAAGAAGCTGAAGTTGAACAGTTCTATGAAGACCTATAAGACCTTTTAGAACTAACACCCCAAAAAGACGTCCTTTTCATGATAGAGGACTGGAATGCAAAAGTAGGAAGTCAAGAAACACCTGGAGTAACAGGCAAATTTGGCCTTGGAATGCGAAATGAAGCAGGGCAAAGGCTAATAGAGTTTTGCCAAGAAAATGCACTGGTCATAGCAAACACCCTTGTCCAACAACACAAGAGAAGACCCCACACATGGACATCACCAGAAGATCAACACCGAAATCAGACTGGTTATATTCTTTGCAGCCAAAGATGGAGAAGATCTATACAGTCAACAAAAACAAGACCAGGAGCTGACTGTGGCTCAGATCATGAACTCCTCATTGCCAAATTCAGACTTAAATTGAAGAAAGTAGGAAAAACCGCTAGACCATTTAGGTATGACCTAAATCAAATCCCTTATGATTACACACTGGAAGTGAGAAATAGATTTAAGTGTCTAGATCTGATAGATAGAGTGCCTGATGAACTATGGAATGAGGTTCATGACATTGTACAGGAGACAGGGATCAAGACTATTCCCATGGAAAAGAAATGCAAAGAGGCAAAATGGCTGTCTGAAGAGGACTTACAAATAGCTGTGAAAAGAAGAGAGGCGAAAAGCAAAGGAGAAAAGGAAAGATATAAGCATTGGAATGCAGAGTTCCAAAGAATAGCAAGAAGAGATAAGAAAGCCTTCTTCAGCGAGCAATGCAAAGAAATAGAGGAAAACAACAGAATGGGAAAGACAGAGATCTCTTCAAGAAAATTAGAGATACNACCTCATATATGCAGATGACACCACCCTTATGGCAGAAAGTGAAGAGGAGCTAAAGAGCCTCTTGATGAAAGTGAAAGAGGAGAGTGAAAAAGTTGGCTTAAAGCTCAACATTCAGAAAATAAAGAACATGGCATCTGGTCCCATCACTCCATGGGAAATAGATGGGGAAACAGTAGAAACAATGTCAGACTTAATTTTGGGGGCTCCAAAATCACTGCATGAAATTAAAAGACACTTACTCCTTGGAAGAAAAGTTATGACCAACCTAGAGAGTATATTCAAAAGCAGAGACATTACTTTGCCGACTAAGATCCGTCTAGTCAAGGCTATGGTTTTTCCTGTGGTTGTGTATGGATGTGAGAGTTGGACTGTGAAGAAGGCTGAGCGCCAAAGAATTGATGCTTTTGAACTGTGGTGTTGGAGTAGACCCTTGAGAGTCCCTTGGACTGCAAGGAGATCCAACCAGTCCATTCTGAAGGAGATCAACCCTGGGATTTCTTTGGAAAGAATGATGCTAAAGCTGAAGCTCCAGTTCTTTGGATACCTCATATGAAGAGTTGACTCATTGGAAAAGACTCTGATGCTGGGACAGATTGGGGGCAGGAGGAGAAGGGGACAACCTAGGATGAGATGGCTGGATTGCATCACGGACTCGATGGACATGAGTCTGGGTGAACTCTGGGAGATGGTGATGGACAGGGAGGCCTGGCGTGCTGCGATTCATGGGGTTGCAAAGAGTCAGACACGACTGAGCGACTGAACTGAACTGATCTCTATGTAGATAACCATCAAAAAGACTTCTTTAAAATTAAGCAGAAACCAGATTATCTCAATTGTAAGTGTTCCCATTTATGATACAGCATTCAAATTCTAAGTTTGTCATTAAGAGTGTTACCAATAAGCCTACTCTGTGTCTTTATTTGGTTTCTTTCCCCCTCTGTGTGCTCTAGTGAATACATTCAACTCTCCTCAATTGTAATCATTGTATTTCCATTTGAAAGTGTTGACTTACCGTATTTTCTCAGGAGGAAAAGAGTCTTCCCTCATATGTACTGCATGGAAATAGGTAAATGTCACTTTATCTATATAACTTACTTTATTTCACCAAACATAATGATTTTCACAAATTCATGTTTTTATAAACACTTAGCTTCTCTTGTCACATTTATCAGATTGACCTTATTATCATGAAATACACAGTAAATTTTTAATCAAATAAGAATATTTCTCAGAATACTTAAGAAACAGAACTAATAAGTCTTAAATTACAATACCTTAAAATTGAAACAATATTTAAAAAAACAGTACTGACTTCTTTCTAAACTTCCAACCCCAGCATTTTCTTACATTTCCCAACAGGTTAGAAGAAAGGCAAGTCATTTTTACAGCCCCATTGATTCAACAATCATATATTTTTTTTCTATCACAACCAAGGCAGAGTTTGAGTATAATTGTTCAGGGACTTTGTGTCACTGCTGTACTAGGTCAGCCATCTATCTAAAAAATGAACTGGACAACCTTCAAATAGCAATGACTTCAATTCCTTTGGGATGTGAATTGGCCATAAAGCTAACAATAAATTGTTGTGAATGTAGTGATTTCCTGTTGCCAAGTTCCATGTATTTTACAAATACATCTCAGCTTAGATGGAAAAGATCATTATTGCCATTCAAAGACTGAGAAACTGTAACATAGAGCCATTAAAGGTATTGAGCAAGGTCAGAGTATATGATCAGTGAAAATGAGAACATCTCAAAGTCTCCAAATTTTGGTCTATCTACCAGGAGACATAATTTCTTGGTAAACACTCATCACTTTGCTCTGGGGTACTGAGAATCACAAGCAAACTCTTTCAAATTGGTGCTCATGTCCTCAAAATACGAATCTTAAAATTACTCTAAGGCACATCAATTTCACATTTTTAATCAAGCTACTCTCCAATAATCTTCTGAGAACCCACAAAACACTCTAAAGGCATAAAGAGAATACACTGAATTTAAATTCTACTTACAAAAAACCCTTTAAACTATTCCTCAGAATCCACTTTAGATCATCATCAGTTCAGTTCAGTTCAGTCACTCAGTCATGTCAGACTGTTTGTGACCCCATGAATCGAAGCACGCCAGACCTCCCTGTCTCTTGCCAACTCCCGGAGTTTACCCAAACTCATGCGCATCGAGTCAGAAATGTCACCCAGCCATCTCACCCTCTGTTGTCCCCTTCTCTTCCTGCCCCTAACCCCTCCCAGCATCAGGGTCTTTTCCAATGAGTCAATTCTGCACATCCGGTGGCCAAAGTATTGGAGCTTCCGCCTCAGCATCAGTCCTTCCAGTGAACACCCAGGACTGGTCTCCTTTAGGATGGACTGCTTGGCCCCCTGATAGTCTGAATGTAACAATCTCCAATAAAGTAGCAGCAAAAATGTAAGGAGAATATATTCTATGGACAACATGTTCCATCAGTTTTGCCTTAAATATATATTTGGTGCCTCTACTTCTCTTCCTATTGCCTCAGTTCAGTTCAGTTCAGTCGCTCAGTCGTGTCTGACTCCCCACGACCCCAGGAATCGCAGCACGCCAGGCCTCCCCGTCCATCATGATCTCCCGGAGTTCACTCAGACTCATGTCCATCGAGTCAGTGATGCCATCCAGCCATCTCATCCTCTGTCGTCCCCTTCTCCTCCTGCCCCCAATCCCTCCCAGCATCAGAGTCTTTTCCAATGAGTCAACTCTTCACATGAGGTGGCCAAAGTACTGGAGTTTCAGCTTTAGCATCATTCCTTCCAAAGAAATCCCAGGGCTGATCTCCTTCAGAATGGACTGGTTGGATCTCCTTGCAGTCCAAGGGACTCTCAAGAGGCTCATTGTAGTTGGATAATATCCATCTCCTTGTGACAGGATCCTAGGACTTTATGATCTGCACCACGTCCAGCTCTCTAGCTTCAACTCTTACTACCCCAACCCCCTTGATCATTCAGCTTCAACAACCTCTCAGTTCCTCAAATTCAGCACATTTATGTCCCCTTCTCCAACTTTCTTCTGCTTGGCTTCTGCCTCCGAAATCCTTACCTCTCAGAAATTAGCATCATGAGATCTTCATCACCTACTTAGGTTTCACTTAAAAATTGCCTCTCAGTAGGTGATTTCGCTCCTTACCAGCTTACTCTCTATTGGCCTAATCCCGTGCAACTTCTATTTTGTTTCCTTCAAAGTGCTTGTTACTAAGTTGAATTATCTTGACATGTATGTCTCTTGCTTACTGTCTGTCTTTCCTCAGGACAGTATAAGGTCCCTGAGAAGAGTAAATGTGTCTTGCTCAGCAACGTACCCTCCATGTGTAGAACAATGTCTAACACAATGTGAATTTAAGACATGGCTGACGAAATGAATCAGTTGATAACTCATGGTCTAAAAATAATGAAGAATAAATAGTAACCATGAAATTGACATATAACAATTTAATTAACACCATAGGATTCCACAATAACCTGCCATAGAAAAGTATCATGTCAATCCAAGCCCTTGAGTATATAAATATTTTACAGCACCAGCAATAATTGATATTCACAGTTATTACCATGCATTATCAAGAAAATTTGAATAATATTCTATATATGCCATAGCAGGGAAGTATATTTATTTAACTTTCTATTAGAAAATAATGAAAACAAAAGATTAGGTATTTTACATTTGGAAATTAAATTATCATAACTAGCTTTTTATCCCTTATTTTCTATATA
>SJYQ01008234.1:62881-79496 GCA_006410935.1 Redunca redunca
AGATAAAAATAATAGAAATCTCAAAAAGTAAATAAATAAATAAATAATTTTAAAGAAGAACTTGCAATTAACAGCCTTCCCATAAGCAGACTCACTATTCTCTACTATTCAAAAGACTTGATTCTTCCTCTATAATACCTTATCTGGTTTTAATTTATATTGAGTCCCTCTCCTTTGTAGCAATTCAGACAGCTGACTGACTTGGACGCTTGGGAGTTTTTCTTGGTTTTCTCTTAATTTACTATAAAATATGCCTGGAACTCCAGGAGTTGGTGATGGACAGGGAGGCCTGGCGTGCTCCGATTCATGGGTTTGCAAAGAGTCGGACATGACTGAGCGACTGAACTGAACTGAACTGATGCCTGGAATTATTCTTAAAAAGAGCATTAATAGAAAAATAAACTTGGCATAGAAGAAAATGGCAAAAAACAATCAATTATCCCTTTCCAACACAAAGTAATCATCTTTCTTATAAATTATTGAGTTCTTCTAACACATTAAATTACCTAAATGTCATGGAGTTTAGAATTTCTCATTTACCTTAGATTAATCTGATACAACTCTCTCCTGTGTATGTTAATGTAGGAGGGGGTTCTGAGAACACAATATACCCCAGTGAGCAGTAGTCCCTAACCAAGTCTTGGACAAATGGGTTAAATGTTTAAATAATATATTTAGCAACTAATGTACTCTGCACTTGCACCATGCATTAATAATTCTAGTTTGAAAAAGTTACTTTGCCTAATTGCGTTCTTCTTTCAATTCAAAACCAATATATGATTTAAAAAATAATTCATAACTGTTCTTTGGGTGTGCAGTAGAAAGGGACTATTCCACATGGAGTTTTTACATAGTTTTCAACTTTAATAAGTAGGAATATGTTTTTCTTTGCTGATGAAAAATAAAATAGCATATTTTTGCTTCCAAAAATAAATTTTGAATGAGGGAGTAAATAAAAGCAAAAGAAAAATACATTCAGGCAGAGAGGAAATTTTGTTTGTAAAACAAAAGCCATGAATAATAATAACTGTGAGTTTCCAATTTAGTGTAAAAGCTCAAAAACCTTTTTTGCTTCACTATGTTCTAAAACAGATAGCATGTTAATGCAATAAATTAATAAATAACAACCTCAATTAAATAGAGTCAGAAGACAGAAAGGGGAGCCCTCTTGCTCTATGATGGTAGCAGAGCCCAAAAGGAGAAAGAAAGACTTCTTCTTGCCTGTCAAGAGCTTAGCCAATGAAAGGCTATCACAACTGAACGAATGAAAAAGCCAGCATATTTTAAACTCCCCATCCCTTCAGTGGACTGTTTGCTTACTGTAGCCCTCCCAAATTCCTTTTCCCCTATCCAGGGGATCAAACCTGGGTCTCCTGCATTGCAGGCAGATTCTTTACCATTTGAGCCACTAGGGAAGCCCTTTTTCCCTATATAAAAGAATATTTCTCTAGTTTCGCTGAAGCTTTGCATGTGGCTTGCTACAAATAAGGACTACAAATTGCAACTTTTACTGATTCTGAATAAGCTGATTTTTGCTACAGAAATAACTGTCAGCCTATTTGTTTCAGATCAACATCTTGACAGCCCATATGGGGATCCAGAGAAGACCCTGCACAACTCCAAGGCAAATAGGTTTTGTATCCACATAGAGCACGTTGTTGCTCACTGCTTTCTTGCCAACCCTGGCATTTGACAGTATGTCTTTCTACTAATCTCAAGCTCTTACCTTTTCTGTCCTGTGAAACTTCTTAGGTTTTATTACAGGTCTACTTTAAGACTTCCTTCTTTCTGATTAAGGCTTTGTCCTGTATGTGAGTACTCCTTTGGCACTTTGGCCTGTTGAAATCAGGCTGTTTCAGTTGAAAGTGTGCTAGCCTTCAACCCTTTGCCCTCTGGAACAAAGGTATTACTTCTGGAACAAACTGCCTTTGACTCAGTCCTTCAAAAACAGGAGATGTTTCATTAAAATTGTTCTGGTTTGGCCCTCAGCCCAATTCCTTTGGGAATAAGAGCAGCTTTTGGTTTGCTCCTAGGGGACTAGACTGTTCCCTGTATAAGCAATTTGAAAAATTATTCTTGCACTCTAGAAAAGAAGTTCTGAGAAATGGGATTCCAGTTATCTAAAATTTTGAGAGCATCTCCCCTACAGAATCCCCAGGCAATTCTGTGTTTAAAATCATAGTTCAGGAACTTATAGTTATCTGCTGGGGAGAGAAAGTTAGGGAGTTGCAGATTTATATGTACACACTGCTATATTTAAAACAAATAACCAACAAGGAAAAGAAAGAGAAAACTATGGTTCTTCCTCATGGACAATTCTAACTTAATGGACCAACCTCAACGAAGGCCATTCTGAGGAACTTTTGAAATTCCCACTCTTAATTTTCATAAAATCAAATTGGGTAACCATAGCTCCAAATTTTCCAAAACTGAATGGAATGTTTATTTCAGTCAGTATTTTGGGGCTTCTAAATGTTGAGTCTAAAATTGTTTCTCTGCAAAATAAGATGTTTAACCGAGTCAAATGATCAAAGAAAGATAACATGGCTTTAGAAGCCTCATGGCCTCTTCCCTTAACTTCTCAGTCTCAGGTTCCAGCTGACTTTCTCCTTTTCTTTTATACCTCTCGGTTTCACCATATTAATTCTCTCACTAAACTTCCTTTTTTCCCCTGAAACTCTCCCCACTCTCCCTTCCTCTAACTTATCAGAACCCATCACTTTAAAATTAAGCCTTCTGAGAATCTAGAGGCTGAAGCCTTAATTTCTTATTTTCCCTGGACTAAAACTGAACTTTGGTCCATAGCTAAAGACCTTCCCAAAGTTACTAATACCCTCACAGATTTGCTGAGGAATTTAAAGTAGTCATTCAAACTTAGTTTCTCTGACTCGTTTCAGCTAGTTCACATACTTGTCAGTGAAGGCCAGGCTTAGTGTTGGATGAAAACCACAACTGGGAAAATCCTGAAAGGTCTCTAGAATTACAACCAGGAGGCCAGCCTGCTAACTCATTGCATGACCAGAGTCAAGCAATTGCTAGGAGATTTCATCAAGCAACTGCTAGGAGATTTCATCAAGCAACACCTAGGGTTTTACCAAAGCCTGTTGATTGGAACAAAATTCAGGCTTGCCACACAAAACCTTATGAACCTGGTCATGACTACTATAATCAACTGCACAGATGGTTGTTTCAAATAATTCTGGTTTTCCTTTAGATGTTGGTTCCATCCAGGCAGCTTTTAATAATCCAGTATGATTATTATTGAACTGAGACCTTTCCCTTCTAGTAAACAGGACCAGGATGGAATGAAAAACTGTCTCCAGTTTTTCTGGCAAACCATCTCTCCTGCATACTAGAAGAGTCACCTAAAAAGAAAGGCCACAAAAATTATTAATATTCAACTCTGGTTAATGAATGAAGGCCCCCAAAAGAAAGCAAAATCCTTCTAGTTTCTGCTATTATTGCATAGTCAGGATGTTGAAAGAGAGATTGTTATAAACTCAAATGCTTTAGGTGCCTTCAGCTTTCTAACCAGCCTTTCCAAACTCTCCTGTTCTCAATAATAGGGTTCCAAGGGACTACAGGAAGCTACAAGGACTCTTCCCAATCTTCTCTCTTAACCAACCTGGAAAAATACTTCTCCAGATTGGTGATGAACCTCCTCCATCACTAACTGAGAGCAGAGCCACACTCAGTGCTCAATTTGACTCCTTTAAAGTAACCACTGTCCTGGAGTAGTAAATCAGTTCAAACAGCGGGGACTTCCAAATAGCCTCAAGTAGTTCCTATCTCTGACCCATTCTCTTTTGTTTAGTCCCTATGAGAGACTCCTTAATTTTCTCCTTAGTCCCTCATTTCCTATCCATTTATTAAACTAAGACTTTGTAGATAAGCATAACACTGGACTGTCTTTCTCTAAAAAGGGTGGGGGGGACATAATTCTAGAATTTGACAGTAGTCATCCAAGCAGCCAACCAGGTGAATTTGATGACCCTTTGGCCTCTTCTATTTTTCTGCCAGTAATGGTAATAGAATTAAATCTAGAAGAACTGATCATCTGTCCCTATTGAATCAAATCAGCTACCATCCTTGTTATGAGAAAAGCCTCCAATTAATACTAGCAAAATTTACAGTGCACCATCCATTAAAATTCAAATAGACTTCTCAAAATCTCATTCCAGAATTAATCAATATCCTCTAAGTAAATAGGCCATTCAAGGTATAAAGTTTATGATAGAAGATTTCAAGACTCAAAGCCTCATTATTCTGGAAATAAGTCACTATAATACTCTTATTTTACCAATAAGAAAACCTAAGAACTGAGGGTGGAGGCTTGTTTAGGACCTCTAAGTAATGAACAACATTGTTTTTCTTTGACACCCTATTGTTCTTAACCCTCATACATTACTAACATCCATTCCCTCTCAAAGCAAACTCTTGACTATAACTGACGTATGCAGTGCTTTCTTAGCAGTCTAGTTGATGAAAGTAACCAATAGCGTTTCCCCTTTACCTGGGAAGAAGAGTAATTCACCTGGACATTAATAACTGAAGAATTTAGTGAGAGTCTTTCTTATTTTTCACAAATCCTGAAGGCTGATCTGGATGATGTAAAATTCCCTAGAGGATCTACTTTGTTGCAATATGTGGATGATTTGGTTTTTTGCTGCCTTCTAAAAGCCTCCTCATTGTAAGGCAGCATCCACTTGCTAAAGCCTTTGGCTTTAAAGAGACATAAGGTTGCCAAGGGAATTTTGCAGTTTGCCCAGGTATGATATTTATGGTATCTGATATCAGAACAAGGACTTCACTTAGATCCAGATGGACTTCACAGTGTACTAAAGTCCCAAAACCCAAAACCCCAAACTAAGCATCATTTATTGAAAGGTTTTCTTAGTCTGATGAGTTATTGCCAAAACTGAATTCCAAATGTTTCTCTTATGGCCAAACATCTGTATATTTTGCTAAAGAATAATAGTAGTGACATGATTTTTTTAGAAAAATTAGATAACACAACTGTTAGTGCCTTAAAGGAGAGTCTTATAAAACCACCTGCTCTGGGGAATCCCAGTGATCAGAGTCCCTTTTCTTTTTTTGTATATGAAGAGAAAGGGAATGCCCTTGGCATACTCATCATAAAACACAGGCCCCATCATTAACCCACAGATTATTAATATTATAGTCAATAATAATTGCAGCTACTACTGGAACCTTGTCTTAGGCCACTACTCCTACTGTCATTTTGGTTAAGATCATCAAGAAAAATCCTTGTGGGATCCCCTTTAACCATTTTTGTACCTCATGCAGCAGAAGCTTTCCTGAATTCTCATCACACTTAATATTTCTCAGTCAGCCACCTCACCCCCTATGAGGTCCTTTTGCTAACTGCTCCTCATGTAGCTCTTTTATGTTGCAGTAACCTTAGCCCTGCCCTTTATCTCTGTTGCAGTTCCTCTCAGCTGCTTAATGCTGACTGATCACCTTCTGACTCTTGGTGATGACTTGTAGGATATTCCTTTGGGTAACACCAACTTCTCATGGCTCACTAATGATTCTTTTGTAAAAGGTAACAATGGCAAATATTGTGCTGTGTACGATAGTGCAACTCCTTTCGGATATTGTTTAGTTAGAATCTTCTTCTGTGGCTGCTTCAGTCCAACAGGTTGAATTATACACACACACACTGGGCTTATACTTTAATCAAAGGCAAGGTTGCTAATATTTAAACTGATAGTAGATTTGCTTTCAGAGTATCTCATGATTTTGGAATGTTTTGGGAGCAATGTAGGGCTTCCTTATATTTAGTGGAAATAAAATTTAAAATGGCATCTTTGTTCAGGAATTTCTGAATGCAATACTTTTACTTGCTGCTTTATCCATTAAGATTCTGGGGCATTTCTAAACTTGATTCTCTGGAAGCTAGGGGAAATCACCTTGATGACATTTCTGCAAGGAATGTTTCCTTTAAAGAACCAATAACAGCCAAACCTCTGTCATAGTCTAAAAGGATATTTCCCCAAATGACAAACTCAGAAAAACTGGCTAGAGAAGCCCAACAGGCCTCAGAAAAAGAAAATCAAGATTGAGATTCAGCAGTTATTGGTTTGATAAAAAGTGAAAGCTCTTATTTGGACCAAATAACATCCCAGTCCTACCAAAGACTCTACAATCCCTACTCATAACCATAGTACATACATTAAGGCATGGGTTTACTGATAAAGTGATAGCATTTATGAATACATTTTGGTGGGAAATGTTAAAAAGGCTACAAAAAGTGTCAGATCACTTGTTCCGTTTGTCCAAAACACAACCTAGGAAACATGTTTGTTCAGGTTTTAGACATTCTAAACTGCTTAATGGACAATTTGAGTTCTGGTAAATTAATTTTATGCAACTTCCTCTGTCTCACGGATATAAATATGCTTTAGTCATGATTTGGTGTTTCTACACTGGACTGAAGCCTTCCTTTGCAGATAGGTTACTGCTTTTTCTGTATCTAAAGTGCATTTTGGAAAAAATTATCTCTACCTGGGGAACTTCTCTCAAACTTCATAATGATTGAGGAAACCATTTTACTGATCATGTATTGATTAAGTTGATGCTGTTTGACTGTTTTTACACTCTCACTACCTAGTATCATCCTTAATTCTCTAGTTTGTTCAAATGCAAAAAGAGCGTTATTAAAGCTCAACTGGCAAAGTTTGTAGAAGTCTTTCAAATAACTTAGACAAAATCATTCTGGCCCTTCTAAATCTTAGATCTGTCCCTTTTGTAGCTCTCACCCATTGAGATCATCACAGGACACCCACCGAATGCACTTGGCTCCTTCTGCTGTTGTCTCACAACTGATAAAGGGAGAGCTACTCTAATATTGTAAAAGCCTGACTGCTTCTATCAAAAATAAGCATGCTTTCATAAAACAATCTTTTCACAGTGCACATCTGGTAGATGAAGATCTTATAACCTGGAGTTTTCCTATTTTGGACAAGATACTTCCAGAAGGACCTCTCCAACCTCCCTGAAGAGACTCCTATTAGGTACTATTAATCCACCCTTGTGCTGCCAAACTCCAGAGAATAGACTCTCAGATTCACGTGACACGTCTAAACAAAGCACCAAACTCTCACTGGACCTGAACATCATCTGGTAACCTGAAAGCAAAGACTTTTGGAACTGAAGCAAGCAACATCTGAGACCACTGTCCTGAGATATCTGGATCAGGCCTATTGGAAGTTTGTCTGCCAAAATTCTGATGATTCTGTAAGACTTCAATTGATCTCCAGTGTCTATGATCTTGATATGGACTGGAGATAAAAAGTACCTCAAAATTCTCCCTCCATTCCCTCCCTGTTTCTTAAATATGACCTCATTAGGTTTCCAATCTACGTTTTCCTCTGATGTGGGACTCTACATTCAAGATAGGCCCTTCCTGATACTGATAGACAAAAAGACTTTGAAACCAGAAAATCTGACTCTTGATCAGTGATGCTTTCAGATAAAGATCTTAATCAAAAGGAGAAAATGTTAAAAAAAATTAATAAAGGGAACTTCAGTTAAATAAAGGGAGACCAGAAAGGGAAGTTCTCATGCCCTGTGATGGTAGCAGAGACCAAAAGGAAAAAGGAAGACTTCCTCTTCTTGCCTGACAACAGCTTAACCAATGACTGTTACACTCAGCCAATAAAAAGCCACTGTGCTTCAAACATTTAATTTCTTTAATGGATTCTGTGTTCCCTATAGCTCTCTCAGCTTTCTATTTTCCTCTAAAATGAGTTATTTCCATTTTTTCCAGGGACTTGTGTGGGTTCACCATGGTTGAAGATCTCAAATTGAAATTCTTTGCTGATCTTGAATAAACCACTTTTGTTGGAGAAATAACTGGCAGTCTGTTTCATGTTAATAACTTTTATAAGTAATTTATTTTCTTCCAGGATAAACAGAGGAAAATAATACCTATTTCTACCCTAGATATATTATGAAAATGAAAAATGTTAAACTCATTTTTTAAAGTCCCTTTTAACTAAAAAATTTACCCTCGAATATTATACTGTACACTATTAATAATAATTTAGAAAATGCTTTAAAAATACCAAAATGTTATAGGTTTGTCAGCTTCTTAACTCTTATATGTGGTTCATTAGTTAGCTGTATACCACGTTAAGTAATCGTTGGTTCTAGGAATCATCTTTCACATGCTACAGAGTCTGTAACTCCATGTTCTCTACCTATATCCAAGAACCCTATTACTCTGCAGTGAAGTCAGATGATGTGTATTTTCTATGTGTCTGTGATCTCGCCCCGTTTTCTTCCCAATTTTCCTTCTAATAACAAAATATGTTGTGATAACAGAAACATATTCCACTTTCTTTAGGTGCATTCTGATTTCCTCATTCCTTCTTTCAAACACTGAGCCTTTCTTTAGTGTCTCTGGAGCCAAATTCTGGCCCTTCCACTTGTAAACTAGATGATCATGGCCAAACATGTAACCTGTCTGGGCCTCATTTTCTTTTTCTATAAAATGAAAATACCAATAATATGTAACCAATGGAGCTATTATGAGGAGTAAATCACCTACCAGTATAAAACACATAGACTGGTGCTTGTCACTAAAAATAATATCCATTGTAACTATTACATCCCTTATGCTGTGCATGCATAAATACCTATACATATTTTCCCCAGTCCTGGTATATAGAAGATTTGACATTAAACAAAGTTGTTGGTAGTCCAATATCCTTGCCTAGAAAATCCCATGGCAAGTTACAGTCCATGGGGTTACAATAGTCAGACACGGCTTAGTGACTAAACCACCACCACTATAGAAAATATTACACGAACAAATGTTTAAAACAGCATTGACATACAAACAGATTGATAACAATGAAAATGTGTTATAATTTAGCTCCAAGATTTTTATAATCTTCTGACTGTAAATTTTAAGGTCTATATCTAATGTAATGTCCATTTCAATTCTCTTGACTCAATTCTCCCCCAGAATTTTGCCTGTCACAAGAAAGCTCTTTCCAAATAGCTTGGACTTCAAAGGAGTTTTTAGTAATATTTCTTTGTAGCTAATTTCCAAGTGGGGAGTTAGTACCTTTGAGATTAACAAATTCATTACAATGGCACCTTACCTGTTCTTTATAGATATCAGACCCATTCTTGCCCCAAAGTCTTTGAATTTCCTCTTTCTAATGATAGAATCATTCTTTTCAGCTTGTTCTCTCACCCTCTTTCACTCATTAATGAAATGCCACTTTTTCAACATGGCCTTCCTTTGTCACTTATTTAAAATGTTAATTTCACCTCTATACTCCCTACAGGGCTTCCCCAGTAGCTCAGCAGTAAAGAATCTGCCTGCAATGCAGGAGACCTGGTAAAGATCCCTGGGTCTGGGAGGTCACCTGGAGTAGAAAATGATAACCTGCCCCAGTATTCTTGCTTGGAAAATTCCATGGACAGAAGAGCCAGGCGGGCTTCAGTCCAAGGAGCTGAAGAGTCAGACACAAGTGAGTGTGCATGCAGGATGGATACTCCCTATCACTCATACCTACTTTATTGGGATTGATAGCACTTATCACTAACCTTCCTTTTTTTCCTCTTTCCTCCCTCCCTATTATCTATTGCTATGGATTGTTTCTGTCTTCCCTCATTAGAAGGAACAGGTTTTAATCTGTTTTGTATATTATTTTACCTGTATAGCCTAAAATAATTTCTGACACAGTGGATTAAAGGCTGTTTCCCTTTACAATTCTGCTTCAAACACATAGCAGAGACCTGCAATAGCTTCAGGTTCTTTGGCATATCATTTACAGGGAAATGCTAGGTTATAATGTATGAAAATTCTTCTGCAATTAGCCCATTACTAATACCTGCTAGTATTTTCAGGGCATCATTGAACTAACTGAACCCCTAAAGCCATAGCAAATGTACATTACAATTGTTTTAGAGACTAAATAATTCCCTGAAGAAATAAAACTGGTTCATATGTTAACAGGGCATAAACAAAAATTCATCAAGCTCGGGTGATTTGTTAATACTTTCCCAGAATTGTT
This sequence comes from Redunca redunca, assembly GCA_006410935.1. Classification (NCBI taxonomy): domain Eukaryota; kingdom Metazoa; phylum Chordata; class Mammalia; order Artiodactyla; family Bovidae; genus Redunca; species Redunca redunca. The sequence goes on from SJYQ01008234.1 coordinate 72,937, forward strand.
TTACATGAAGGCATGAAGCTAGTAAGTAACTCAGAGATTCTTCTCAGCAAACTGATCAGTGTAAAAACCAAAGCAATAAGAAGGCCAGATCATGACTCTGAAGTACAAGTATAGTAAACACATTTTTAAGTTAAGGAACAACCAGTCCTTTCTCTGCTCTCATTAATACTAAATTAAAATCTCATATACCTGTAAATTTATTTAAAAAAAAACAACTAATAATCAGTTAAGTTTAATACAGCCTAATTTTGACAAAAGGAAGAGTAGAGAGAGAGAAAGTGTATGGTAGAAAAGCAGTTGAACTGGCAATATCATCCAGGCCAAGAGATAATTTATTAGCTGAATATGTCTCATTTTTCAACTAGTTTTATTCATCTTGTTTACAATTAGAACTAGTGAAAGATTTTTTGTAGAAAACAGATCTCATGAAAACAAAATCTGAAAAGCCCAGGTTCTATGAGTATCCAGGTAAAGAAGATATCTTTTTTAATATAAATTTATTTATTTTAACTGGAGGCTAATTACTTTACAATATTGTATTGGTTTTGCCATACATCAACATGAATCTGCCATATCTTTACACAATTTTCTTAAAACCTCTCAACCAAGCCCCTTAAAGCAATTAGAAATGCAAGTCTTAACAGTTAACTCAATTTGAAATTTGAAATTCTTACTTTAAGTATAAATGAGCACATAGAACTTTGGAAATTGGCCATGTAATTTTGGCATTAACTCATCAGATTCTCCTTGCAAGTATTTTTAAGACATTTTTCCATAAATTTGTGAAATAGAGATTTAATCTGATTACAAGAAGCCCCTCAAAACATGACTGGAGTAGGTAAAACAGTTTTTGCTGCTGTACAAAGTAAGGCAAAACTGATATAAACCAACATGTGTTCTGAAATATAGCTAGAGAAATTTGCATCAAAAAACATACTAAGTTCATAATTTTGGAAAAATTTACAGGATGTCTGGGAATGCAGAAGCATTCCAGTGGCTAATGAACAATAGTCAAAAGTCTGATGGGAAATCTGTAAAGACAAACAAAAAACACTCTGATGTCAAATTTTGTTTTCTGGTGACTTTGAACTCGACAATGGCAAAGTCTGCTTTTATAATCTGTTTATTTTTTCAAATAACTTAGGAAAAATTATTAGTAGAATCAATTAGATGAATTTTTCATTTTCATATGCAAGTTCCTCTTTAATATGTTAAGAATTGAGTAGTATTTGACTTTAGTGAATCAGAATTTAAAATATATGTTCAATAGGGATTTTAGTCAGTTCTCAAGTAGATCAGACAATGAATATTTCTCAGGCTAGTACCACAACAAAGTGGAATAACAAGTCTAGGCTTCCTGTAAAAGGACTTCTGCAGACAGCAAACAACAGTTTTAGGATACATGGATGAGAGTTCAAAGCAAGCAGAGGCTGAGAAGCAGATACAGAAGATAGCTGAGAAAACTGTGGTCAAAACAGAAGAGAATTAGTTCACAAGTTCAGCACAGCATGGGAAACCCCAATATATGAGCAGAGGTTCCAAAATACTGAAGAAACATCAGTTAGAAAAACTGGGCAAAACAATAAATTAAGAATATAGAAGGGACATGGGAAAGGAACAATGGATTACCTAAGGGCTAGGAAATAAGATTGTAGAAAATTTTTATTCATTTAGCTAATTAATGTTTTCTTTGCATATGTGTGCATGCTAAGTAGCCTCAGTCATGTCTGATTCTGTGACCCATGAGTCTGTGACTGTAGCCCGCCAGGTTCCTCTGTCCATGGAATTCTCCAGGAAAGAATACTGGAGTGGGTTGCCATTTCCTCCTCCAGGAGGTCTTCCTGACCCAGGGATACAGCCTGTGTCTCTTATGCCCCCTGCATTGTCAGGCAGGTTCTTTCCCACTAGAGTTACCTGGGAAGTCCAAATATCTTCTTTGAGTAAATATAAACCTCATTCCACAGGTCCCAGAAATTGTTAGGTGAAGCAGTTAGGTATATCCTTGAGAACAAGTCTCTATCATAATGTCTTTAATCCCCAGGGCATGCTTACCATAGTGCCCACTGTATAGGTAGTACCCAATAAATATTTACTGAATAAATGACACAAACCATGGATTTCTTGCTGCCAGACTCTGTTTTATATAGCACTGCATTATCCACAGCTCCAAACACTGTGCTTGTCAAAGCTCGGTGACTATTTGCTAAAAGAATGACAGTGATGATCATTCTTTCTTCAATCCTGTCTTCAAAGATTAATTTCACAAGATTTTCAAGGTGTCAATCTGTCCCTAGTCTGTGCTGAACTTATTGACAAGTTTTGTAAACCCTACCCACTCTGACAAGGAATATTCAATCCTTAGCCTCCCTCTATTAAAAACCTGACTGTCAAAATGCATTTATTTCTCACTGACTTTTTTTTACCACTGAGGCTCTCATGTTATTTATTTGATAATAAAATTAAATTTTTAAGTAACTGTTTTCCAGTAAATTTTATTTTCTAATCCTCCCCATAATTGCCTTAGAGTTTGTTTTCTAAAGTTAAACCAATTAAAATTATTTCTTAGATTGGAAAGTAATACAACTCAGAAAATTAAACCTAGAGCCATATTCAACCCTCTTAGCACTATGGCCCTTTTGGGGACAGTGCTACAAAGCTGAGGGTATGGGTTGTATGCTCAATCATTCTTTTAACCAGTTATTGGAACACTTCCACCCTTATCCCAGCAGATGTGCATTTAACAGGTATGTATTCTTTGTCACAAGTGGCTTAAGGTGTGGAGTCTGGATATAAAGAGTAAAAACTCATTCTCACCAAAAGAAAAAAAAATGTAGATGTCCTATTAATGTTGGAGCAATAGTTTAAATGAGCACCCCATATAACGATATGCTAAAAGCATATTCATTTGATTTCCACTGCACTCACCAATCTTGGAACAGAGGAAGACTCTGATTAACAAGTTCTGTTTTGTTTTCTAAATAAGTAAATAATACTGTACATGCTTGCAGTAAATTGGAAGCATACTCCCACAGTAAGAAATTGATAATGCTTGGGAAACTTATTTTTCAAAACATTGTCTCACTTATTTGTTTTATGTTCTCTACAAATAATGGACTTTGCTGGCTTCAGAATCACTAAAGCATTTTCTCCATGAAATATTCTAATCGTCTCCTCATTACAATATTCAACACAATGTATGATTATATCCTATCAAAAAATCCCTAATCGAGGTGCTGAACACCATTCCAATTCCATTATCCTTTAATTCTCTGCATCGTTCTGATTCTTCCATGGGACAGGACCTGTGAGAAGATCTGGCAGCAAGACTGGCAGAGCAAGCTGCCGCACGTAAGGCAGCCTGTCTGCACTGCTGGCATCTTTGCCAGCCTGCACACACACGGCCTGGTAAGTGTCGGACAATCAATTGTCAGGCAAGCTTTCAGTGTGAAATGGAGCACAGCTGAGCCACTTTGTAATATGAAAACAAATGGTTCACTGGTGAATAAACAGAAAATCAAATAAGCCAAATCTGTCACGTACTGTAAGTATACAGTAAACCTCAGGTAGAAATGGCAGCAATACCCGTCATACTGATTTTTATTAGCAGGTAAAGTGGGGTGAAAGGAAACAAAAGAAAGCTTCCTTTCAATCTTCATAACAAATGCGATGCTTTATAAACAAAAGATTTTGGTAGAATGATTGATAAAGATTTGCTCCAGTTTTGTGAAGCCTGTTTCTAGGGCATGTAATCTAAATTCTCTCTTAATACAGCTATTTTGATGCCAAAGTACTGGACACAGAGATAGGAGACTTGGAAGAGACAGATAATATAGCGGATCTGGGTGTTGTGTTTCAAATTCTTTCCCCCTCAAAATTCATATGTTGAAATCCTAATCCCCAGTATCTCACTATGTAACTGTATTTAGAGATAAAGTTTTCACAGAGGTATTAAAGTTAAAATGAGGTCAGTACAGTGGGCCCCAAATCCAATATGACTGCTAGCCTTATAAAAAGAAGACATTTGACATGGACATGACAGACAGGGACGATGATACCATGGAACAGAAAGAAGATGGTCAATATACAAGCCAGAGACAGAGGCCTGGAACAGATTCTTTCCTGGTGCCCCCCAGAAAAAAATCACTTCTACTGACAGCTTGATCTCAGAATTTTAGCTTCCAAAACTGAGAAAATAAATTTCTATTAAAGCCACCTAGTTTGTAATATGTTTTTAGGCATCCAAGAAGACTAATACACTAGGCTTTACAGGTTTAATTATTTATCCACCAACAGTAAAGCTCTAGAGTTTTTCCAAATGAAATGATCTTGACCTGAGGGTCAAAGTACATTTCTAATGAAGAAACCACTTTATATTCTGGTGCCTATATTGCGTTGTTGAAGACAATTTTGCAGGCAAGGTGTATGATTGGCATTCTGAATATTATTTATGCCCCAATTCTGATTTTAATATTCCTTTTGATAAATCTGGAAATTTAAACTTGCCAATAACTAGAAAAAGAGTAGATATCCACATTGGTTAAAAAAAAAAAAAAAAAAAATCCAGGCAAATCTTCTGCCTCTAGAGGAATGAGCAATCAGAAGATCCCTGGCATCCAGTGGTGAAGATCTCATTTCTTTACTGACTGAATGTGGCTACCCTAATAGAATATGATGGGAGCAACATTATGTTGGCTTTTAAACTCCAATACTTTGGCCACCTGATGCAAACAACTGGTTCATTGGAAAAGATCCTGATGCTGGGAAAGATTGAAAGCAGGAGAAGAAGGGGACAACAGAGGATGAGATGGTTGGACGCATTACCAACTCAACAGAGATGAGTTTGAACAAGCTCCAGGAGTTGGTGATGGACAGGGAGGCCTGGTGTGCTGCACTCCATGGGGTCACAAAGAGTCAGACACGACTGAGCAACTGAACTGAACTGAATATTATGTTAGTTCCTGCCTAATATTTAACAAAACTGGTGGCTTCTGCTTCCTCCTCTTGGAAGGCAGTCAACATGTAAGAAACCTAACAACCCTGAGACTGCCAAGTTGTAAGAAGCCCACTCCACCTATCCACAGAGAGAGAATGGACACATGGAGAAGCACTGAGTCACCAGACATGTGAGAAAAGCCCTCTCGCCTTTCCAGCCAGCACAGCTATTAACTAAGGCCAAGGGAGTGACAGGCCTCAGCCAACTGCAAGAACTAAGATTCTACAAACACGGTCCCAAGTAAGAAAGTCCAGCCAGTGTGCTCAGGTGTGTGAGCTATCCCAAGTAAGACCCCTAAGGTCATGAGGCAGAAGTGAGTGACTCTCATATTTATGATCCTCAGACTTGTAAGAAAAATGAAATGATTGTTGTTTAAGATGCTAAATTTGGGGTAGTTGTCTTTGTGCAGAAACAAGTAACTGAAGCAGTCTTAAATAAGCTATTGAGACTTTATGGAAATGTATTTAGGGACAAGGATGTTATGCTGTATTGCTGGGAGCCAGCATGGGGAATCCCACCCATGGCAAAGGTCATGAGGTAGGGGGCCTGACAAAATGCAAAGGTGGGATCAGGCCTCAGGGGTCCCCCTGGATTTTTTCGAGCATCTACCCCCAGAATCAAAATCTGTCTGCTTTACTATATTATACCTTTTTCCAACTCCTCTGACATTAACAGGGGGCTGTCCCCTACCACCTTTTTCTGGAAAAAGCTAATTTAGAGGTTTTAGATAATAAGTCTCCTGGGCAAAATAAGAATGTTTCAATCCAAAAACCCCTCTGATGGCTTTCTAGCCTGCCTGACAGGTTTGTCTGGACTCTTACAGCTGCGCATATGATTGTTCACGGCCTCCTGACCACAAGAGGCACAGGAAGCTTAAAACAGCCTAGGAATGTAGGGGCTTCTGAGGAGTCAAAATCATTAGAATAGGACTGATTTAAGGTTCCATTGTTGAGCCAATACTCGCTGCCAAGTTTTCATATCTTTTATTTGTTGATATAGTTGGTATGTAGAAAAAACAGGTAGTAGCCCTGGTATTAGCAACATTAGATCTTTGAGTTAAGTACCTTCTTTGTTGTAACCTGCTGCACCTTTGTTCTACAGGGATGTAACTTTATTTAGTGCTTTGAGGGTGATGCAGATTAAAGAAAAACACTTCAGGGAAAATGAGATTAACATTCATTAAGGAAGAGAGCCATAAAGTTTTAACAGGCCTCTTGGCCTGAAGATAATGTAAATCACCTGAGACCTTTTGTATATGGAAAGATATGCAGAAAGAAAGCCTTGTATCTGTATCGATAAGGGTCAGGACTGCCGCCCCCGCATGACTCTGTATCTTCCATTATGTAAAACTTAGAGTATATAAGCACCTTTTGAAAATAAAGTTATGGGGTTTTTTGCACAAGCTTGGCCTCCCTCATGTCAACTCTCTCTTTCTCCCTCTCCCTCCCTCTCTTTTTTCAGGCTGATTCCTTGGAACACAGAGGCTCGCCATGTCTACTTATTTGCCTGGGCTTCTAAGACACATGCAAGAGGGAGCCCAAGGCGGGGCACCCTCCACTATTCAAGC
>SJYQ01008234.1:94786-105898 GCA_006410935.1 Redunca redunca
AGTCATGTATGCATGTGAAAGTTGGACTGTGAAGAAGGCTGAGCGCTGAAGAATGGATGCTTTTGAACTGTGGTGTTGGAGAAGACTCTTGAGAGTCCCTTGGACTGCAAGGAGATCCAACCAGTCCATTCTGAAGGAGATCAGCCCTGGGATTTCTTTGGAAGGAATGATGCTAAAGCTGAAACTCCAGTACTTTGGCCACCTCATGCGAAGAGTTGACTCATTGGAAAAGACTCTGATGCTGGGAGGGATTGGGGGCAGGAGGAGAAGGGGACGACCAAGGATGAGATGGCTGGATGGCATCACTGACTCGATGGACGTGAATCTGAGTGAACCCTGGGGAGCTGGTAATGGGCAGGGAGGCCTGGCATGCTGCGATTCATGGGGTCGCAAAGAGTCGGACATGACTGAGCGACTGAACTGAACTGAACTGAATGATCCACAAATTACACTTCTAGGTACATATTTAAATGAAATAAAACCATGATCTTGTGGAAATATCAGCACCCCTATGTTTATTGTAGCATCATTAACAATAGCCAAGACATTGAAACAACCTAAATTTCCATTGATGGATGAATGGATAAAGAAAATATCTTTGTCCCACACAAGGGAGTATTATTCAGCCATAAAAAGGAAGGAAAAGGTGCCTATTTGCAACAACATAGATGAATCTTGATAGCCTTATGCTGTAAAAATAAGTCATAAAGAGAAAAGCAGTTATGATGTGGTCTCATATATTAAATTTAAACAACAAGAACCTAAACTTAGAGAAATAGAAAGCACATTGGTGATTACCAGCAGTGGTTTGAGGAGGGTAAATGTGGTCAAAGGGTATAAACTTCAGGTTCTAAGATAAATAAATTTTGACTATGTAATGTACATCATGGTGGCTATAGTTAAGGAGACTGTATTGTATATGTGAAAGCTACTAGGAGAGTAGATCTTAAAACTTCTCATCACACACATACTCACACATATATAAAAATTGTGACTATATGAGGTAATGGATGTGTTAATTAATCTTATTGTGATAATTACTTCACAGTTTATACAGATATCAAATCATCATATTGGACTCCTTAAACGTACACAATGTCATGTGTCAGATATATATTAATAAATGTGGGAAAAATGAATCGGAATAAAAGCAATGAAAATTTTAGCATAATCTAGTCAACACAGCTCTTCCCATGAGCGTGGGAAAGTAATGGCTGTTTCTAAGAATAAATACAGAGTTAAGCGATAGGAGGAATAGAGTCATACATGCTTAGATTAAAACATATCAGAAGCCTGTCTATCTAAAACTGCCCTGGGCTCAACACTCCTCTTGGGATCTACTAAATGCTTCTTCAGTTTACAGATGAATAATTCATCACCTGGACATCCCCTTACAGTCAAGAAAATGGAAAGGTCTTTGAAAGTTCATCGGTTAGTGAGTAATGACAGTACTCATCTAATGCATCAGTGAGTAAAACACGTGTAAGCCACCAGCAGGAGATGAAGTAACTTAGCTCTGTTCAATAGAAATAAAGTGCAAGCCACATATGTAATTTCAGACTTTCTAGTATATATACTAAAAACCAAGTGAAATTAATTTTAAGAAAAAATATTTAATTCAACATATTCAAAAGATTATCATTTCAATATGTAATCAATGTAAAATTTATTAATATGAGATTGTACATTATTTACTCCATACTAAGTTTTGAAATCCTATGTCTATCTTATACTTGCCACATGTTTCAGGCTAGTCACATTTTAGGTGCTCAATAGACATGCATCCAGATAAAAAGTGCAGGTGTAACTTGTGTTTGCCCTAAGTGGTTAATGGCTTACTGGATTATTTATGTTTTTCTGAAAGTCATTTTTCATTTACACAGGTCTTGTATTCTTTTTGAAGAGTCAATATCTAAAAGGACCGTTTGATTTATTTAAAAATAAAATTTCCTTCTTGCTAATGCCTACTCTGAGAAAGGAAAAGGGATGAAAATGAATGTCATGAAATGGTCTCTAAAAGAAATATTCACAAAGCAATGATTTTTAAAAACTATGAAACCATACAAACAACTTTTTACAAATGCAAGCAATGCAAATGGACTATCATAGTATGTTTAGATATGCACTAAAATAAATATGGATCATTTGATATAAATTAATAGTAGAGTGTTCTATTAAGCATAAAAGCATAAGGTAAAAATAAACACATTTAATGTTCTTTAGTAATCCTGAAAATTTTCTACAAGTCATAATTTTCACTGATATTTCTAAAAAGTATTGACTATCAAGAGGTATTTCATTTATACTGCTATTCAAATAATAACATATTATTTATAGGAGAATGCAACCTTAAACATGATGGATAACTTGGATATGTGTTGAAAAAAATATAAATATATATACTTTTTTAACTGAACTTTAAACATTCACTTGCCTGAGAAAGAACTTGTGCTTTGTTTTGTTATAAAAACATCAAAAATATCTAGTAGAATTCAGCTATAGAAACTCTATACTAATACCTGAAAACAGAGACTTCAGCTTTTGCCACTTGCAAAATTCACTCATTCAACATGCAAATTAATTTAGGTGTTCAATTATACTAATGTAAAACAGAATGCTGAATTCTATATGAATCCAGTCTAGTTCAGTTGCTCAGTCATGTCCGATTCTATGTGAATCCATGGACTGCAGAACACCAGGCCTCCCTGTCCATCACCAACTCTCAGAGTTTACTCAGACTCATATCCATTGAGTTGGTGATGACATTCAACCATCTCATCCTCTGTCTTCCCATTCACCTCCTGCTGCAATCTTACCCAGCATAAGGGTCTTTTCAAATGAGTCAGTTCTTCACATCAGGTGGCCAAAATATTGGAGTTTCAGCTTCAACACCAGTACTTCCAATGAATATACAGAACTGATTCCATTTAAGATGGACTGGTTGGATTTTCTTGCTGTCTAAGGGACTCTCAAGAGTCTTCTCCAACACCACAGTTCAAAAGCATCAATTCTTCAGTGCTCAACTTTCTTTATAGTTCACCTCTCACATTCACATCCATACATGATTACTGCAAAAACCGTAGCCTTGACTAGACAAACCTTTGTTGCCAAAGTAATGTCTCTGCTTTTTAATATGCTGTCTATGTTGGTCATAGCTTTTATTCCAAGGAGTGTCTAAAAGACATGGCTTCAGTTAGCATCTGCAGTGATTTTGGAGCCCAAAACAATAAAGTCTGACACTGTTTCCAGTGTTTCCCCATCTATTTGCCATAAAGTGATGGGACCAGATGCCATGAAATCAGCTTTCTGAATGTGGAGTTTTAAGCCAAACTTTTTCACTCTCCTCTTTCACTTTCATCAAGAGACTCTTTAGTTCTTCTTCCCTTTCTGCCATAAGGGTGGTGTCATCTGCATATCTGAGGTTATTGATATTTCTCCCAGCAGTCTTCATTCCAGTTTGTGCCTCACCCAGCCCATCGTTTCTCATGATGTACTCTGCACATAAGTTAAATAAGCAGGGTAACATTAGCCACACTCCTTTCCCTATTAGGAATCAGTCTGTTGTTCCATGTCCAGTCTAACTAATGTTACCTAACCTGCATATAGATTTCTCAAAAGGCTGTTCAGGTGGTCTGGTATTCCCATCTTTTTAAGAATTTTCCACAGTTTTTTTGTGATCCACACAAAGTCTTTGGCATAGTCAATAAAGCAGAAGTAGATGTTTTTCTGCAACTCTCTTGCTTTTTCCATGATCCAGTGGATGTTGGCAACTTTATCTCTGGTTCCTCTGCCTTTTCTAAAACCAGCTTGAACATCAGGAAGTTCACAGTTCATGTATTGCTGAAGCCTGGCTTGGAGAATTTTGAGCATTACTTTACTAGCGTGTGAGATGAGTGCAATTGTGGGGTAGTTTGAGCATTCTTTGGCATTGCCTTTCTTTGGAATTGGAATGAAAACTGACCTTTTCCAGTCCTGTGGCCACTGCTGAGTTTTCCAAATTTGCTGGCATATTGAGTGCAGCACTTTCACAGTATCATCTTTCAGGATTTGAAATAGCTCAACTGGAATGCCATCACTTCCACTAGCTTTGTTCATAGTGATGCTTCCTAAGGCCCACTTAACTTCACATTCCAGGATTTCTGGCTCTAGGTGAGTGATCACACCATCGTGATTATGAAGCTCTTTTCTTGTACAGTTCTGTGTATTCTTGCCACCTCTTCTTAATATCTTCTGCTTCTGTTAGGTCCATACCTTTTCTGTCCTTTATCGAGCCCATCTTTGCATGAAATGTTGCCTTGGTATCTCTAATTTTCTTGAAGAGATCTCTAGTCTTTCCCATTCTGTTGTTTTCCTCTATTTCTTTGCATTTATCGCTGAGGATGGCTTTCTTATCTCTCCTTGCTAGTCGTTGGAACTCTGCATTCAGATGCTTATATCTTTCCTTGTCTCCTTGGCTTTTCGCTTCTCTTCTTTTCACATGTATTAGCCTTTAATTTTTTATGTATGTTTGGGATTTCAGAATAAAGTATTCAATAACAAATAAGCATGTCCAATTTTTACATTAGGTACCATTCCTAATAATTAAAATAATACTAGAGGACATTGTAGTAAGTAATGGGAGAGCTCAGAAAATAAAGAGAATCAATGGTGTGCTAAATAGTCTACGTAGACAAAGGTTTATCAGCCTTGAAGGAAAATAAATAAACAAAAATTATCTTCAAGAAAAATTCTCAAAGAAATAAGACTTGAGTTACATTCTTAAGGATAACAAGGATTAGATAAATAACTAGGAGGGAGCAATAGTGAGTGAATAGGAAATGAAAAAAAGTTATAAAATCAGTTACTGCACAAGTCTGTCTAGAATGGAAGACTTATAAGAAAGGAGATTATCTGTCAATATCAAAGGTTCTTAAAAACGATTCTTGAATGAATAGAAAACCACTGAGAAGAGAAGTGATAGAAGAAAATGATTTGGGGGTTGGGGGATTCTTTTGCAGTGTATGTATAGCTTGGTGCTGAAGCTGAAACTCCAATACTTTGGTCACCTGAGGCAAAGAACTGATTCATTCAAAAAGATCTTGGTGCTAGGAAAGACTGAAAGTGTAAAGACTGACAGAGGATGAGATGGTTGGATGGCATTGCCAACGTGATGGACATGAGTTTGAGTAAACTCTGGGAGTTGGTGATGGGCAGGGAAGCCTGGCATGCTGCAGTCCATGGGGTCTCAGAGTCAGACACGACTGAACAACTGAACTGAACTGACATAGTTTGGTCTCCCTAGAGATAGCACAGAGGTCACTGTAGCAATGAGGACAGGCAGACCAAGGGCACCGAAAAATAGTGATAATCAGAACCAGATGAAACAGATCAGCTGGGCAGGTGACATAGATATCAATTTGTAACTGTCACATTTTGAAGTATATGCCTACTAGATGCTAAGCATTGTACAAGTTCAATTATTTAATAACCATATATTAGATCTGCCTATAGCTTATATTGTAAGTTTTTATGATCCCCAGTTTGTACACATGGAAACTGAGGCTCAATAAATTCTCAACAGTTTTAAAAAGTCACCAGGCAAGTAAACAATAGAGCTGAGATGAAAATCTAGAAAATCTCTTTCTAAAACTTGTTCCTTTAAAAATTATGCAAAAATAATAAAATATCTCTGAAAATAAAAGTGATGGGAAAAGCGGAAATGTGATTCATCTCAGGAAGACTGTATTGAGTAGATGGGAAGCATTTATTTATTTGTTTGTTTTGATAAAACACCTTGGGCCAAGGATATGAGACTCCTTGAAGCACACCCAGCAAAAAGTCACTAACTCATCTTCCAATTAACTTAATCCTCTGAGGGGCAGATATGGTTAAATTGGTAAAGAACAAGCCTTTTGTTTTGATCCATGGAGCATGAACATTGGGATTGTTCTCAACGCCCCTTTTGTCCACATTTTCTCCATCTGAAAAAGTGCTGGGTAAATATTAGAATAGTATCCATTTGAAGAGGTCTCAACTTACCCGTGTGCCTGTGGTGTCCACAGGTCTCACCTGGGTCTTGTTAAGCACAATTCACCATGAAAGGTAGCCATTCTCACTTCAGGTAGATTCAAAGCTATGAATTACTGCTATCATTTGGAAACCAGAGTCAAGAGCTGAAGGGTTTCTTGGGATTAAGTTTATAACCACAAAGAATCATATCGATTTTTCTCACTACTAATAGTCAAACATAGAAAATTAGGAATCTTCTTTTACAGTGACCTTTTCATCTTTCTGATCTGTGCTAATGCTGACACATTTCACCAATTTTAACTAATTTTATCTATCATATGTATGTGGTAACTTCCTTTCCAACCAAATTATAACCATGAGCATTTTAATAACCAGGGGATATTAGGATATGCAGAGGCATTCAGAATTTCTTTCTGAAAATGCATTAGACAAGTTTGGAAATTTCTCGTTTATATTCCTCTTTGGAGTTTCTCGGTTGTCATCAGCAGGGACCAGAAAAGTTATTGCAGACATAATCTCAAAGCAGAGATGAAATGAACCTTAGAAATCTCACATGCTAACCTCGAAAGGCCAGTGGTATGCTGATTAAAGATACAACAACTAGCTACCTGGGATATTAAAAACAAACAAACCTGATTGTAGCTCTTGCCAATTTCAAACTACTATTATGGCCAATTTCAAGCTAGGAATATGTGATATCATTGAACTTAGAGTTGGAAAGCAGTATGTACAACTGGGCTTTCCATCTGGTGAGGTGGTAAAGAATCTGCCCGCCAATGCATGATGCAAAAAAACACAGGCTCCATCCCTGGGTTGGGAAGATCCCCTGGAGGGGAGGAAATTGGCAACCCACTCCAGTATTTTTACCTGAAAAATCTCATGGACAGAGGAGCCTGACAGGCTGCATACAGTCCATGGGGTAGCAAAGAGCTGGAAACAATTGAGTGACTGAGCGCTCACTCGTGCACAACTGGGTCTCCTGATTCACACCAATGGGGTCCTAATATGTTCATCCTCTTGAACCAATGGCACAGACATAGGCTGGTGCCCCTGTACCCAGAGGGCAATTCTCCCCTGCAGGAAGATCCAGATGCAGCTGCCTGTTCTTAACATGATTTTAAGTTACTCAGACATTTCTGGATTTGTGACTAAGTTTAAATGGTTACCTCTTAAAAACTGGTTATGCTTACCAATTTATTTTATAAAATAATAATACAAGAAAACTTTCTAGGATATATTAATCATATGCTTCCATTTTTTTAAGAAAAAAGAAATATGCTTATATGAGCCCTTAAATTATACTTAATTTTCAAATATGGGAAATTGGGAACAATTATTATAGAATTGTGATTACAAATATACCATGTGATTATAAAGTAACGCAAAGTGTGCTAACCAGGTCTTGCTCAGAAGCAAATGGAAATAATTATAGCCATTCAATCCTTAAACCTGAGTCAGGGGACAGGGGACAATGGAGACCCAGCACTAAATATTATTACTAGGATTGTATTATGAGCAGGAGTAAAACCTTAAATATATTACTTAAGAATCTTAAGAGGCCATCTGGTAGGATTAATTAATCCAAAGTTTACATCTGACAGTAATTAAAAATCACCAAGCCAATGAGATATAAATAGGATTTCAACTGTAATAAAGAGAAAAGAAAGAGGAAGGAAATGGAGGTTATTTGTAGAAAAGAGAAATTCAAAAGGTCAAATTCTTCCAGAAGAATTTAAAATCTCCAAATTGGAGAGGAATTTTCATACACAGACCACAGCTGGCTCCAAGAAGTCAAGGAAGAAAAACTAGCTGACACAGGTGACTTTTTAGACTATGGATTGGGCTGGATCAGTGATTTCTGGTACTGTGAATGAGGACACTCTGAGTAGTTGAGAAATTAGTAATACAACGTCTAGGGGGAAAATATTAAAATATTATAATGACATTTCTGCTAGGGAGGGGTGGCCACATTGCTGAATTTTACATTACATTCAATAATTTTAGTTACTCAATAATCTTGAAAGTTACATACTTTGCTTGTTGTGCTGAGTTGTGCTGAGAGGGAAACAGAGGTTCAGAGAAATAAAATTATTTAATAAAAACATTAAAATATTAAAATGACACTTCTGCTAGGGAGGGGTGGCCACATTGCTGAATTTTACGTTACATTCAATAATTTTAGTTACTCAATAATCCTGAAAGTTATATACTTTGCTTGTTGTGCTGAGTTGTGCTGAGAGGGAAACAGAGGTTCAGAGAAATAAAATTAATTTCTCAAAGCCACACAGCTTATTTGCCTGATGCTAAAGCCTGTACAACTTACTGAAAGTACATTGTAGTAAAACTGCAAGGACTTCTTCTGGGTGGAAAGAAAAGAAATCTGTCATTTATAGAGACTGGAATGAGGGATCATAGCTTAAGGATTTGATAAATGAAAGAAAAGAATATCAAAGCTTCTGCTATTTCCTCATTAGTGCTGATAGGTGAGGACCTAAAATAAATAGTCATTTGTTTAGCTGAGAAACTTCATAATTTAGGACAATATAAAAATATGTAATGGACTCAGAATGGGTGAAGTAAAGGAGACAGCTAGGTATGAAACATGTGATTGTAGAGCTTGGAAGAGAGATTTCTGGAGAGAATGATATAAAGAAGTTCGAGAAAAGGAAATCAAAGTGAGAGCCTAAGAGCAGAAATCTCCATGGCCAGGAATGTCTGATGGCATTCTAGGGCAGTGAGATTTAATATTCCATTTTATATTATTGTGTGTAATCCTCTCCCTCTTTTGTTACTCCCAAACCAACCTTCAGTAATAGTCCACTAAAACTAATTTTGTGTTAGTGAAGCTTTGGGAAAATGAAGAATGCAAAATGTGTTTAGGCTGGTTTGTCTGTAGAAATACTCAAAATAATCACTTAAAGGGGCAAAGGAAAAAAAAATGTAGGAATCAGGATGAGGTGGGTGCTTTGGAAACCCACTGAAATATTAAAAGAGATTTATAGCATGTGGCTGGGGACTCAAGGAATCGAATTAGAATGCTAAAGCAAAGAGTGACCTCAGAAAGCTGGACAACACTGAGATGTTAAGATATCCGGGTGACACAGGAAAAAGGCCTGACCAAAGTATATTATCAAATGCTGTTGGAAGTTGTTGGGGGATTGGACTAATTTTACCTAGTTCTAGGCAGCAGCCCAGTTGCTGAGGAGACTTGAGGCTGTTTCTGATGATGGCTCTTTTACTAATCTATGGAACTGAGATCTTGAGAAAACTGCCTTTATGATCAATATCACATTTAATACGTTTAAAATTTTCTAGTCAGCAATCCATAGTTTTCCATAAAGGTTTCACAGTGTATCACTTCAGAAACGAGAGTGAAAGTGATAAACATGGATGCAAAGTTATATTACTTCTTTTTGCCCCAAAAAGCAAATTCTTAAAACTACTATCTATAGATGTTTCTGACTATGGCTAATAGAAGCTCTTAAACAATGAATTTTGAAGGCTAAAAACTAAAAATAATTTCTAAAATCTTTGACTTTCAAATAAATAGAAGAAATAACTTTTAAAAATAGATGTGTTTAGCAAGAGAGTGTTTTGTTGTTGTTGTTGTTGTTTTTACTGACAGCATCTGTCTTTTTTGGAACACCCCCAGGGCAAATAAACCTGTGATTGAATTAATGGCTGATTCAATAAAATTAATACACTCCTGTAAGTCACATGAAGCACAAGTCCAAGGAACAGATGGCTGAATATATCTGCAGACTCACATTGACAAACTACAGATAAAGACCTAATGAAAACTATTAAAATAATTCATAAATGAGTCAAACATCTGCTCTTTTACAGTTAGACCGGTAAGTAACAGAACAGCAATGCAATCAATTTTACCCCCAAAATAAAAATTACATTGTTGAAATCTTCACATTAACCAGATGCTTAAAGAACTCATAATTTAAAAAAAAAAAAAGTTGAGGACTGCTCCTTTGCAAAAAATCTAAATAAATAAAAAGAATAGGAACATAAGGAGGTAGCTAATATTTTTTATCTGTATATTTCCAAAATATTCACAGTAGTATATTTTATACACATTATCCACAAAGAAATAATAATTTTGTCTTGTTATCACTTAAAAATGTTCCGTCTTTCACAGAGTCCTCTTTACCGCTCTTTATGCAGTTTACTAACAGATATCAAGTGTCTGTTTATGAATATCAGGTTTGGGCCATTTGGTCAAAGATAGAGGATAAGTTGTTTAAAATATCTAAATGAATTCAAAATTTATTTTCAAAGAAAAAGTAAAAAGTATAATTTAGGTATTATGTTTGCAAAGTTATCTCTTTCCATTAACTGTTTAAAATATCTATTAATTTAAAAGAACATAGAGAGAATACCTCATGACAAACAGTGAGTATATCTGAAATTAAATATGGATTTTGTAAATTCTGAGTTATCATTTTCTCTGATAAATATAAATCTCGGTAGAAAGAAAGAATTCAGAGTATACTAAGATAATTTTTGATGTAATTTGTTACTCGGTTATTTACATTAGGAGCATTATTCAAGCCTCTGGACACCTATGATCTCTATTCTATCAAATTCTGAGGGTCAGATAAGTTGCATTGCTTCAGTTTTCAGTTAAAACATCTTTTAGTACAGGTCAAATCAATTAGCAGGATCCTGAGAAATTATCAAAAGCTTTTCAGTTTTACTAATGATTAAAATTTAGCTTTTAAAATTTAACTTTTTCCAGACAAGTAATAAATTTAAAATGGCACAATAATGTACATTTTCTGCCTATTCATCCAAAGAAACATAATGTTTATAAATACTTCCTCTTCTCATGCATATTCAATTATATTTAATATTTTAATGGCTTATCTCCAGTTCACTAGGGCTAATTTTATGATATAATATTTTAGAAATTAAACTGCAGTAGGTATCTAAATAATTTAATAATTAAGAAAAATTTAGAATGGGTAGATAGCTGTTTCTTTCAAATAGTGTTTATTAATATTATTCTACAGAGAGACTGTAACTTTCTAACACAGCTCAAGAGTACATTTAACAATTTTCAGTATAGATAATAAATCAGTATCTCTCATT
>SJYQ01008234.1:119799-142742 GCA_006410935.1 Redunca redunca
CCAAATCCTGAGTATTTTCAATGACTTATACATAGTTGTAACATAATTCTTTGTAAAAGTGTTTATAATTGATTATATAGTTTTTCAAGCTCAATTAACTATATCATTGTTTGCATAGCTATTTCTCAATGGCTGGACATTTATGACAACTTTTTGATAAGTCTGACTTTTTCAATTCCTTACCCACTAGCTTTATATCCTAGAAAAAAAATACTAATTTCAGTGTTTTCCTATTAAAATCATGATTAACAGAGAAAATGCTTTATCTGAATATATGTAACCAGAGACACTGCTTCATGATGTACTTTATAAAAACTTTTAAAAATCCTCCTTTATTAAATTACACGTTTTTCTCCTTACAAAAGTAGACATTGTCAACAGTTAGCTATGGTTAAACAAGCATAGTCTTTTATTTCATGTGAACCAGACTGTTTCAAACGTTGAAGGCATTTATGCCTAAACAATACATATTTGGCGAAATTACATTAGGATTTAAGTCTTCAGATGCAATATATAAAGGGCACAGTATGGATCTTTTTGTTTCAAGCAGTTTCTCTTTTCCTCTGCCTGTATTTCTTTTATTTTCTCCTTTAGTAAACATCTGCTAAGTCTCTGACACGCCTCAAGCATTAGGTAAGACATGCTATTGTGTGTGTGAGGGGATCGTGCATTGTTCTCTTTTCTCAGTGTGTGGTTAAATACATGTTGACTTCTAGCTTATTTAGAATCGCTCAAGCTCTGATTTCTAATGCTCTTCTGTCCCATCATTTGTCTTTTCTCCTTCCCTTCTCGTCATTCATCTGATATTCATTGTTATTTATTCACTTTTAACTCAAAGGTGTTTTTAGTATTTGTATCTATTAATTTTATAGTTTCCTTTCTGTAAGGATACCCTCCCCTTTTTTTATATATATGCCAATACTATATGGAATATAATATTCCTATTTCTTCCAATAGTATATGGAAGGAAAGAGATAACAGTAATTTTCACTAAAGTAAAAGTAGACCTAAAGTTGATACATGATTCTTGTCCAAGCAAATAAGCATAATTTGAAGTGTAAAATACTATTACAAAATTACTTATATAGCTAATTATTATAATTTATATTGCTTAATAGATTAAATTTTAAATTGATAATTACTACAACTGAATATTAATTTACTGACAATGACTCTTTGGGTTTCCCTGGTGGCTCAGATGGTAACGAATCCATCTGCAATCTGGCAGGCCTGGGTTTGATCCCTGGGTTGGGAAGACCCCTTGGAGGAGGGCATGGCAACCCACTCCAGTATTCTTGCCTGGAGAATCTCCATGGACAGAGGGGCCTGGTGGGCTACAGACACCACTGAGTGGCTAAGCACACATAATGACCTTATCTTTTTATTAAGCACTATATTGTTCAAAATCAAGTACACAGAATTTCTTTAGAAGTCCATGGTGATCCCTACACCCTGCCTACATTATAGCACTGAATTTAAGCTAAATCAGAACATCACCACTGATGCAAATGTTTGTGAGTTTCAAAATTTCAAGCCCTGAAAACCTCAGGACACAAAGCTAATGCCTTGAAAAATGAAAGAAACCCAGGTCATCTGTACCTTAGAAAAGATAACATTTAACAGATTAGAGGAAAGCAGAGGAAGTGAGGGAGGGGATGAAGGACAGAGACTGGCAAGGAAAAAACAGCTAACTAGAAATGATCACATGGCCAGGAGAGAGGGCCCCAGCTCCACCCCGTCTTGTATATCAGTTGTCTTTGCAACAGTCTCAGCAAAACAACATCGCTTCAACATCTCAGATGCCTCTGAGTGTGCACGTTCTGTCATTAGAGGGGCAAAGTCATTCTGGCTGGCTGGTGGATGCTATGTGGTAAGGACTTCCTAGTTTGCTAATCAGTATCTGCTTATACGTGCCCTGAGACTTTCCCAAGCTCCATTTGAATTATTCTGGACTAGCCTTCTCAGGATATACATAATCCTGTTAAGTGTATTCTTGCCTGGAGAATCCCCATGGACAGAGGGGTCTGGTGGGCTGCAGTTCATGGGGTCACAAAGACTTGGACACAACTGAGGAGATAAGCACACACACAGGGTCCTAGATGCTGGGGAGTGCAGGAGGGCTATGTGCCCTAATAGAACAGAGTGAACCAGCCTTCCCTGGAGTGGGGGCAGAGATAGAACAAGGGCACTGTTATATTAGTACAGAAGTGGAGGTCATATAAGAAAGGAAAAAAAAAAGTGCTTTTTTTTAGACTGTAGGGGATTTGCATCAAATTTTCTGAATTTCTCCTTTAACTTCTGTATCTTTCACTCCTCTCCACGTGCTTATCTAGAAGCACACTGACAGAATGGTCAAAATCAATGTTACTTTTTCTCCTCCCAATACTTCAAGGTCTCAATATAAGGATAATATGAAAAATATCACAAATTATGATGTTAGATTCCACAGGGCTAGATTTCTGACACCTATATCAACCAAGTGACAAGGATTTGAATTCAGCACAGTGCTTCTTTTCAAGAGTGCTAGATATGATCACGTTTTACACCAATTAACATCTTTCAAGTAGTCAAATACTCACTAAATAATTACTAACTCATATGCAAACCCTCCCTGACAAAGAGATAAAAATGATTTCAACATTAGGTCACTATTACATTATCATTGTGAAAATCTTGAACAATTTGAATCTTTATATTAAAAAAGGTGTACATAGAAACTAGAATACTTTTTATTCCACAAGTTTACTCAATGATAGAATAACTATGTAATAATAGAGATTAACATATTTCTGCACCCAATTCCTCAGAGATTTCTCTCTGTCTCTCACAAACACATAAACAGCCATTCATCCATTTCAAAAAAGTAATCTTATTATGTGCCAAGAACTAGCTGAACCACTGGGGATACTCTGAACAACTGAAACAAAATTCCTACTGCTATGGTACTACATATTTTTAAGTAGATAACTGCTCATGAAGGTTTGTATATGACTATATTAACAAGCAACAAATTCTGAGAATGGCAATGCAGGGAGATATTTATGTTTAAATCAATAAATAATTATACCTGTGCTTATATTTAATGATACAATTTAAGAATTTAAGAATAGGTGGCAGCTTATTCAAAAGGCAGAGATGAACATCTCCCTTGTATAGTAAAGTAATGCCTCATTTTCTCTTTTCATCTTTATCATTCATTATTTAAACTTCAAATTTTCCCTGACTCCATGCATTTATACCATAACCTGTGTGCACGCACGCACACACATTGGGTCATAGACTCTTGATCTTTTTTCCCACCAGGTGTACTTTGTGTAGGACCCCTATCCTTCCCTTTATGTACCCTCCTCCATACACTCATTTGAGGACTTTGGAATCATCTACTCATTCTGAGTTCTGGCGACCTAGTTGCTAGCCTGTTTAAAGTCATGGGTCACTGAGCTATAGAGGGCTTCCATTAGCTAGCATTAGCACTATGGAGGTGGGAAGGGGCAAGACCTCTGCATCCCCAGCTTTGCGATATGAGGGGCAGAGGAGGAGGGAAAAAGTAAGATAACAAGATAGGAAAGCGAACATAAATGAATGGGGACAGTTCAGTGAGCCTCAGTGCCTATATAATCCATTCTAAGGACCAAAATGAATAAATGTAAGTTTATCTTCAGAGCTATTCACATACATGATTTTGAACACCAAGATAAGTGGTCTAAGCTTAAATCTGCTCCCACACCTGTTTGATGGGATTTAAAATTCCTTCAGGGCAGGGATCACAGGTACCAATGCCCATGGGGCCAGACAGGAAATGTAAATAAGAGCACCAGGCTAGGATTAAGGCAAGAGCAAGTGGTGTTTATCCTGGGAAGTAGAGATTACACGACTCAGTAAAGGATACAGCTGCTTCTCATCCTTTCTGGTTGTTCTCTTTCAAATAATGGGGGCCCAGAGTTGGACATGACTGAAGTGACTTAGCAGCAGCAGCAGAGTTGCCAAACCTCTCTTTTAAGAACACTGCAAGAGGCCCTAATACCGTTTGGGCATGCACAACTCCTAGGTTTTTCCCAGACAGCAGTGACATCCGAAGAAGTCGGCGTGGTGAAGGTTAGTTTCTCATCCACAGACTCCCTACAAGTTCTAATAAGAAAGCACCTTTTAGACCAAAATATGCCACAGACAGACTTTGAGACAAACACTGAGTGGCACGAGAAGAAAGGAAAAATGAACACACCGAGAAACTTTCTAGAAGTCTCACTCTGGCCTTTTAGGTAGCAATGTGTTTTGGTCTGAATGTAAATGGTTACCAGCCCCTGTCTGTGTGAGATGTATTTAAAGAGTGAGAAAGGGAAGGAAAGAAACCTTCTAATATAAGCGAAGAAGGAGAGTGGAGAGGAGTTAAACGCTCTGGTGGCTGCCTGGAGGCTGGCCCAGCTCTGCAGCCCATTACCCTACTCCTCTGCTGTGGGGCAGGAGTGACAGCTGCCCTGGAAGGGTCTTCGTTGTGTGGGCGTACATCTTAGCATTTTGGCCGAAAGAGGTCTCACAATATGCTCACTTCATGGCATATCTTGTGTCTTTAAGTATTCTTGATACTAAAATATTTTACTGTTTTCCAACATCTAATTGCTGCATTCCTTCAACTTTTTAAAAGAGGTCCATGTAAGAATTATCAAATCATGATCTTTGGGAGTCTAACCATACAGATTTTTGAGGAGGGAGAAGGGTTCAGGAGGGAAGGAACATATGTATACCTACAGCTGATTCATGTTGATGTATGGCAGAAACCAACGCAACATTGTGGGGTAATAATCCTCCAATTAAAAATACTTAAAATTTTAAAAATCATATGAATTTTTTAAATCTCCACAGTTATGAATCATATTTAAAATTACTACTCCATGTGTTAATTGGATCAAACGGTCAATAAAAGGCACAAGTGCTTTAAGGCTGTGTCCCACCACGCAGGATGCATTAAGAGAAAAAGATAAATAGAGGAGACAGGACAAAATGAGAGGGGTGGTAAGGAGACCATGTATACAGGATGTCCTTCACGGGGTCCAGATCCCCAGCCTTGATCCCTGAGTGTCATTCTTGCAGCCCGTTATCTTTCTTTCAGTCTTTCTTTGCCTTTTATTTTCCTTTCTCTCTTAACCACCTCTCTCCTCCTCCCTTTGTACAGTCATTCTTATTTGCTCATGGTTTTGCATACTCTAATCGACTTACTCGACCTTCCCAATGCAATCACTTCTCAACTTACTACTTCTCTAAAAACTTTGCAAAACAAATAGCCCATGTTTGTATTCTATAGCTTGACTGTGGTGGTGGCCACATAACTCTATAAGTCTGTCAAAACTCATAGAATTACACACCTAAAAAAGATGAATTTTACTAAATGTAAACCATAGTTAAATAAACCTATTAAATTATGTATTTTAAAAAATTATATTTTCAGTTCCATAAGCTTCTCTCTGAACCTATAAAAAAATAATAAGGAAAGGAGAAGCAGAAAATAGTGGGTATAAATTTTGCAATACTAATTGAAATAGTATTTTTATTTGTGTTTTAATATACCTTTACCAAGCTGGATAGTTAAAAATAAATCCAGACACATAACTTTTCTTTTACCCTGAAATTGGGACTATTGGCACAACCAGTGGAGTGTGGCCAAAGGGACCTAAATTAGGAAAGGAATGGTTAAGACACCTAGTTACTATTTTACAGTCTGAGATTCAAGTTCCTCTCGGATTGAAAGAGAATAATCTTCCCCTTACTGCCAAATTTTTTTTTTAAGGAGAAAAATTACTCCTTTTAGATAGAGATGATTTGGAGTCTTTCTTCGATATTAGGTAGGGGCTTCCTTGGTGGTTCAGATGGTAAAGAATCTGCCTACAATGCAGTATTCTTGCCTGGAGAATCCCATGGACAGAGGAGCCTGGCAGGCTGCCCAAAAGGTTACAAAGAATCAGACAGGATTGAGTGTCTGACTTTTCACTTTTCAGTCCTCCCTTAGAGTCTTATCAGTGCAGCTATTAGATGATAAAAGGATAATACAAATAGTAAAGTTTGATAAATATCCATCATCCTCAGAACTGTTTCGTGAGGTTTTTTTAATCACTAGAATTATAATGAGAGTCCTGGAACTGTAGATGAGATTGTGGAAATGATTCATCAGGTTATGCAGCTCTTACAGGGCTCCACGCTTATAAATTGTCTTTAGTGACCTAACTTGGCTGAGTTCTAATTACAATAGGTCATGTTAATTTGATCAAGGTTTCTATGTCCATGCAGATTTGGAGGTAAAATAACTTCTAGAAATATTATTTCTAATTTCATTTGTGACTATATACTCATGATTAATTGATAATGAGATTCCATGAGTGGAATTGTTTGTGTTGGACATTGGGAGATTTGTTTTAATAGAACAATATAAAACATTGCCACTTGCCATTTTATTTCTCTCAGTATAAGTTAAATCCTTTCTGTGAATTTTTTTTTTTCTATATCCACATCTAACTCCGCTCTTATTTCCAGGTTACACTGTCAACTGCTTCCATTTCCCAATAGCATGGCATTTGAAACACAGATGCATACACTCCTACTGTCTCTCAGTACAGTTCAGTCACTCAGTAGTGTCCGACTCTTTACAGCCCCACGGACTGCAGCACGCCAAGCTTCCCTGTACATCACCAGCTCCTGGAGTTTGCTCAAACTCATCATATTCATCGAGTCGGTGATGCCATCCAACCATCTCATCCTCTGCCCTCCACTTCTCTTCCTGCCTTCAAATTTTCCCAGCATCAGGGTCTTTTCCAATGAATCAGTTCTTTGCATCAGGTGGCCAAAGTATGGGAGTTTCAACTCTAGCATCAGTCCTTCCAATAAACATTCAGGACTGACTTCCTTTATGATTTGCTGGCTTGAGCTCCTTGCAGTCTAAAGGACATTCAAGAGTCTTCTCCAACACCACAGTTCAAAAGCATCAATTCTTCAGTGCTAGGCTTTCTTTATGGTCCAAGTCTCACTTCCATACGTGACTACTGGAAAAACCATAGCCATACTAGACAGACCTTTGTTGGCAAAGTAATGTCTCTGCTTTTTAATATGCTGTCTAGGTTGATCATAGCTTTTCTTCCAAGGAGTGTCTTTTAATTTCATGGCCATAGTCACCATATGCAGTGATTTTGGAGTCCAAGAATGTAAAGTTTGCCAAAGTTTCCATTATTTCCCCATCTACTTGCCATAGTATGATGGGATCAGATGGCATGGTCTTGGTTTTTAAATGTTGAGTTTTCAGCCAACTTTTTCACTCTTCTCTTTCACTTTCATCAACAGGCTTTTTAGTTCTTCGCTTTCTGCCTTAAGGGTAGTGTCATCTGCGTATCTGAGATTACTGATATTTCTGACTACAATCTTGATTCCAGCTTGTGCTTCTTCCAGCCCAGCATTTCTCATGATGTACTCTGCATATAAGTTAAATAAACAGGGTGATAATATACAGCCTTGACGTATTCGTATCCTTATTTGGAATCAGTCTATTATTCCGTGTCCAGTTCTAACTGTTGCTTCCTGACCTGCACACAGATTTCTCAGAGGTAAGTCAGGTGGACTGGTATTTCCATAGGTTTAAGAATTTTCCACAGTTTGTTGTGATCCACATAGTCAAAGGCTTTGGCATAGTCAATAAAGCAGAAGTAGATGCTTAGCAGGGACTCTCTTGTTTTTGATGATCCAACAGATGTTTGCAGTTTGATCTCTGGTTCTTCCACCTTTTCTAAATCCAGCTTGAACATCTGCAAGTTCACTGCTCACATACTGTTGAAGCCTGGCTTGGAGAATTTTGAGCATTACTTTGAAAGCATGTGAGATGAGTACAATTGTGCAGTAGTTTGAGCATTCTTTGGCATTGCCTTTCTTTGGGATTGGAATAAAAACTGACCTTTTCCAGTCCTGTGGCCACGGCTGAGTTTTCCAAATTTGCTGGCATATTGAGTGCAGCACTTTCGCAGCATCATCTTTCAGGATTTGAAATAACTGGAATTCCATCACCTCCACTAGCTTTGTTCATAGTGATGCTTCCTAAGGCCCACTTGACTTCACATTCCAGGATGTCTGGCTCTAGGTTAGTGATCACACCATCGTGATTATCTGTGTATTGAAGATCTTTTTTTGTACAGTTCTTCTGTGTATTCTTGCCACCTGTTCTTAATATCTTCTGCTTCTGTTAGGTCCATACCATTTCTGTCCTTTATCGAGCCCATCTTTGCATGAACTGTTCCTTTGGTATCTCTAATTTTCTTGAGGAGATCTCTAGTCTTTCCCATTTGTTGTTTTCCTCTATATCTTTGCACTGATCACTGAGGAAGGCTTTCTTATGTCTCCTTGCACAGGAGGGCCAAGAGGAGCTAATCCATGTCCAAGGTCAGGAGGGGTGGCTGTGAGGATATACCCCTCGTTCAAGGCAAGGAGCAGCAGCTGTGCTTTGCTGGAGCAGCTGTGAAGAGAAATCCTATGTCCAAGGTAAGAGAAACCAAGGAAGATGGCAGGTGTTGCAAGAGGGCATCAGAGGGCAGACACACTGAAACCATAATCACAGAAAACTAGCCAATCTGATCACATGGACCACAGCCTTGTATAACTCAATTAAACTAAGCCATGCTGTGTGGGACCACCCAAGATGGGAGGATCATGGTGGAGAGGTCTGACAGAATGTGGTCCACTGGAAAAGGGAATGGCAAACCACTTCAGTATTCTTGCCTTGAGAACCCCATGAATAGTATGGAAAGGTAAAATGATAGGATACTGAAAGGGGAACTCCCTGGGTCAGTAGGTGCCCAATATGCTACTTGAGATTAGTGAAGAAAAAACTCCAGAAAGAATGAAGTGATGGAGCCAAAGCAAAAACAATACCAGTTGTGGTTGTGACTGGTGATAGAAGCAAGGACCAATGCTGTAAAGAGCAATATTCCATAGGAACCTGGAATGTCAGGTCCATGAATCAAGGCAAATTGGAAGTGGTCAAACAGGAGATGGCAAGAGTGAATGTCGACATTCTAGGAATCAGCAAACTAAAATGGACTGGAATGGGTGAATTTAACTCAAATGACCATTATATCTACTACTGTGGTCAGGAATCCCTTAGGAGAAGTGGAGTAGCCATCATGGTCAACAAAGGAGTCCAAAATGCAGTACTTGGATGCAATCTCAAACACGATAGAATGATCTCTATTCATTTCCAAGGCAAAGCATTCAATATCATGGTCATCCAAGCATATGCCCCAACCTATAACACTGAAGATGGAAGTTGAATGGTTCTATGAAGACCTACAAGACCTTTTAGAACTAACACCCAAAAAAGACGTCCTTTCATTATAGGGGACTGGAATGCAGAAGTAGGAAGTCAAGAAACACCTGGAGTAACAGGAAAATTTGGCCTTGGAATACAGAATGAAACAGAGCAAAGGCATTAAAGAATTTGCCAACAGAAGGCACTCATCATAACAAACACTGTCTTCCAACAACACAAAAGAAGACTCTACGCATGGACATTACCAGATGGTCAACACCAAAATCAGATTTATTATATTCTTTGCAGCAAAGATGGAGAAACTCTGTACAGTCAGCAAAAACAAGATTGGGAGCTGACTGTGGCTCAGATCATGCACTCCTTATTGCCAAATTCAGACGTAAATTGAAGAAAGTAGGGAAAACCACTAGATCATTCAGGTATTACCTAAATCAAATCCCTTATGATTATACAGTGGAAGTGAGAAGTAGATTTAAGGGACTAGATCTGAAAGACAGAGTGCCTGACGAACTATGGATGGAGGTTTGTGACACTGTACAGAAGACAGGGATCAAGACCATCCCCATGGAAAAGAAATGCAAAAAAGCAAAATGGCTGTCTTGGGAGGCTTACAAATAGCTGTGAAAAGAAGAGAAGTGAAAAGCAAAGGAGAAAAGGAAAGATAAGCATCTGAATGCAGAGTTCCAAAGAATAGCAAGAAGAGATAAGAAAGCCTTCTTCAGCAATCAATGCAAAGAAATAGACAAAAACAACAGAATGAGAAAGACTAGAGATTTCTTCAAGAAAATTAGAGATACCAAGGCAGCATTTCATGCAAAGATGGGCTCGATAAGGGAAAGAAATGGTCTGGACCTAACAGAAGCAAAAGATATTAAGAAGAGGTGGCAAGAGTACACAGAAGAACTGTACAAAAAAGAGCTTCATGACCCAGATAATAATGATGGTGTGATCACTAACCTAGAGCATTCCTGGAATATGAAGTCAATCAGGCCTTAGAAAGCATCACTATGAACAAAGCTAGTGGAGGTGATGGAATTCCAGTTGAGCTATTTCAAATCCTAAAAGATGATGCTGTGAAAGTGCTGTACTCAATATGCCAGCAAATTTGGAAAACTCAGCAGTGGCCACAGGACTGGAAAAGGTCAGTTTTCATTCCAATCCCAAAGAAAGGCAATGCCAAAGAATGCTCAAACTACTGCACAATTGCACTCATCTCACACACCAGCAAAGTAATGCTCACAATTTTCCAAGCCAGGCTTCAGCTATACATGAACCGTGACTTCCAGATGATCAAGCTTGTTTTAGAAAGGCAGAGGAACCAGAGATAAAATTACCAACCTCCGCCAAATCATTGAAAAAGCAAGAGAGTTCCAGAAAAACATCTATTTCTGCTTTATTGACTATGCCAAAGCCTTTGACTGTGTGGGTCACAATAAACTGGAAAATTCTGAAAGAGATGGGAATACCAGACCACCTAAGCTGCCTCTTGAGAAACCTATATGCAGGTCAGGAAGCAACAGTTAGAACTGGATGTGGAACAACAGACTGCTTCCAAATAGGAAAAGGAGTACATTAAGGCTGTATATTGTCACCATGCTTATTTAACTTATATCCAGACTACATCACGAGAAACCTTGGACTGGATGAAGCACAAGCTGGAATCAAGATTGTTGGAAGAAATATCACTAACCTCAGACATGCAGATGACACCACCCTTTTGGCAGAAAGTGAAGAGGAACTAAATAAGTCTCTTGATGAAAGTGAAAGAGGAGAGTGAAAAAGTTGGCTTAAAGCTCAACATTCAGAAAGCAAAGATCATGGCATCTCGTCCTATCACTTCATGGCAAATAGATGGAGAAATAGTGGAAACAGCATCAGACTTTATTTTTTTGGACTCCAAAATCACTGCAGATGGTGATTGCAGCCATGAAATTAAAAGACGCTTACTCCTTGGAAGGAAACTTATGACCAACCTAGATAGCATATTGAAAAGCAGATATATAACTTTACTGACAAAGGTCCGTCTAGTCAAGGCTATGGTTTTTCCAGTGGTCATGTATAGATGTGAGAGTTGGACTGAAGAAAGCTGAGCACTGAAGAACTGATGCTTCTGAACTGTGGTGTTGGAGAAGACTCTTGAGATTTCCTTGGACTGCAAGGAGATCCAACCAGTCCATCCTAAAGGAAATCAGTCCTGAATATTCATTGTTAGGACTGATGCTGAAGCTGAAACTCCAGTACTTTGGCAACCTCACGCGAAAAGTTGACTCATTGGAAAAGACCCTGATGGTGAGAGCAATTGGAGGCAGGAGGAGAAGGGGATGACAGAGGATGAGATGGATGGATGGCATCGCCGACTTGATGGACGTGAGTTTGAGTGAACTCCGGGAGTTGGTGGTGGACAGGGAGGCCTGGCGTGCTGTGATTCATGGAGTCACAGAGTCAGAAATTACTGAGTGAATGAATTGAACTGAACTGAACTTGCTATTCTTTGGAACTCTGCATTCAAATAGGTATATCTTTGCTTTCTCCTTTGCTTTCTGCTTCTCTTCTTTTCAGAACTATTTGTAAGTCCTCCTCAGACAACCGTTTTTCCTTTTTGCAGTTCTTTTCTTGGGGACAGTCTTGATCCCTGTCTCCTGTACAATGTCATGAACCTCTGCCCATAATTCTTCAGGGACTCTGTCTATAAGATCTAATCCCTTGAATATATTTCACACTCCCACTGTATATTCAGAAATGATTTGATTTAGGTCATATCTGAAAGGTCTATTGTTTCTTCTCTACTTTCTTCAACTCAAATCTGAATTTGGCAGTAAGAAGTTCATGATCTGAGCCACAGTCAGCTTCCAATCTTGTTTTTGCTGACTGTATAGAGCTTCTCCATCTTTGGCTGCAAAGAATATATTCTGTCTGATTTCAGTGTTGAACATCTGGTGATGTCTATGTGTAGGGTTTTCTCTTTGTTGTTGAAAGAGTGTGTTTGCTATGACCAGTGTGTTCTCTTGGCAAAACTCTATTACCTTTGCCCTGCTTCATTCTGTACTCCAAGGCCAAATATCCCTGTTACTCCAGGTATTTCTTAACTTCCTACTTCTGCATTCCAGTCTCCTCTAGTGAAAAGGACATCTTTTGGGGGTGTTAGTTCTAAAAGGTCTTATAGGTCTTCATAGAACCGTTCAATTTCAGCTTCTTCAGCGTTACTGGTTGGGGCATGGACTTGGACTACTGTGATATTGAATGGTTTGCCTTGAAAATGAACAGAGATCATTCTGTCGTTTTTGAGATTGTATCCAAGTACTGCATTTTGGACTTTTCTGTTGACCATGATGGCTACTCCATTTCTTCTGCGGGATTCCTGCCCTCAGTAGTAGATATAATGGTCATCTGAGTTAAATTCACCCATTCCAGTCCATTTCAGTTCGCTGATCCCTAGAATGTCGACATTCACTCTTGCCATCTCCTGTTTGACTACTTCCAATTTGCCTTGATTCATAGACCTAACATTCCAGCTTCTTCAGTATTACTAGTAGGAGCATAGACTTGCATTACTATGATATTCAGTGGATTGCCTTGGAACTGAACAGATTTGCTTTTATTCACAGACCTAACATTCCAGGTTCCTATGGAATGTTGCTCTTTACAGCATCAGACTTTACTTCCATCACTAGTCACATCCACAACTGGGTGTTTTGTGGTTTGTTTGTTTGTTTGTTTTTGTTTTGGCTCCATCTTTCACTCTTTCTGGAGTTATTTCTCAACTGATCTCCAGTAGCGTATTAGGCACCTACCGACCTGGGGGAGTTCATTTTTCAATGTCCTGTATTTTTGCCTTTTCATACTGTTGGTGATGGACAGGGAAACCTGGAGTGCTTATTTCCATGCTGTTGCAAAGAGCCGGACACGACTGAGTGACTGAATTGAACTGAACTTGCTAACATGTGAGATGAGTAAAATTGTGCGGTAGTCTGAGCATTCTTTGGCTTTGCCTTTCTTTGGGATTGGAATGAAAACTGACCTTTTCCAGTCCTGTGGCCACTGCTGAGTTTTCCAAATTTGTTGACGTACTGAGTGAAGCACTTTCACAGCATCATCTTTCAGGATTTAAATAGCTCACCTGGAATTCCATCACCTCCACTAGCTTTGTTCATAGTGATGCTTCCTAAGGCCCACTTGCCTTTGCATTCCAGGATGTCTGGCTCTAGGTGAGTGATCACACCATCGTGGTTATCTGGGTCCTGAAGATCTTTTTTGTACAGTTCTTCTGTGTACTCTTGCCACCTCTTCTTAATATCTTCTGCTTCTGTTAGGTCCATACCATCTCAGTCCTTTATTGAGCCCATGTCTGCGTTAAATCTTCCCTTGTTATCTCTAATTTTCTTGAGGAGCTCCCTAGTCTAGTCTTTCCCATTCTATTGTTTTCCTCTCTTTCTTTGCTTTGGTCACTGAGGAAGGCTTTTCCACTGACTCTAAGTAAAGGTATTTTCCTCGTTTGATTTTTCTTCATAATTGATCATTTCTCTATCCTTCATAGTAAATTTCAGATGATCTGGCTGTGATTATGTAAACACAAGGAAATGTGACTGCCTGGCCAAAGGATGGACTTAAAAAGTAGTAATTTTGATAGTTCTCATCTCTTTCCTTGTTTCTTCAAGCACTTTCAAAGAATTATATTTCAATAGTTTGAGTATTCTTTCAAAAAGCCTTTAAAGTGGAAATATCCACAGGGAGAAATATCAACCATGGACACATTTATGAACTTAGTTTCATTAGAAGAGAGTGGAATGAGGAGGAAAGAAATTGAAAGACTTTTTGTAGTTCAGAAAGTTGATTCTTTTAGGATTTCAAGGCTTAAGACAGTCAGATGTCCATTTACCTTTTACTCTTTGGTAACATACAATAAGATTTATATCTCTTATTGAAATGAAGTTTTCATAAGTATATAACTGGTGAAACCTGTATACTCAAGAGAGGAAGACCTGCAAGTAAGTAGCCTGGAGTGAGAAAGCTGGAAAAACTTAGCAATTTACAAAAATTTTAAGTGATAGAATAACACATGTGGGATAAAGACCCATAAAAACCAAACAGGTCAGAATTACTATTAAGATTGTGAATCCAATGGGTTTGTTTTCAGATAATTCAGGTACAAGTGTGGTATAACGTTTTCTAAATTGTCCATAAAATTCAATAAATTAGCTTGGCTTGAAATATCATTTAACCATTTTTTTCTTATTTTCTTAGAACTGAGGCTAAAAGAATTTTATTGTGTTTCCACTAGAAATGTGTTCTTTCAGTGAGTTCCTTTAAAGGTAATTAAGAGCTACCTATGATCTGAATAAGCTATTTTTATCAAAAAAAATGTATATGAAAGTAATCAGATAATGGGATTTTAGATCTTCATTAACAGCCATTTGGTAAGATTTCACGTTACTACCTCAGTGGCTATTTTTAGTATGTCATTTAATGAGTCAGACTAAGTGGCAGCTCAGTATCACATCTAGGTCATGTGATCACAGATTTGGCAGAGAAGAGTGAGTATTTGACCTACAGAAAGATCCTTTGCAAGAATTTCCATATTAATTGTATTATATGAAAACAGATTCCCCTGGAAAGCTCTGATTCAGATTTTTTTATAAAAATTAACAGTTTATCATTTGTCTTCATTGCTAAAACAGCTAAATATTTGTCCCCCAGCTAGCAATCTGGAAATTTTCTTTACTTCTCCTCTATTCTTTATCTTTCACATCTTAACAATTTCCATGTCAATATAATCCCATGATTATTTTCTTCTCATACTTTATCACTACTACTGTGAAGAATATTTATGATCTTCCCAGTATCAACTACAGTATCAGATATGTGTGTATATCTCCTCACAAGTTATGTTCTACCATCAGTTTCTTGCCCTTTTAGAGACAGATGGGTCACTTCATCACTCCACGAATCCAGTATTCCAGATATTCTACAAAACTTCCCAATACTATTGTTGGCTCTTTCACACTATCACTCCTGTTTTTCCCTGGGTGTGAAAAGCCATCTTCTCTTTTCTACCTACCAAAGGCAAACTTATACAAGACTGAAGATTAAGCATTTCAACTAAATATACTGCTTTGGCTACCTGAGCATACATTTCTAAGTGCTAGGTACTCATAGGTCCCCTTCCCTGTGAATCCATCTGCACACTCCCACATCATATTTAAGGGTTACCTTCTCTGTGACCAAATTACATACAGTATGTAACTTCCTTCCAGCTCTTTCACCTTGACTGCTATTAGTTACCTGTTCAAATGCTTGCCTCCTTTACTGTACTGTAAACTCCTACATAATATGCTTAACTCCTAACATGATGCTTCAGTTCAGTTCAGTTCAGTCGCTCAGTTGTGTCCGACACTTTGCAACCCCATGGACCGCAGCACGCCAGGCCTCCCTGTCCATCACCAATTCCCGGAGTCCACCCAAACCCATGTCCATTGTGTCGGTGATGCCTTCCAACCATGTCATCCTCTGTGGTGCCCTTCTCCTCCTGCCCCCCATCTCTCCCAGCATCAGGGTCTTTTCAAATGAGTCAACTCTTTGCATCAGGTGGCCAAAGTATTGGAGTTTCAGCTTCAACATCAGTCCCTCCAATGAACACCCAGGACTAATCTCCTTTAGGATGGACTAGTTGGATCTCCTTGCATTCCTAGGGACTCAAGAGTCTTCTCCAATACCATAGTTCAGAAGCATCAATTCGTTGGCGCTCAGCTCTCTATATACTTCAACTCTCACATCCATAAATGAACACTGGAAAGACCATACCCTTGACTAGACGGACCTTTGTTGGCGAAGTAATGTTTCTCCTTTTTAATATGCTGTCTAGGTTGGTCATGACTTTCCTTCCAAGGAGAAAGCGTCTTTTAATTTCATGGGTCTAATCACCATCTGCAATGCTTTTGGAGCCCAGAAAAATAAAGTCAGCCTCTGTTTCCACTGTTTCCCCATCTATTTCCCATGAAGTGATGGGACCAGATGCCATGATCTTCGTTTTCTGAATGTTGAGCTTTAAGCCAGCTTTTTCACTCTCCTTGCATCAAGAGGCTCTTTAGTTCTTCTTCACTTTCTGCCATAAGTGTGGTGTCATCTGCATATCTGAGGTTATTGATATTTCTCCCAACAATCTTGATTCCAGATTGAGTTTCTTCCAGTCCAGCATTTCTCATGATGTACTCTGCATATAACTTAAATAAGCAGGGTGATAATATACAGCCTTGACATACTCCTTTTCCTATTTGGAACCAGTCTGTTGTTCCATGTCCAGTTCTAACTGTTGCTTCCTGACCTGTATACAGGTTTCTCAAGAGGCAGGTCAGGTGGTCTGGTATTCCCATCTCTTTCAGAATTTTCCACAGTTTATTGTGATCCACACAGTCAAAGGCTTTGGCATAGTCAATAAAGCAGAAATAGATGTTTTTCTGGAACTCTCTTGCTTTTTCCATGATCCAGCAGATGTTGGAAATTTGACCTCTGGTTCTTCTACCTTTTCTAAAACCACCTTGAACATCAGGGAGTTCATGGTTCACGTATTGCTGAAGCCTGGCTTGGGGAATTTTGAGCATTACTTTACTAGCATGTGCTGCTGCTGCTGCTGCTGCTAAGTCGCTTCAGTCGGGTCTGACTCTGTGTGACCCCATAGATGGCAGCCCACCAGGCTCCCGCATCCCTGGGATTCTCCAGGCAAGAACATTGGAGTGGGTTGCCATTTCCCTTTCCAATGCATGAAAGTGAAAATTGAAGTCGTGTGAGATGAGTGCAATTGTGCGGTAATTTGAGCATTCTTTGACATTACCTTTCTTTGGGATTGGAATGAAAACTAACCTATTCCAGTCCTGTGGCCACTGCCGAATTTTCCAAATTTGTTGACATATTGAGTGCAGCACTTTCACAGCATCATCTTTTAGAATTTGAATTAGCTTAACTGGAATTCCATTGCCTCCACTAGCTTTGTTCATAAGATGCTTCCTAAGGCCCACCTGACTTCACATTCCAGGATGTCCGGCTCTAGGTGAGTGTGAGTGATCACATCTTCGTGGTTATCTGGGCCATGAAGATCTCTTTTGTACAGTTCTTCTGTGTATTCTTTCCACCTCTTCTTAATATCTTCTGCTTCTGTTAGGTCCATACCATTTCTGTCCTTTATCGAGCCCATCTTTGCATGCAATGTTCCCTTGGTATCTCTAATTTTCTTGAAGCGATCTCTAGTCTTTCCCATTCTATTGTTTTCCTCTATTTCCTTGCACTGATCACTGAGGAAGTCTTTCTTATTTCTCCTTGCTATTCTTTGGATCCTTGATATTATACAATTCTTTTTGTTGATGTAATAAGGAAATAAATGAGTAAATGTTAATTAGAATGTGGATGGATGAACTTCTTCTTCCAGAATATAGATTAGATGCTTGTTTACTCCTCTCCTGGAGAAGGGAATGGCTATTCATCCAGTATTCTGGCCTGGAGAATTCCATGAACTGTTTAGTCCATGGGGTCATAAAGTGCTGGACACGACTGAGTGACTTTCACTTACTCCTCCCACTTTGCACCTAAACACGGAATGATTGTAAATGTATTAAACTAGAAACAAATTCATTAAAGTTATGAGAATGGAATGAGGGGATTGAACTGGAATAAAAACATATTTCAGGAAGATTAAGCAAAAGTGTCCAAAGGAGAAAAATGCAACAAAGGAAGGAAATTTTGTTTCTTGTTGTACTTTATTCTTTTGTTTGCTTTCTATGGAGAAATGTCCTAGAGTTGATAAATTAACAAGTCAGAACAGGAGGAGGGGAACAAAATGAGATAATTGATCAAAAGCTACAACTGTATAGCAGCACAAATCAATATCTCCAATTATCAGAGCATCTATGCTTGTCCCTGGACAGGCACATACCAACTAAGTGAACTGAAAACTGGCCCAGAGGAAACTAGAATTATAAGACAGGAAGTTATCTACTGTCACATGACCGACTTCTCTGAAAGTGTTTTAAGCAATAACCATTATATCTTCTCATGAATATTTGGAGTCAAGATTTGGGACAGAACAGTTCTCCTGCAGAAAAAGGAACATTAAGTCAGCTGCAGTCAGCTGGTAACTGCACAGGGCTTGAAAATCCAACAAGGCTTCACTTACATCCCTGGTATCAAAGGGTTCCTCCACATGGATGCTGTCACTCCACAAGGCTGGTTGGGGCTTCCTCACAGCATGGTGGCCTTTGGATAGTGGGCCTTCGTATAGGGCCACTGGCTTATAATTGCTGAAGATAGAAACTGCAGCAATTTCTGCTGTATTCTATTGGTCAAACAGGGACCAGGGATGGAAAGCCCAGGTTCCTGCAAGAGGAGAAATAGACTCTATAATTAATAAAGTCAAGGAAGAGTCATATTGCAAGCTAGCAGGTGGAATGAAAAGTATTTTTGTTACCAATTGTGGAAACACATATCCTTCCCTTTGACCACAATTCCTTCCCTCAGGTAAAATACACTTACCCCTCTCCCCCAAATCTCATGCTATTACAGCATCAGGCCCAGCCTTGAGGACCAGGATTTCTTTATCTAAATTGGGTCAAGATGAGAGTAAGTTTCTTCAAACACAGTTCTTTGGGTTCAGCACCTTCACTGCGGAGATATATGGATAAAAACCAAAAAGGT
The DNA here is from genome assembly GCA_006410935.1 of Redunca redunca. Taxonomy (NCBI): domain Eukaryota; kingdom Metazoa; phylum Chordata; class Mammalia; order Artiodactyla; family Bovidae; genus Redunca; species Redunca redunca. The sequence goes on from SJYQ01008234.1 coordinate 138,773, forward strand.
GTCTTCTCTCTTCTCCTACTGCCAGCCAAAATAATGGGGAAATGGAGACTGAATAGCTGAAGTAGACTTTCTCATTCCAAAACCGGGATAGGAGGCACACAACAGTCACTTATCCATAACAACTTTAAAATCCACTGGGCTTATGTCATCAATTCCTACTGCTCTGTGGACAAGGAGCATCTTTTAATTAATATCTATCTCTGCTCCCGTGGAGTGGTTCTTCTCAGAGCGTGATCTCACGTTCCATTTTATGTTGCATAAAGCACTTCAGGTGAGTGGTTTTCTCTGCTCGTGTCTTGCCTGTAAAAGTTTGGGGGCCCAACATTTGTCTCTTTTCATTTTAAACTCAAAACTTGCACAGTTACTATAAAATGAATGTGCCTTTCCCATATATCAAATTACAATGTATTCCACGTCCATTCCTCTACTGATGAGCACTTAGATTCTTCTGTATCTTGGTTATTGTAAATAGTGTTGCAATGGATATGGAAGTGAAAGTCACTCAGTCACATCTGACTCTGTGATCCCATGGACCGTGGCCCCTCGGGCCTCTCAGGATACTGGAGTGGGTTGCCATGCCCTCCTCCAAAGGATCTTCCCAACACAGAGATCAACTCCTGGTCTCAAGCACTGCAGACAGATTCTTTACCAACTGAGCCACCAGAGGGTACATATATCTTTTTGAATTAGTATTTTTGGTTTCTTTGGATAAATACCCAGAGCAGTGTTGCTAGATTATATGGTAGTTCTATTTTTAATTTTTTAAGAAACCTCCAAAATATTTTCCATAATGGCTATACCAATTTGCATTCCCACCAAGTACATGAGGGTTCACTTTTCTCCACATACTTGCCGATACTTGTTTTTTCTGTCTTTTTTATAACAGCCATTCTGTCTTACTGTGATTTTGATTTGCATTTTCCTTAATATTAGTGGTGTTAAACATCTTCTCCTGTGTTGTGGTCCTCTGCCCATTTTTAAATCAGATTTGTTTGTTTGTTTTGATGTTGAGTTGAATTATTTCCTTGTATATTTTGGATATCAGCCCCTTATCAGACATATCATTTGCAAATATCTTCTCCCATTCATTAGGTGGCCTTTTGGTTTTTGTTGATAATTTCCTTTGTTGTACAAAAGCTTTTTAGTCTGATGTAATCTCATTTGTTTATTTTTACTTTTGTTTCTCTTGACTGAGGAGACATATCTAAAAAATATTGCTAAGACCAACGTCAAAAGAAACATGTATACTATCATGTAAGAAAGGAATTGCCAGTCTATGTCCGATGCAGGATGCAGGATGCTTGGGGCTGGTGCATGGGAGGACCCAGAGAGATGTTATAGGGTGGGAGTTGGGAGGAGATTCATGTTTGGGAACGCATGTACACTTGTGGTGGATTCATGTCAATGTATGGCAAAACCAATACAGTATTGTAAAGTAAAGTTAAAATAAAAAATTTGAAAAAAAAGTTTACTGCTAATTTTCTTCCAGAAGTTTTATGGTTTCAGCTCTTACATTTAAATCTTGAATCCATTTTGAGTTTATTTTTGTATTTTATATGAAAAAGTAATCCAGTTTGATTCTTTTGCATGCAACTGTCCAGTTTTCCTCCCACATCATTTTTTGAAGAGATTGTCTTTTCCTCATTGTTTATTATCACCTCTTCTGTTGTACATTAATGGTCCATGTAATTGTGGGTTCATTTCTGGGCTCTCTATTCACTTAGATTTTCGTTGACCTACACGTTTGTTTTTGTGTTAGTGCCATACTGTTTTGACTATTGTAGTTTTGTAGTATATAGTTTGAAATCAGAGACATGATGCTTTCTATTTTGTTCTTTATTCTTAAGATTGTTTTGGCTATTCAGGGTTTTTGTGTTTCCATAAAAAATTTAGAACTATTTGTTCTAGTTCTGTGAAAAAAAAAGTGCCTTTGGCAGGTTGAAAGCAATTGCACTAAATCTCTAGATTGCCTTGGATGGTCATTTTGACAATATTAATTCTTCCAGTCCATTAACTTGGCATATCTTTCTGTTTTGTGTCATCTTTATTTATTCCACTCAGTATCTCAATTTTCTGAGTCCAAGTCTTTTACCTTCTTAGTTAAATTAATTCTCAGGTATTTTATTCTCTTTGATGCAATTGTGAATGGGATTATTTTCTTAACTTCTCTTTCTGATAGTTTATTGTTAGTGTATAGAAACACAGCATATTTTTGCATATTAGTTTTTAATCTTACAAGTTTACCAAATTCATTGATGAATTCTAGTAGTTTTTTCTTGGTGTCTTTAGGTTTTCTATGTATAGAATCATATAACCCATAAACACTGACAATTTACTACTTCCTTCCCAATTGAATTCCTTTTTTTTTCATCTTGTCTGATTGCTGCATCGACAGCTTCCACTATTATGTTGAATAAAAGTGGTGATAGTGGGCATTCCTCTGCCATAAAAAATGACTGAAAGCTTGTGATGTGCACCAACATGGATGGACATAGAGGGTATTATGCTAAGTGAAATAAGTCAGACAAAGACAAGTACTATATGATTTCTCTTATATGTAGAATCTAAAAAACAAAATGAACAAATATAATCAAAGAGAAACAAAGTTATGCTTATAGAAAATAAACTAGTGGCTAGATGAGGTGTGACAAGAAATAGGTGAGGGAGATTAAGAGGTATAAACTTTCAGTTACAAAATAAATGAGTCACAGATATGAAACATAAAGTGTAGAGAAAGTAGTCAATAATTATGTCATATTTTTGTATGGTGACAGGTGACAATTAGACTTAGCATGGTGATCATTTTGAAATGTAGAAGAATACTGAATCACTTTGCAGTGTACCAGAAATTAACATATGTTAAAGGTCAGTTATACTCAAAAACAAGTAAGCAAATTAATAGAAAAAAGGATTAGATTTGTGGCTACTGGAGCCAGGTGTTAGGGGGTGAGGTGGATTTGATAAAACTAGTCAAAATGTGCAAGCTTCCAATCATTCCAATTATAATATAAATAAGTACTAAGAATGTAATATATGATATGATAAAGATAATTAGCACTGCTGCATGTTACAAATGAAAGCTGTTAAGAGAGTAAATCCCAAGAGTTCTCATCATAAGACAAGCATTTTTTTCTATTTCTACTGTTTTACCTATATGAGATGATGGATGTTCATTAAACCTGTGGTAATCATTTCGTGATGTATGTAAATCAAATACTTATGTTGTACACCTTAAACTTATATAGTGCTCTATGTCAATTATATCTCAATAAAACTAAAATAACAGCAATGTAAAAAATAAACATTTATAATGCACTCCAGTAGACAAAAGCCACATCTACAAATATCTCCAAAACCGCTTCCCTCTACTTTAGTTTGTGAATCATAGTGTCATGGAACAAATTACTTAAGATCACCATTTTTTCTACTTTCTCATTATTAGTGAGCAAGTAGAAAAAGAAATTAAGGAAACAATTCCATTCACCATTGCAACGAAAAGAATAAAATACCTAGGAATATATCTACCTAAAGAAACTAAAGACCTATATATAGAAAACTATAAAACACTGATGAAAGAAATCAAAGAGGACACTAATAGATGGAGAAATATACCATGTTCATGGATCGGAAGAATCAATATTGTGAAAATGAGTATACTACCCAAAGCAATCTACAAATTCAATGCAATCCCTATCAAACTACCAGCGGTATTTTTCACAGAACTAGAACAAATAATTTCAAGATTTATATGGAAATACAAAAAACCTCGAATAGCCAAAGCAATCTTGAGAAAGAAGAATGGAGCTGGAGGAATCAACTTGCCTGACTTCAAGCTCTACTACAAAGCCACAGTCATCAAGACAGTATGGTACTGGCACAAAGACAGAAATATAGATCAATGGAACAAAATAGAAAGCCCAGAGATAAACCCACACACCTATGGACACCTTATCTTTGATAAAGGAGGCAA
>SJYQ01008234.1:142803-160468 GCA_006410935.1 Redunca redunca
ATGAGATGGGAGAATGGCATTGAAACATGTATACTATCATGTAAGAAACAAATCGCCAGTCTATGTCCGATGCAGGATGCAGGATGCTTGGGGCTGGTGCATGGAGAGGACCCAGAGAGATGGTATGGGGTGGGAGGTGGGAGGGGATTCATGTCTGGTAATGCATGTATACTCATGGTGAATTCATGTCAATGTTTGGCAAAACCAATACAGTAATGTAAAGTAAACTAAAGTTAAAATAAAAATTTTAAAAAATATATGCAAAATTGTGGATTTTAAAAGCAAAAAAAAAAAAAAAAGATCACTATCATTTTAAATTTCCTGAGGTCCTAACAAAGGGTCTTCCAGGAATGAACATCCTTGACTTGAATTTGAGATCACATTTTACAGGCAAGCACTTAGGTTTGATCTTGGCTCTATATCCAGAGAGCCCTGGAGACTTTATACTTTGTACAGTTCAAGAAGGTTACAATGAGAACCAGTTTTATTATTTACCCTGGAAAGTCCTAAGTTAGAAATAGTTCTTAATTCTGTTTGAAAATGAAAGGGCTCTTTTTTTGTTAATTTCTCTCACCTTGCTTCAAAATATGTATTTAAATGAAGTCAGTTAGCATTTTCAATATTCTGCTTGCAAACACCCACAGCTGGATCCATGAGTTAGATACGTTTCTGTCTTCCATGATAACATAGGTGCAGTGTTGTCTAAGATTCTACCAACAACTGAAACAAGCTGAATTTTTTTCAGCTTCCAAGAACAATTTCCTCACTGCCTTTCTATTCTCCACAGTAGGCTCTTGCTCATTTTTGCAGGCCTTCACCTATATTTGATCATTAAGTCAAAAAATCATTTGTAAGGTTTTTGTTAGTTCGAACGACACTGATTTTATTACAATTGATTGCTTGTTCCAGTGTGATTAATTGACAGCCCCAGCTGTTGCTCTTTGAGTCCACCATGACTAGTCCACTTGCTACACATGGCCAGTAATTGAGTGTGGCAGGGAAGCTACGGCAGGTTCATCTATACGGCAACATATAGTGATCTAGTGATTTAAAATCACAACTGTTTAATTTTTTCATAATTCTTTGGATGAGGATTTGAGCAGAGATTTCTCAGGAGGTGCTTCCGCTTCGTGCAGTATTGGCTGGAGTCAGTCTCTCAACTGCATTTCTGCTATCTGGGCTGAGAAAGAAGATCCAAAAAGTCAATTCACATGTTTGGCACCACTGTGCTCTTCCATGTGGACTTTTTTCTTTTTGTGGATAAAATGGCCTTCCTCATGGTCATCTCAGTGCATTCAGACTTCTTATGTGACCTTTCATTCCCAAAAGACATCACTGTAAGCAGTGAAGGAACACACTGCAGACCTAAGGCTCAGCCACAGAAGTTATACACAATCACTTATGTTGCATTCTATCAGCTAAAGCAGCCCCAGCACATTTTGATGCAAAAGAGAAACAAATTCCACATTTGATGGGAGTGTGTGTGTTATATTTGATGGGAGTGTGTGTGTTATATTTGATGGGAGTGTGTGTGTTATATTTGATGGGAGTGTGTGTGTTATATTTGATGGAAATACAACACCTGGATCTTCTTCCCCAGGGAGAGTCACTGATTGACATCCACAGCTGCTGCACCATTAACCAGCATGATACACAAACAAAGGTCACACCACCACTATCCTTAGGCGTCCAGCCAATGACAGAGTTACACAGTGGGGGAGGTCTGTCCTACAGGTATGGGAATTCTCAGGCAGCCTACTTTGAACTGGGAGCACCTCAAGAGCCTGACATAAAAGTTGCCCTCCTAAACAAGTTCCATTCTCCAGCTCCAGAAGAATGAATACATTTTGTGGCTCTCATTAATACATTGGTTAGTTCAAATATGTATGTGATTTTGGGAGGGTGACAATACAAGCTTGTTATTCCTTTAATCAAAGGAAGTTTGATTGAGTTTAAAAGAAGTTAACTAGGAAAATGAAAAAGAAGAAAATAGTCTAAGAAAAAAAAAATGGGGAGGCGGAAGTGTCCAACATTATTACTATGGTTTGGAGTCCTAACAAATGAGTGTGTATTATAAAATTATAGGTATAAATTGATTGGAGGATGATTAGCTGGGCAGATGGACAGTGCTTGAATTTTTTCCCCCTTTCCTTTAAACCTGAAGTTCCTCAAGACAGGCTGTTGGGACTGGCAGAGTGAAAAAGAAACTATTCACTCTCTTACAGAAATGTGCATATTGCTTTTATGAATATTTTTTAAATTTGAAAGTAATGACTATCAAGAAGAAATGAGGAACGACCAGCTGGACTCAGCAGAAGTCTGGGAATGCTCCTTTCTTCCATCTAAGGTATGGCCCCCCGATTCCAACAACAATGGTGATCAATCTAACCTTACTGGCTTTCAGTGTAACAGAGAAGAAAAATCCCAACTCCATATTGGATCTATTCCGTTAGCGCTAACCTTTCTGCCTATGGTCATTCTGGCTCTGTACTTTTGTAAAAAAAAAAAAAAATGTTGCCGATAGCTTGAAATATACACTATAGCCCATTCTCAAGGCTTTGACCCTCAGGTTCGGCCTTTAAAGGTACAACACTTTTCATTCATATAGATATGAAAATTTGTGGAACAGAGAATAGCACTTTTCTTGTTAGAGGTTTATAGGACCATTGTGACAAGACCTTTGTGGACAGCTGCAAGAACAAAGGATTCTGGCACCAAGAAGTTTGCAACAGTGGGCCGCATCTCCTCTTGAGTAAGATAGTTATTTGGGATACTAGTCCACCATCTTCTTGGTTTGCTGGTTATCCATATAAAGTTACTATTCTTTGCTCCAATACATCATCTCTCAACTTATTCGCCTGTCATGCAGTGAGCAGCAGGAACTTTGACTCTGTAACATTAGTTTTGTCATCTGTTCAGGGTAGGGCTAGAATATCTCCCAGGCTCTTTTCAGTTCCACGGTTTAAGATTATTAAAACTCCATGTGGACTGGGCCATTTCTGCTTTTAATTCTAAAGCTGTAATCAGATTCATGTAGATGTGACTCAAATGCAATCTAATATATGTGTGTGTGTGTGTGTGTGTGTGTATATATATATATATAATCAAAAATAAATCATCACATCACCTCTAGCAATTACACTGCACTAGTCATATTCTATGAGAAGAGCATGGAAACGCACTCCAGTATTCTTAGAGAATCTCATGGACAGAGGAGCCTGGAGGGCTAGAGTCCACAGGATCACAGAGTCAGACATGACTGAAGCAACTCATGCAGCCATATTCTATACAGGCTCAATTGAAATTCCAATCTCATGAGTGAAGAGTACTCTTTCTTTTTTTACTTAAGTGTAAGAGGCAAACAAATGGAGTAAGATAGAACATCTTTACAATCATAAAAATCATGTTATTGACCTAATTAGCTTATACATAAACACACTCATTCAATAAACATCACCAAATTTGTGGGCAGACACACTATATAAAAGTTCCAAATGTTTCTTAAGTGGAATGTTTTGATATTGATACATTCTATTTATACATTTAATTACTCATAATTTTGAATGGAAAATGATTTGGATAACATGAAAATCTTAATGAAAATAAATACCAGAGTTCTGTCTAAAGAGATGATTCCTTACATAGTGAGAAACAGGGAAACAAAGGGAATGGAAGCAAAGGGAAGAGAAGGGAAGGAAGGGGAAGGCTTTGCAGTGTCTTTAACCAGGCTGCCATTATCTTTATTCCCACATACTTTTGAATAGCACTGACAATTGTGTACTTTCATGTCTCAACAGCTGTGTTTTGTTATTCAATAAAATACTTCTTTGCAATTACTGATCTTCTAATTTTACCTTGAAAGAGCATGTAAATGAAAGAAACAAGAGCAGCACTAGTGGAAATAACTCAAAAGCATAATTTGTTTTTATATTAAAGATACTTTAAAGAAAAGAATTGGAATTGTTCAGGAAATCTGTTTCTACACCTAAAGCTATGTGCAAAAGAACACATCTGAAAAATAGAGCTATGATTCCAAGTTGTGGTTTAACATCCAGGATTTCATAGGGTTATTAAGTATACCACAATATCTATTAAGTACTGACCTTTGCCACAGAAACTTGGCATGAAGTGTTATTTTCAGGAAACGTACAGCAAGAGAACCTCTGGTTTCTGTTAGATTTATGCTGAATATTGAGCTGATCAAGCTGTGTTTATGGTAGCTATCCAAATATAGACTGTGGAAAAACATGACAAATTATCCTTAAAAGGGAAAAGTGGAGTGATATTAATTAAATGCTCTGAAAATTAACTTTCAGTTAAGCCATTTTAATGAATTTTCTGGTGATTAAGCAACTCTTCCCTTAGTTTACCATGTTATTTCAAGAAAACCAGAAAAATTTATAACGATAAAGGAAATAAGAAGCATATCATAAAGAAAGACATCCGCTCTGGATGAGATTTTATATATGATGACCTTTTCCTGCTTTAAATTCTTCAATAGCTAACTTGGCATCTAAGCAGTACTTACTGTGGCAAGCACTGTTTTATAGGAGGTATGTATAATATCATTCTGTTCTCACAAGTACCATATGAGGTAGCCAGCATTATTACCCACATTTTTCATATAAGGAGACTAAGGCGCAGTCACACATCCTCTCAGAGACTTTGGCTTAATATACAAGAGCTGCCTTGACATGGCCCACAGCCTCCTTGGGAGCCAGTCTTTTCTTCTTCTCAAATCCTCAATGTCACCTATGCCAACCTACTTCAGTTCCTTTAACAAGTGATACCTTCTCAAGGTCATCACCATTTCCTTCTCACTCGGCCATAATTACTTTTAGAAATCCCAAAGGGCCCCTTCATTGATCTTTCTCTGCTGACTCCTTTTCCTGTGTCCTGCAATAAATACACTAGAGTTTTCTCTGTCACTGAACCTATCAACTGAACTTTAAATTATCTATTTATCTTTTCTGAGGTAAAAAATTGTCATCTTCTCTGAATCAGATTTTACAGTTCGTCAATTGTACAAAATCCATGGGGTCGCTAAGAGTCGGACACGACTGAGCGACTTCACTTTCATTTTTCACTTTCATACATTGGAGAAGGAAATGGCAACCCACTCCAGTGTTCTTGCCTGGAGAATCCCAGGGACAGGGGAGGCTGGTGGGCTGTCGTCTACGGGGTCGCACAGAGTCAGACACGACTGAAGCGACTTAGCAGAAGCAGCAGCAGCACTGATTACTAAATTCACCTTAAACCTATCCCAGGTTTGAGCATAAAAAATTCATAGCATGCACAGTTCAGTTGTAATGTAGAAACAAAAGCATGTATTAAACATATCTATCCCCCACAAAGAGAGGACACCATACTATAATGGAAGTAGATAGTGCCTGTTTGATAAGATTTTTAAACTAACTAAATGAAAATGAAGAAAAATAAATTATTTCTGCCTTCATCTTGAAATGGTTATAATAATCCTGAACAGTTGTTTGATATAAAGTAATACCAGATCTACTTCCACCTTGTACAAATGTATTTTTAAATATAGAGATTTTCAATTAACACACAAGTAGTAATAATGTTGTTTCCCCCTTATCACCTTGAAATATAACAGAATGAGATGAATGGTATAACATTTAGAAAAATGTACAAAATATTTAGAAAAAATTAGAAGAAAAGAACATTGCAGTTTTCCTGAGATGTAAATAATTTTGCCAAACCCTAAATGCAAAAGAAAGCCTGAATTATCTATCAAGCAGCTAGACATCAGAGGAAAGTTTAGAGTAAGGGAAGAGAACTAAAAGACTAACTACATCTCTGGAAGCAAAGTGTATCTTAGTAATTCCTAGGTATGGTTTATTATGAGGTTTACGTGAGACTTACACAAATGTGGATAAAGAAAACCAATTCCTGATTGTACCAGCAAGCCTACTTAGAGAATCAGATGTTTAAATGTTTCAATACCTAAGGCCAGTCTGTCAAGTTCCACGAAGAAGAAATAATTTGTGTGAAATACCTTCACATGCTAGGGAAATGTGCTCCTAAAAAGGAGGGGCACCAGAGAAAAAAACATTCAAGAATAGTTGCCCTTAATAATAAATCTTCACCAATATGTTACATCATTTAGGTTAGGTTAACTGAGTCATTTTCCTTTAATGCTAGAAAAGGAAGAGATGTTGGTAATAACCTGGGAAGATTCATAACTACAATAACACACTTCACAAACATCTTTAAACTCTTGAGCCATATTTCATAAGATAACAGCTATTACCACGACCTCTCATAACAGAGAAGACAGATCGCAAAAGGAGTTAAATAATCCAACACCCACTTGGTCAGTACATAACTGTGTACAAGTACCATTTTGGCTAATTAATTATTGCTTTAGTTCCAAGATGAGTCGTTTACTCTTCAATCTCAAATTAAAAAACTTTTCCACTCTTTTATTCTTTTCTAAATATTTATTTATTTATATATTCTATATATTTATTCTTTTCTAAACTATCCCTTAACATGATCTTTCCATTGGTTTTAAATTGTGACTTTTATAGAGTTACTGGGTTTACATGACTTAAATATTTAAAGACATTAATCTAAACCTGGCCTGAGAATTTGCCACATAAATATGAACATACTTATTTAAATTAACAATAATTCTCTGATGTGATTACTATTAATTTTAGATGGGTAGAACAAAAATCTCTGTCCACAGCATCAATATATAGCAATCATAATTTGTTCCAATTATTTAAATGATTGTGTATTTTGAAACATTTGAAGTCATGAAACTGTAATGACCTGATTTTTCCTCTTGTTTTTCTGGATCTAGGAGATTTTTTATCTTAGAAGAATAGAACCAAAATATATCAAATCAAATACTAACATTTCTACATAATTACTTCATGTTTTTTATAATTTTAAACTTTAAAAAGTATACGGCGTAGACATAGCACATATTATTAAGGGAATCAGTGTAATAAATGGCAGATCCTATTCAGGTTGTAAAAAATACAGAGTAGAACCAAATGACAACTAGTAGTGATGTGAATGACTACATATAATCATCTCGGCATATATTTTATGGTTCTTCCAAATTCATCAAGCACGGTACCCTGGGAAGCAAATCTATAAAGACTATACTAATGGATTCCTTTACCCTCTGGCTTCCGCTTGAGTTGAGCCAAGAGGAGACAGTAGGAGGAAAACAGAGGTTAAAGAAGAGAGTGAGATAGCCTTAGTAATGGCCCCTCAAAGATATCCACAGCTTAATCTTCAGAACCTGTGAATATATTACCTTATATGGAAAGAGGGTATTTGTATGCGTAGAATTTTGAGATTGGGGAATTTGTCTCCAGTACTTTGGCCACCTCATGCAAAGAGTTGACTCATTAGAAAAGACTTTGATGCTGGGAGGGACTAGGGGCAGGAGGAGAAGGGGATGACAGAGGATGAGATGGCTGGATGGCATCACTGACTCAATGGACGTGAATCTGAGTGAACTCCAGGAGTTGGTGATGGACAGGGAGGCCTGGTGTGCTGCGAATCATGGGGTCACAAAGAGTCGGAAATGACTGAGCGACTGAACTGAACTGAACCCCAGGGAAAGGGAAAGTGTCTGTCACTCAGTCATGTCCGACTTTTTGCAACCCCATGGACTGTAGTCACCAGGATCCTCTGTCCATGGAATTCCTCAGGCAAGAACACTAGTGGGGTGCCATTTCCTTCTCCAGGGGATCTTCCTGACCCGGGGATTGAACCTGGGTCTCCTGCATTGCAGGAAGAATTTTTACTGTCTGAGCCACCAGGAAAACCTGGTGGGCTCAGTGTAATCACAAGGTTCTTTACAAGAGAGAGACAGGAGGGCTAGAGAGAGAGAGGGAAGGCAATGCAAGGACAGAGGAGAGGTCTGAAAGTCAGAGAGAGATGTGAAGATGCTACCTTACTGGCTTTAAGGATATAGGAAAGGGCCAAGAGCCAAGGAATGCTAGTACCCTCTAGAAGCTGAAAATGGCAAGGAAACAGATTGACCCCTGAACTCTTCAAGAACACAGCCTTGCTAACACCTTGGCTTTAGCCCAGTAGGACCTATGTAGGATTTCTGACCTACAAGATTGTAAGGTAATAAATTTATGTTATTGCAATCCACTAAGATTGTGAAGACTTGTATAGCAACAATAGGACACTAATACATAGAGCAAATATCAGCTGTTTCTTCTCTCAGGTCCCTCCCTGCAATTTTGTCATCGGCCGGATGAGTTCCTATAATGAAGGAAGGCCTCATCACCTATCAGATGGCCCTCTTCACGCTGCATCTAGCTTCCCTGGGGTCAATTACTTCATCCCCTCCTCTGTAGGCCTCAGGGTCAACCTGCAAGACCCTTGTTGGTTTCTTTAAGATTGGCCCAAATGTTAAGACTGGCAAGGAAGTAAACTAAGTGTTTCCTGCTGAGATCCTAAAACCCTGAAACATGCAACTGAGTCTTGAACAGAGACTTATCCAGATTTGGTCCTGCCAAGCATTACTCCATGCCCTTTATTTATGTGTCTATTACCATTTATTCATATAGTACCATATTCATCTGTTTAAATTCATTCTTTCAACCTACGTGTATTGATCATCAGCTATGTGCCAGTCTTTGCAGTGTTACTGGACATACAACATTGAGTGAAGGTAGGCAAGAAACTGCCCTTCTACTGCTTTCAATTTTATGGGGACATCCACCTCCAAATAACTGAATCTGGATGCAGACCTGATACTCTTCATGAAAATTAATTTACAATGGATCACAGACTAAATGTAAAATGCAAAACTATAACCTCCCTAGAAGATAATATAGGGGGAAATCTTAGCTCACCTTTGACCCGGTGGGTGACTTTTAGATACATTAAAGACAATTCATGAAAGGAATAATTGTTAACCTGGACTTCATTGAAATTAAATACTGTGTCAATCAGTTCAGTTCAGTTCAGTCGCTCAGTCGTGTCCGACTCTTTGCGACCCCATGAATCGCAGCACACCAGGCCTCCCTGTCCATCACCATCCCCCAGAGTTCACTCAGACTCAAGTCCATCGAGTCCGTGATGCCATCCAGCCATCTCATCTAGAAAAAGATGCTCTACACATTGTATGTCAGCAGGGAATTATGCAAATTAAAAAAAAATAAGATACCAGTACATGTCTATTGGAATGGCCAAAATCCAAGACACTGACAACACCAAGTGCTGGTGAGAATACGGAACAACAGGAACACATATTTACGGCTGGAGAGGATGTAAAATGGTACGGCCACTATGGAAGACAGCTTGGTGTTTTTTTTTTTCACAAAGCTAAACACACTCTAACCATACGATCCAGCAGTTAATGTGTTTTGTGTTCTTTTGGATTTGAAAACTTGTCTTCACACAGAAACCTGAATACATAGATTATTATAGAGGCTTTATTCATAATTGGCAAAAGCTGGGAACAACCACCATGTCCTTCAGTAGGTGAATGGGTTAAAAAAAAATAAAAGTGGCACATTCAGACAATAGAACATTATTCAGCACTAACAAGAAATGAGCCCTCAAACCCCAAAAAGACATGGAGAACACTTAAGTGCATATTACTAAGTGAAAGAAGATAATTTTTTAAAGCTACATACTGCATGATTCCAACTATATGAAATTCTGGAAAAAGCAAGACTGTGGAGATGTATGGAAATGGCAATCCACTCCAGTATTCTTGCCTGGAGAATCCCTTGGATGGAGAAGCCTAGTAGGTTACAGTCCACGGGGTCGCAAAGAGTCGGACATGACTGAGCGACTTCACCTTACCTTACCTTATGGAGATGTAAAAATATTAGTGATGTCAAGAGGTTACGGAGGGTAGTAGAGGGGTGAGTAGGCAGAGCAGAGGGGGATTTTAGGGCAGTGAAAATACTCTATGTGACACTGGGAAGGACGCACGTGTGTGTGTTAGTTGTTTAGTCGTGTCCGACTCTTTGCAACCCCATAAGCTGCAGCCTACAAGGCTCCTCCATCTGTGGAATTTTCCAGGCAAGAGTACTGGAGTGGGTTGCCATTTCTCTCTCTGGAAGGATTCAGACATATCATCAAACATTTTTCCAGACTCATAGAAGTGAACTCTAATGTGAACTATGGACTTTGAGTGATTATGATATCCTAATGTAAACTCATAAACTATAACAAATGTTCCAACTATGGGTAGTGTTGGTCACAGAGGGGCTGATGCATGGGTGAGGACAGTAGCTAAGGAGGAAGCCTCTGTACCTTCTCAACTTTGCTGTGAACTCAAAACTTCTAAAAAAAATAAAGCTTGAAAAAAAACCCACAATAATCTACTCTTTTTAAAAAAGTACATACCATTAAGACCCAGATCAGAGGGCTGTTTTGTGTCATATACATAGAGTATTTAGATCAGTGCCAGACAAGTAAGGGCTCAGTGTGTCTTAGGTATAACTATTATTATTTGCCTTAATTGCACACTCATTTTCAAAAGCAAAGCATGAATAAATGTTTATTCTACAAAGTCTCAAAAACTCAGACAAAAAATGGTCAAACAATGAGAAAATATATATTTAAGTAACATAAAATATTTCCAAAAATATATTATATTGGTACAAAAGTAATTGTGGTTTTGCATTGTTGAACTTTGCAATTGATATTGGAACACATTTTAAAATAAATGTGATTATCTTATATATCATTTTAATGCACATTTCTCATTTTTTTGCCAATGAATTATTACTTGCTGTTTATTTTATATTTATTTTATACTGTAGAATTGAAGTTAGACAAAAAGCAAATTCGAGTGAATTTTTTATTCAAGTCCCCCCAAAATAGTGAAAGTATTAGTTGCTCAGTCCCGTCTGACTTTTTGTGACCCCATGTACTATAGCCCACCAGGCTCCTCTGTCCATGGAATTCTCCAGGCAAGAATGCTGGAGTGGATTGCCATGCCCTCCTCCAAGGAATCTTCCCAACCCAGGGATCAAACCCAGGTCTCCAGTGTTACTGGTGGGTTCTTTACTGTCTGAGCCAACAGGGAAGCCCAAAGTCAAACTTACACCAAAAAAAAAAAAAAGTCATAGTCACTGTATGATGATTTGCTGCTGGTCTGATCCACTACAACTTTCTGAATCCTGGCAAAATCATTACATCTGAGAAGTATGTTCAACAAATCGATGAGATGGACTAAAAATGGCAATGTCTGCAGCCAGCATTGGTAAACAGAATGGGCCCAATTCTTTTCCACAACAATGCCCTACTGCATGTCACACAACCAATGCTTCAAAAGCTGAATAAATTGAGCTACAAAGTTTTGCCTCATCTGCCATATTCACCTAACCTCTTGCCAGCCAACTACCACTTCTTCAGTATCTCGACAGTTTTTTGCAGGGAAAACCCTTCCACAGCCAGCAGGATGCTGAAAATGCTTTCCAAGATGCTTGTTGAATCCCAAAGCATGGATATTTATATTACAGGAATAAAGCTCATTTCTCATTGGCAAAAGCTGTTGATTGTAATAATTCCTATTTTAATTAATAAAGATGTGTTTGAGCCTAGTTATAATGATTTAAAATTCATGGTCCAAAACCACAATTACTTTTTCATCAACCTGATGCATCTATCAAGCCATAAAATGAAATAATCTTTTTTTTAATAATTTTCTGTTGTCCAAGTTAGCAGTACAGAGGCACTTTAGTAATGGTAAAGAGGTTTCCCCAATCACCATTACAGAATTTGGAACAAGCTGAGTTGCAATAAGGATAAACTTATGGTTCTTAAGTGTACACTTTCAAATTGTTTTAAGATTCACTTAATTAAATGAGGGCCTATACTACAATGCAAATGTTATAGTTTTATCTCCAAATACTCTATCTAGATCAAAGTGTTTCTCATATATTGTCATGAGTTGTTATAATAAGAGTAAATCTGTTATCTAGGCCTATGAGTGGAACATTTGTGCACAAAGGTAAAATAATATAAAAGCAAAAGAAGAAAGCAGCATTCCTAGTTTGAGAGAAGACAGAAGGAGGTGAGCACTGGGATCATAAATCTCCTTTAGGTTGAATTAATTGTTTCATTTATCCAGAGGTAAGTCAATAAACTAGGTTTTTCAAAGTGCAGGAAAAAAATTAGGTATAAGATTCCTGTCGAGTGCATCTTCAGCCAATTTTTTTTATGTTTCCACAAGATATATTGCAATCTCCTTTTTTGTTTTAATTTTTTCTCAGAATCCCAGGTCAGATTTTATCAAGATTCTCTTTTGTGCTATTTATAGAAAAGAAGTATGAATCAAACTTTACAAACATTGTCAACCCAGGGACTGAACCTAGGCCTCCCGCACTGCAGGTGAATTCTTTACCAGCTGAACCAGAAGGGAAGCCTAAGAATATTGGAGTGGGTAGCTTGTCTCTTCTCCAGCAGATCTTCCTGACCCAGGAATGGAACTGGGGTCTCCTGCCTTGCAGGTAGATTCTTTATAAACTGAGCTCTCAGGGAAGCCCTATTCAGTGAACAGCTAGCCTAAATTATCCTAAGAATTGAAGAATATGAGATTCTTTGTGTGCTTGTGAAGAATTGAATGGTCCCAATCAGGGATGATGTCATCAGACTAACATTCAAATTGACTAGAAGGAAGAGAGCTAGTATTGGTAGCAGGCCTTCTGTGCATTTTTGGTCCACTTATTTTTGACTGAAGTAAAAGAGGTCTTTAAGCTGGTCCTTGCATCAAATCAAGAGCAAAGTCCCCAGTTTATTAGGGGGAAAAAAAAAGAAAGATTACCGCTTAAAATTCAGAGTATTCCAGAAATGTACCCAGGGCTTGTTTTGAGCAGATACAGTAAGACACACAGACGCAGAAATGATTGCTATGAAGGATAATTTTTTTTTTTTTACTATACTTGCAGCCCCCTAGAAAGAGGAGACATGGCCCATGAGGCATAGAAACACCTGACTGAAATGAGCAGGCAGACAGATATGAGAACTGAGGGTGGGGGGTTCTACTTTGGTTTTCAGTATTCTAGGGAAGGAATGGGTGAAACAAGACAAGCAAGCAGAACAAGTTATGTTGGATAGTTGGAATAATGTCAGCGGGCTCTGGCTATAGGAGTGGCCTCCAGTTGCCCATTACCTGGCCCTGTAGAAGACAGAACCCCAGACTATATAAGTTTGATAAAAGGAGACTTTTTTTTTTTTTTTGGATGGAGAGTCACAAAGTTCTATCTAGTCAAAACTATGGTTTTTCCAGTAGTCATGTATGGATGTGAGAGTTGGACTATAAAGAAAGCTGAGCACTGAAAAATTGATGCTTTTAAACTATGGTGTTGGAAAAGACTCTTGAGAGTCCCTTGGACTGCAAGGAGATCCAACCAGTCCATCCTAAAGGAAATCAGTCCTGAGTGTTCATTGGAAGGACTGATGCTGAAGCTGAAGCTCCAATACTGTGGCCACCTGATGTGAAGAACTGACTCATTGGAAAAGACCCTGATGCTGGGAAAGATTGAAGGCTGGAGGAGAAGGGGATGGCAGAGGATGAGATGGTTGGATGGCATCACTGACTCGATGGACATGAGTTTGAGTAAACTCCGAGAGTTGGCGATGGACAGGGAAGCCTGGCATACTGCAGTCCATGGGGTCGCAAAAAGTCAGACACAACTGAGCAACTGAACTGTTACCCACTGACTGGGAATTGATTGGTTTGCATACCAAAGTGATGGTGGCAGGCAGTTTCTTAGCTCTTGGAATTGGTTTACTCTGATGGGGTGGTTCCCCACTCCTCCAGGCCCAAAATGTCAGAGTACATGTATAGATAAAATGAGCACAAAGGAAGAAAAGGGAGGTTCTTTAAGCTCCATACTCTAGAAAATGTATTTTGGCATAAAATTCAAGAATTGGGATAAGGAATAAGAGCACATCAAAATGCTAATGCTTGAAAAAGCATGTTCTTTGGTTCTTTACTCTCCTGGATTTTGTCCCTCAACTTCCAGTCATACCACTGTCTCCAAACTCTAATCTCAGTCTCCTTATTCTAGTAGAATACTATCAGAAGTTTAAACATTTTCCCCCTAGTGTTCCCAGAACTAGAAAATGCTTGGAGAAAATCCATGATAACTATGAGGCTCACCTCATATGCTCTAATGTTTTCTAGGATTACAACAGCCCTATAAACTCTCCTGTTTTATTTTCTTTTGGAGCCCAGCAAATATTACCCTTAGGTATTACTCTTTGTCAAATTTTTATAATTGCTATTATTAGCAAGGTTCCACATTATGCTCTCCAAGCTTCCATTTTGAAGGATGCTTTTCATTGGATGGGTCACTTTCAGAACTCTGAATATATTTTCCCAGAGCCTTCTGTTTCCATTGTTCCCCTTGAGAAGTCAATTGTTGGGAAATTTGTTTCTTTGAGAATAATCCTATTAACTTCTCTGGTTTCTCTTAATATCTACTATTTCTCTTATTTCCTAGTTTTACTGTGAAGTGTGTTTTGTTTGTATTTATACAAAGTGTGATTTGTTTGTATTTATATTGCTCTGATCCTAAATAAGTCTTAAATTTGTTTGTATTTATATTGCTCTTATTTCCTAGTTTTACTGTGAAGTGTGTTTTGTTTGTATTTATACAAAGTGTGATTTGTTTGTATTTATATTGCTCTGATCCTATAAATAAGTCTTCTTAAATTTGTAACTTAGAATCTTTGTTCATTTTTGGAAAATTTTCAGCCAGTATGTCCTCAAATATTGGTGCTGTCCTATTCTCTCGCTCTCTCCTCTTTCTAGGACTCTAATTACATAAATATTCCATCTCTTCTTTGAAAGTCTTACTCTCTTTCTCCTCTTGATTTTCCATTCTTTTTTCTCCCTATGCTTCAGTTCTTTATTCTAGCACTTTTAACCTACCACTAACCATATCAATTATTTCCCTTAGCTATTTGATTCTTTAGATCTCAGAACAGATACTCATTCTGTCTCTTTTAGTTCTGTAATAAAACTCTGAATTTCCCTTTTCTGCTCTTTTGACTAAGCTAGTTACTTTAAGGTCTGTAACTTGTGCTGTATCATCTAGATCCTCTGTGGGAGTCTTGATAGTTTCCTTTGTTTCTCTTCATTTTCTATTATGATGGCTTATTTCCTCACAGGCCTCATCTCTCAAGTGAGTTCACTGGGTTCACAGACCCATCCAGGGTCGGTTTTCCTAGTTCCCAAATATACATTAGGAATGAACATACACAGATGTGGACAAAGTTCTCACAAGGCAAAACCTTCACTTTCAAGGTAAGAGCCAAGTAAAGCCCCTGAAATACCTTCCCTCTGCTAAGATAGTAAGTTAATAATGCATCTTGGGGAAATGGCAGGGATTAATGCTACTCTGAAAGACTTAAATGATGCTACCATAGTAGCTTCACTTAATTCACTAGTCTGGTCAGTGTAAAAATTGAATAACTTTTTATATGGTGGATAACAATAGGCTGCTGCAAACTTAATCAAGTGATAACCCCGACTATAACTGCTTCTCTTGATGTAGTATCTCATCTACAGCAAACTAACACATTTCTGTTTACATGGTATGTAAACACTGATCTGGTGAGAATTTTTTTTTTGATCATTATTAAAAGGAAAAAATCAAAATTGTTTTGCATTTACCTGAAGTAGACAACAGTCAATACTTCTGGCTTTACCTGAAAGCTATTAATTATCTTGCTTTCTATCAGAACATTCTGTGAAGGAACAAGAACTACTTGGGCATATGAATTAATGTGATCCATCTGGTGGATAATACATTAATCCACTATACTGATGATATTAATAATTGATCCTGATAAAGAATAAATGGTAAGGGTTCTGAATTCCTTAATAAGAAGCATGCACTCACTCTAAAGAGTGAGAAATAAGTATGAAAAAGGCTTGGTACATCGTGTGTACTCAGTTGCTCAGTCATGTCTGACTCTTTGTGACCCCATGACTGAGCTCCTCTGTCCATGGAATTCTCTAGGCAAGAATACAGGAGTGCATTGCCATTTCCTCCTCCACGGGGTCTTCCAAACCCAGGGATCAAACCTGTGTCCCCTGCACTGGCAGGCGGATTCCTCACCATTGCACCACCTGAGAAGCCCTATTATGAAGTAAATGTTATCAAGCCCACTGCTACAGACTAAATGCCTGTGTCCCCTTAAATTCCGTATGTTGGAAATGGAGTCCCCAGTGTGAGAGTACTAACATTTTGAGATATGCCCTCTGGAAGATGATTAGGTTGTAAGAGTAGGAAGAAGATTTTAGAGAGCTCGCTTGCCCCTTCCACCATACCAGGACACAGAGGGAAGACGGTTTTCTCTGAATTAGGAAGTGTTCCCCTCTCCAGTGGGCCCCTCCCCTCTGCTGGCACCTTGATCGTGGACTCTTAGGCTTTAGAACTGTGAGAAATAAATCTTTGTTGTTTACAAAATGCTATAATATTCTGCTATAGCAACCTGAATGGACTAAGATACTCACCAATTCACAAGATTAGGGAATAAAGAAGCTGTGCAACAGTCTATCATGTTACATGTGGTATATTTGAAATTGTGAGTCAGCATGTCCAGAGACCACAAGTAAGCTGCAAAAATATTTTTAATTGAAAGCCAGAATTCTCCTTATTCCTTATCACTCTTTCACTGATGCCACTCCATCACCTCACATGCATGACCCTAAGAGTGTTCCCTGGGATGACATGACAGAGCAGGACAGATATCAAATTGCATTCAAAGGTGGATCAGCTTGCTATGTGGGTGTAAGTCAAAACTAGACTACTACTGGACTACTCCCTTCAGGAGGGCCCCGAAGGATCACAGTAAGGGTCCTCAAGGGCTAACTTTTAGATAACAAATCATGTCATCTCTCTTTGTTTAGAAAAAGAAGTGGCCAAAAGTATACTCAGATCCTTGAGCAATGGCAAAAGTTTTCAGTCTGATCGGGAGCTTGAAAAGAACAGTATTGAAAGATCATTGAAGGAGCATACATATGGAACTTTGAGAATAGGTCAAAATTCTCCAAGCCAGGCTTCAGCAATACGTGAACCGTGAACTTCCTAATGTTCAAGCTGGTTTTAGAAAAGGCAGAGGAACCAGAGATCAAATTGCCAACATCCGCTGGATCATGGAAAAAGCAAGAGAGTTCCAGAACATCTTTTCTGCTTTATTGACTATGCCAAAGCCTTTGACTGTGTGGGTCACAATAAACTGCGGAAAAGTCTGAGAGAGATGGGAATAACAGACCACCTGACCTGCCTCTGGAGAAATCTGTATGCAGGTCAGGAAGCAACAGTTAGAACTGGACATGGAACAACAGATTGTTTCCAACAGGAAAAGGAGTATGTCAAGGCTGTATATTGTCACCCTGCTTATTAAACTTATATGCAGAGTACATCATGAGAAATGTTGGGCTGGAAGAAACACAAGCTGGAATCAAGATTGCCGGGAGAAACATCAATAACCTCAGATATGCAGATGACACCACCCTTATGGCAGAAAGTGAAGAGGAACTAAAAAGCCTCTTGATGAAAGGGAAAGAGGAGAGTGAAAAAGTTGGCTTAAAGCTCAACATTCAGAAAACGAAGATCATGGCATCTGGTCCCATCACTTCATGGGAAATAGATGGGGAAACAGTGTCAGACTTTATTTTTTTTTT
>SJYQ01008234.1:164355-207079 GCA_006410935.1 Redunca redunca
AATTACTAGAAAAGAGAAACTCTGTGATTTAGGGGAAAATCCTTGATTTCAAACAAGTAAATGTTAAAATTAGAAGTTTGTAAAATATTTTCATTTTCTAAAGTCAAAGTTTCAAAATGAAGAAAACAAAATGAATATAGTAAACATTGGTCAACCTCAACAAAATAGCAATAATAAGTTAAAAGTAAAAATTAAATGCTAAAAACATACTCATAGACTATACAAGCTATCATGTAACATAAATTGCTATAAACCCTGCCTGATACTTTAAAATTTTATTTATTTAAACTTGGTTATTAGGTCAACATTGATTTTCATAAAAGTACCTTTCAACAAATTGGTCATTTGGCTTATTGGCTTTTTAAAGATTAATATTTATCTCCCCCAAAAATCTGACTTAAAATCTAATTGTCGCTTTCTCCATGTTTAGTCACACTAACACATGTCTTTCCTTTCAACACGTTAATCTTCCTTTCATAAATGAGTCTTTGGGGATATCATTCCATTTGGTTAATCACTTTTTCACTCCTTCGCATTTACCTAGTTAAATTCTAAATATTGTTAGCTATATGTCAGCTGCACAAAACATTACTTCAAGCTCATAGTTATTACTAAACTGTAATTACATGATCATTGGTTTCAATATGTAACTAATGATTTTGATAGATTGGATTATATTTCAAAAAATATTTATATCATTCCCCCTGATGCAGAGTATACTTCCCTGCTAAGTTAATGTTGAGACTAGTTAGTTATGTGAATTGTTTAACTAATGGAATGTTTGCTAGTCTGAGACAAGAGCTCAAGAAGCATCATGGGGTTTCTACCTACCATCTTGCTGTTGCTCTTTGGCCTGTGATATAAGAGGAATACACACTGGATAGCCAGAAATGAGATATATTTGGAGCTGAAATACCTCGAATTTGCATCCAGAAGTCAAGTTCAACTCAGTCAAAGCCAACCCAGAGACTTGGACATGAAAAAATAAAAAACAGTGGTTTGGTTTTAAATTGACTAGTTTAGGGGTAAATTGTTATATATAACTATAGTGACAATAGCTGATTACTACAAACACTGTTTCTAAAACTATAGTGAAACAATTCTTGAATAAATGAACAAGTACATAAAAATGGAAATAACATAAATTATTTTTAATATGCTAATGGTTAGATAAAACATGGTTCATTCTTTTGAAGATGACTCTACAGTAACTAGAAATTCTGCTTTCAATTTTATTGGTATGTATCCTAATTATCTTATGACAGAAAATGAAGAAGAACTAAAGAGCCTCATGATGAAAGTGAAAGAGAAGAATGAAAAAGTTGGCTTAAAACTCAACATTCAGAAAACAAAGATCATGGCATCTGGTCCCATCACTTCATGGCAAATAAATGGGGAAACACTGGAAATGGTAACAGACTGTTTTGGGGGGCTCCAAAATCACTGCCAATGGTGACTGCAGCCATGAAGTTAAAAGACACTTGCTCTTTGGAAGAAAAGTTATGACCAACCTAGACAGCATATTAAAAAGCAGAGACATAACTTTGCTAACAAAGGTCCATCTAGTCAAAGCTTTAGTTTTTCCAGTAGTCATGTATGGATGTGAGAGTTGGACTATAAAGAAATCTGAGCACCGAAAAATCGTTGCTTTTGAACTATGGTGTTGGAGAAGACTCTTGAGAGTCCCTTGGACTGCAAGGAGATCCAACCAGTCCATCCTAAAGATCAGTCCTGAATATTCATTGGAAGGAATGATGCTGAAGCTGAAACTCCAATACTTTGGCCACCTGATGCGAAGAACTGACTCATTTGAAAAGGCCTTGATGCTGGGAAAGACTGAAGGCAGGAGGAGAAGGGGATGACAGAGGATGAGATGGTTGGATGGCATCACCAACTCAGTGGAGATGAGTATGAGTAATTTCTGGGAGTTGATGATGGACTGGGAGACCTGGGGTGCTGCAGTCCATGGGGTCACAAAGAGTCAGACACGACTGAGTAAGTGAACTGACCTGAACTGATCCTAATTATCTCATACCATTGGGTATTTCTGCTTAAAAATACAAAGCCAACTGAACATTTTTTGTCTTTACAGGGTTCTAAATTTTTTGCTTAAATAGTCCTTTATTTTTACTTGAATTACAATAATGTTTATAGAATATATTAGTATTTTTNATCTGAATATGTACATATATATATATTTATATATGTATAAAATTTGTTGAACCCCTCTACAAATTTCTGATGAGATAGGAAACCGCTTATATTAAATTTGTACATAAAAATTAAGATTATAAAACTGATATGAGAGAAAAGATACTTATTTTCTTATACAGGAAAAAAAATTAAAAAATAAAAGGACTGTGTAGAAATACTCACTGAAATGCTTCAGTGTTTATACTGGATTGCATGAATGACTTGTCTTTACATCTCCCTCCTCCCCACCACAGGTATTTTGTTTGTTCTCTTTTGTTTTCATGGATAAAGAGCTTTTGATTTTTCAAATAAACAGAAAATAGAACAAAACATATAGTCAGACTGATTGGAGGTCAAAATACAGTTCAAGCTTTTATTAAATTATCTTGGGAAAGTTTCCTAGTTTCTGTGAGACCTAGCTTGCTCATCTGGTATGATTTAAGTGGGATAATGTAATGCACTCAATATCAGCAAGTAATAAATAACCAATAAACGCCTCATAGGTATTGTCTTTCAACATCTCCATTGCGACGTCCTTAGTCCAAGCCACCATTACCTATTTCTTATACTACACATATGACTTCTTTAAGTCCTTCTCCATACAGTGATAGTGAAGAGAAGTTCATGCAAGGGTTACATACTAAACTGTCAGCAACTTTCGTAATGTTGCAGAGTAGGGTATGTGAGTGAAGTTGTTTAGTCTTGATGTTTTCACTGTCAACTGAAATCATCAAGGCTGGTTCATCCACAATGAACCATTAAGAGAAGAAAGACTGATAAACAGTGAAGATGAAAAGAGGTGTGGGAGGATGTGGAGAGAGACTGCCAAATGATGCAGATTGACTTAGTGAGTAATGAATGATAAACTGCGAGATACAAAATCATCAGTGCTCCATTGGCAACCACAAGAGTAGATTGGGCTAGAACTGTACAATCTGTTAAGCAAACATTGTGCATGTCTGGAAAGGTTGTGTTCCATATGGAGGGACACAGTTAAGTCACGCTCACAGCAAGCACTCGGTCAGTGTGATGGGGTATAATGAGTCTGACTCCATGCTTTGTTGTATTTACTTCTGACAGCTTTTAAGCCACTCAAGAGCATTAGGCTAAACAAAAGAAGCCAGATACAAAAGACTTCACATTGTATGATTCCAGTTACATGAAATGTCTAGGGAAGACAAAACTGTAAAGAAACCAGAGCAGTGCTTGCCTGAAGCTGGCAAGGGGAACTCGGAGTGATTGCAAATGGACACAAGGGAACTATGTTAGGTTATGAAGTATTCTAGAACTGAATTGTAATAATGGCTGCAAAACTGTACATATTTACTTAAAATACACTGAGCAAGACCTGTATGGTAAGTAAACTGTATGCTCTGTAAATTATACCTTAATTTAAAAAATGAATTATGAGAAAAAAGACCTACAAAGTATAATCACCTTTGATATAGTTAGATTCAAAAGACATGAAATTATATTTTAATAAATACAGTCTAAAATATAAAAAGTAAAATAGGAAAATGACATAACTGTATACACTGTTTATTGGCTATATGGATATAATTGATACAGAGTTGCTATTGCACTAATTTTTAGAGTAATTCTCCATATTGAATGACTACTTAAATGGACACTTTAAATAAACACTGTATTTTTCAATATTTAAAGTTTTTAACATGAAAAATTCATGTGCTGCTTTTTGTTGCTCTTTTTGTTAACTCATCTAGATTGTGTTGACAATAATGTTACTAAAAATGGGTTGCATAACCTAAACTGTTTTTATGTTTTACTTTATTAGCACTTAGAGTGGTGAAAGCCAGTTTTAGTAGTAGAAGCCTGACTTGAAAGTTATATTGACTAAAGGAAAGAAATTTTAAAGCCACAGTAAGAAATTCAGAATACAATATCTGGAAATCTCTGGAAATAGGTTACATGGTTATTGGAAGTCTGTAGGACTGAGTGGCTAGAGGACAGACAGCTAATTTTCAGCTTTAAAGTTTTATTGAGTTTTGAGTTTTGTGACAATGCCTCTATTACCTGCTCAAATAAAATTAAACAAAGCAAAACAAAAAAGAATGAAGTATTTTTCTAAGTAGAATTGGAACTATTTCTAAGATGTATGAATAAATAATACAAAGTAAAAAATATTTCTAATGAAAGTGTGCATCTTTCTACTTTTAAACGTACATATATGCAATTCATTTGCTTGCATTTGTGTAAAATATTTCTGGAATGATACAATCAAATAAACTATTTCAAGGACTGCCTCTAGTAGAGAGTCTGGAAGACTTAGGTCAACTCTAGGAAGATGACTTGCTTTTAATTTTTTTCATCTTGTTACTGTTTTAAGTATTTATTATGGATGTTTTACTTTTCAAAAGAAACAAAAATAAATATTCCCAGGAAATGCCTCAAATTTATCTCTTTCTTATATCCTTTTTTTCCCTAACAAAGCTTTACCTATACTCCAATACAGAGGTCTTTCTATATCATTATCCCCCCTTTTATTTTTATTCTAACTTGCTAATTATTCTTTTTGATGAAGATTTTGATGCTAAAGGAGAACTATGATTCCTTTGTAACTCTATACCAAAGGCAAGGTTTACTTTTTTATGATGCACAATTTTGTACTGATTTTTTGCACAATTTTGCTATTGATTGTCTAACTGGCAACATTCATTTTGATGTAGTTGATATAATATGCACATCTTCATTTAGATTAAGACAAGTTTAATTAAAAACAAAATGCCTCCAAGATAAACTACAAAAAGAATAAACTCTGTAGTTAACATTTGTTCAAAAGTACCTTTTGATGATCATTATGAAAAGAACATCAAAATAAATCCAATATAATTTTAAACTCTAATATGTATCACTTCATGTACTAAATTCACAAGCACAAACAAATTAATATAGATGAAAGACCACTGACCTTAACTATTTTGAAATGAGTCTATTTGTCACTTGCTTCTCAAGGTCAAACTAAATAATAAATTATATTATCAAAATAATTCAAATTTTAATGGGAAATACCTTTGTTCCTGGTGAAACCATATTTCTCATAAAATAAGGATAAACTCTGTGCCTTGGTGGTGCATGTATAGATACAAACAAGTTGATTCAAACTGGCAGGAGAACATTTCTATAGCCTGTTTTAATAAATTTGGCAAATTTACATCCTCTATGTTTTGATTTACTATCATAAATGGGGTTAATTTGATAACAAACCAGTTTATTCCACACTATAAAGACCAGCCCTATAAGGCTGCTTGACCATCAACCCAAGTAAAAGCAAAATGGTTGCACTGACCTTCTGACTTCATCTATTATAATGAAATAATTGGCATTACTTTACAAGATTCCTAAATTATTTAGTAAAAGTTTAAAATGCCAATCGTATCATTATTACACAGTTATATTTCTTTGCCAATGTACTTTTCTCACTTTTAACTTCTTAAAATGATAATCTACAGAGCTTCAGTCCTTAAAGAAAATGCCCCTGACACCTCAAATGAATTTTTATGCTTATTTTTTTTTTTTTTTTGAGGAGGAATAAATATTTACTGGCTGTAGCATTCACAAATCAGTTGTAACTGCTAGTTGAAATATTTACTTTACTTTAGTTTCTAATCCAGAACTAGTTTATTAGTAAAAATCTTGCTACGGTTGACAAAATAAACTTAAAAAACTTTTCATTTATTCAGAACAGTCAAAATGTAGTGGTTTATTAGGTCATTTTAAAATTTCTCTAATTAAACAGAGTCCTTGGTAGCTCAGCTGGTAAAGAATCTGCCTGCAATGCAGGAGACTTTGGTTCAATCCCTGGGTTGGGAAGATCCCATAGAGAAGGAATAGGCGACCCACTCCACGACTCGGGCTTCCCTGGTAGCTCAGATGGCAAAGCATCTGCCTGCAATGCAGGAGACTTTGGTTCAATCCCTGGGTTGGGAAGATCCCATAGAGAAGGAATAGGCTACCCACTCCACGACTCGGGCTTCCCTGGTAGCTCAGATGGCAAAGCATCTGCCTGCAATGCAGGAGACCTGGGTTCAATCCCTAGGTCAGGAAGATACCCTGGAGAAGGAAATGGCTACCCACTCCAGTACTCTTGCCTGGAAAATTCCTTGGATGGAGGAGCCTGGTAGGCTACAGTCCATGGGATTGCAAAGAGTTGGACACAACTGAGCAACTTCACTGGTTCACTGCTGGCTCAGATGGTAAAAGAATTTGCCCACAATGCTGTAGACCTGGGTTGGATCCCTGGGTTGGGAAGATCCCCTGGAGGAGGACATGGCAACCCACTCCAGTGTGCCCTGGAAAATCCCCATGGGCAGAGGAGCCTGGGGGAGTATACAGTCCACGGTCTCACAAAG
Organism: Redunca redunca; assembly: GCA_006410935.1. Lineage (NCBI taxonomy): Eukaryota > Metazoa > Chordata > Mammalia > Artiodactyla > Bovidae > Redunca > Redunca redunca. The sequence goes on from SJYQ01008234.1 coordinate 170,919, forward strand.
AGTTAAACGCAACTTAGTGACTAAGCACAAACAACTATAAGCCCTAATACCTTTGAGCAAACTAGAAGTTTGGAAATCTACTTATGCTACTCATGTAAAGATAGAACAATTATAAAATATGCAATCACAGAAAACAATACATAATAAAAGAACAAAGAAATGCAGAGAGAAATAGTGTTTGCAGCTAATATATGTCATTGTGGAGGAGTCACATTCACAAAAGAAAAATTCAGTGAGTGCTGTACTTCTTACCTATCAACTTTCAGAACTGAAGGGGAATAAGTCCCTAAACAGGATGAACAATCACTTTACTGTTATTATAAGAAATATAATTTAAAATATATTCAAAGGGATCTGAAAATCACTGCCGTGTGTGTTTACAAACAGGTGCAAACTTTCAACAGTCAAATTGGCTCACAGACAATTTATATACTATTATCTTACATCAGTTTCAGCATTCCCATATTTAGAACAGAGTTGTCCCAAAAGTTCCTTGATGTGAAAGCTCTTCTCAGATGTCCTCACAGCTAATATTTACTTCAAGTATGTGCTCAAATGTCATCTCATCTGGGAAACCTTTCCTAATCCACCTATTAACTGCACCCTCCTTGACTTTTCTTCTCTTACTCTGCTTTAGTTTTATTCTTAATATTTAACATAACCACCTAGATAGATAGACATCTTAGACAGATAGATAGATTCTTGTCTCCATTCCCACCCCACCAAGAATACAGTTCTGTGAGACAATGTGTACTTTTCTTTGCCCACTCTGATATTTCCAGTACCTAAATAGTACCTGACAAATAAAAGATGACCCAAACATCATCTCTATTTAATAAACAGAATACTGAGTAGAATTTGTCCAACAAATTACTGGAAATGGTTGAAGACGAGGGGTTTAAACAACCACAAACAACTAAATTTATTTTTTTAATTGAAGTATGTTTGACTTACAGTATATTATGCACTAAAGTTATTAAAATATTACTGACTATATTCCCTGTGCTATATATTATATTCCTATGACTTACTTTGTAACTGGTAGTTGTACCTCTAAATCTCCTTCATCTATTTCAACAGCCCTCTATCTGCCTCCCCTCTGGCAATCATTTGTTTCTTTCCTTTTATATTTGAGTTAAATGTTTCTCTTTTGTTCAATTTGTTTATCTGTTTCATTTTTTAGATTCCACATATAAGTGAAAATACAGGTTTTGTCTTTCTTGGTTTGAAAGCTAAGTTTCACTTAGCATAAAACCCTCCAGGTCAATCCATGTTGTTGCAAATTGAAAAATTTCGTTCTTTTTTTTTTTTTTTTATTTCTAAAAGACATGAATTCACCACGAGTGCACAAGCGTTCCCAAACATGAATCCCCTCCCACCTCCCACCCCATGCCATCCCTCTGGGTCCTCTCCTTGCACCAGTCCCAAGCATCCTGCATTCTTAAAAAAAAAAAAAAAAAAGAAAAATTTCATTCTTTTTTAACTCCGAGTAATATCTCATCCTGCATACATACCACATCTTCTTTATCCACTCATCTGTCAATGGGCATTTAGCTTCCTTCTCAGATCAGCTGCTCAGTTGTGTCTGACTTTTTGTAACCCCATAGACTGCAGCACACCAGGCTTCCCTGTCCATCACCAACTCCTAGAGCTTGCTCAGACTCATGTCCGTTGAGTCAGTGATGTCATCTAATCAGCTCATCCTCTGTTGTCCCCTTTTCCTCCTGCCTTATATCTTGTCCAGCATCAGGATCTTTTCTAGTGAGTCAGTTCTTTAGATCAGGTGGCCAAAGTATTGGAGCTTCAGCTTCAGCATCAATGATTCCAATGAGTATTCAGGACTGATTTCTTTTTTTCCTAGTAGTCCAAGGAAACCCAAGAATCTCCTCCAACATCAAAGTTCAAAAGCATCAGTTCTTCGGTGTGCAGCTTTCTTTCTGGTCCAACTCTCACATCCATACATGACTACTGGAAAAATAGCTTTGATTAGATGGACTTTTGTTGGCAAAATAATATCTGTGGTTTTTAATATGCTTCCTAGGTTGGTCATAGCTTTTCTTCCAAGCAGCAAGTGTCTTTTAATTTCATGATTGCAGTCACCATCTACAGTGATTTTGGAGCCCAAAAAGTAGTCTGTAACTGTTTCCATTGTTTTCCCATCTATTTGCCGTGAAGTGATGGGACCAGATGCCAAGATCTTCGTTTTCTGAATGTTGAGCTTTAAGCCAACCTTTTCACTCTCCTCTTTCACTTTCATCAAGGGGCTCTTTAATTCTTCTTCACTTTCTGCCATAAGGGTGGTGTCATCTGCGAATCTCAGGTTATTGATATTTCCCCTGGCAATCTTGATTCCAACTTGGGGTGCACATATTTTTTGAAGCTAGTGTTATAGTTTTCTTTGGATAAATATTCAAGAGGGAAATTGCTAGGTCATATAGTAGTTCTGTTTTTACTTTTTTGGGGGAAACTATATACTGCTTTCCATAATGGCTACATTAATTTACATCCCCATCAACAGTGCACAAGAGTTCCCGTTGCTCCACATCCTTGCCAGCACTTGCTATTTGTTATCTTTTTGATGACAACCATTCAGACAGATGTGGAATAATATTTCATTGTGACTTTCCATGCATTTCCCTGATTATGAGTGATGGTGAGCATCTTTTCCCATGTCTGTTGGCCATCTGTATTTTTTGGAAAAATGTCTAGAAAGATCGTATGGTTATTTTTCAATTACCTGCTTATATTTTGGGTATTGAACATATCATTTGCAAATATATTCCCCCATTCAGTAGGTTGCCTCTTTGTTTCCTTAATGGTTTCCCACATTATGCAATGTAGTCCCATTTGTTTAATTTTGCTTTTGTTTCCCTTGTCTCAGCAGATAGATGCAAAAATACTGCTAATACTGATGGGAAAGAACATATCGCCTCTGTTTTATTCTAGGCTTTGGAGAGTTTAAATTCTTATATTTATGTCTTTAATCCATTTGAGTTTATTTTTTTATATGTTGTGAGAAAATAGCCTAGTTTTTTACATGTGGCTGTCTGGTTTTCCTAATACTACTTATTGAAGAGATTGTCTTTCTTTCAGGATATATTCTTGCCTCCTTTGCTACAGATCAACTAACCATAACTGTGCATGGGTATTTGCTTGACTCTATTCTCTTCCATTAATTTATGAGTTTTTTTTTTCACACCAGTACCATACTATTTGTTAATTATTTTTTCATTGAGAGTTGAAGGTCTTATCCTAGAAGTATAACTCATAGTGGGAACTCTGACAGACAGCAAGTGGTAGATTTGTGTTTTTTGGTGGAGACAGCATGCCAATTAAATAAGCAGATGTTTCTCTATTCCTTTAGATGGCAGATGACCTGTTTGTCATAAATCATTATAAGAAAATTTTCATAGAAATGATGTAAGGATTAAATTCTTTTCTGTATTCTGTATTAGAACAATATCAACAATAGAGAGTAAAAAAATATAAGACTTTCAGATCCTGGGAACCTGCCAACCATATGGAAGGCAATAGAACCCAGTGTGGTATAGTAGTTAAGAGAAGAACCTGGAATATCTGCTACTTTCAAACTTTAGGTCTGGCATTGGTAGCAATAGAATCTTAGGACTAATTTACTTAATCTCTATAAATTACTTTCCTCATCTATAACAACAGTACTTACTTTATAGAGATATAGCAAAAATCCAATTTTTTTTAATCAACATAAGGCACTTACCACTGCTTAGCAATTAGCAAGGCCTATATAAATGTGAGTTATGGCTGTTTCTGTCACTGTTTCCACTGTTTTCTCCATCTATTTGCCATGAAGTGGTAAGACCAGATACCATGATCTTAGTTTTTTGAATGTTGAGTTTTAAGCCAGCTTTTTCACTCTCCTCTTTCACCTTTATCAACAGCTTCTTTAGTTCCTCTTCACTTTCTGCCATAAGGGTGGTGTAATCTGCATATCTGAGGTTATTGATACTTCTCCCGGCAATCTTGATTCCAGCTTGAGCTTCACCCAGCCCAGCATTTGGCATGATGTACTCTACATAAAAGTTAAATAAATAGGGTGAGAATATACAGTCTTGATGTACTCTTTTCCCAATATGGAACCAGTCTGCTGATCCATGTCTGATTTTAACTGTTGCTTCTTGACTTCTGTATAGATTTCTCAGGAGGCAGGTGAGAAGGTCTGGCATTCCCTTCTCTTTAAGAATTTTCCATGGTGTGTTCTGATCCACACAGTCAAAGACTTTGGCATAGTCAATAAAGCAAAAGTACATGCTTTTCTGGAACTCTCTTGCTTTTTCTATGATCCAACAGTTGTTGGCAATTTGATCTCTGGTTCCTCTGCCTTTTCTAAATCCAGCTTGAACATCTGGAAGTTCTCGGTTCACATACTATTGAAGCCTCAGTTGCAGAACTTTGAGCATTAATTTTCAGGCCTGTGAGATGAGTGCAATTGTGCAGTAGTTTGAACATTCTTTAGCACTGCCTTTCTTTGAGATTGGAATGAAAACTGACCTTTTCCAGTCCTATGGCCACTGCTGAGTTTTCCAAATTGGCTGACATATTGAGTGTAGCACTTTCACAGCAACCTTTTTTAGGACTTGAAATAGCTCAACTGGAATTCCATCACCTCCACTAGCTCTCTTCATAGAGATGTTTCCTAAGACCCACTTGACTTTGCATTCCAGGATGTCTGGCTCTAGGTGAGTGATTACACCATCTTGGTTATCTGGGTCATGAAGATCTTTTTTGTACAGTTCTGTGTATTCTTGCCATCTCTTAATATCTTCTGCTTCTGTTAGGTTCATACTGTTTCTGTCCTTTATTGTGCCCATCTTTGCATGAATTGTTCCCTTGGTATCTCTAATTTTCTTGAAGAAATCTCTAGCCTTTCCCATCCTACTGTTTTCCTCTATTTCTTTGCATTGATCACTGAGGAAAGCTTTCTTATCTCTCCTTGCTATTCTTTGGAACTCTGCATTCAGATGGGTATATCCTTCCTTTTCTCCTGTTGGAAACAGTGACAGACTTTATTTTCTTTTGATCCAAAATCACTGCAGATAATGACTGCAGCCGTGAAATTAAAAGATGCTTGCTTCTTGGGGAAAAAAAGCTATGAACAAGCTGAACATTAAAAAGCAGAGACATTGCTTTGCCAACAAAGGTCTGTCTAGTCAAAGCTATGGTTTTTCCAGTAGCCATGTACGGTTGTGAGAGTCAGACCATAAAGGAAGCTGAGTGCTGAAGAACTGATGCTTTTGAACTGTGGTGTTGGAGAAAACTCTTGAAGAGTCCCTTGGATTGCAAGGAGATCAAGCTAGTCAATGATTATTCATTGGAAGGACTAATGATGAAGCTGAAGCTCCAACACTTTGACTACTTGATGTGAAGAACTGACTCATTGGAAAAGACCCTGATGCTGGGCAAGATGAAGGCAGGAAGAGAAAGGGATGACCGAGGATGAGATGGTTGGATGACATCACCAACTCAGTGGCCGTGAGTTTGAGTGGGTTCAGGGAGTTGGTGATGGACAGGGAAGCCTGGCCTGCTTCCATGATATCGCATGGAGTTGGACATGACTGAGAGACTGAACTGAACTGAATATCTTTTTTATGGTCAGGGAATGTGTCTTTTTTTTTAAAGCAAATAATTAATGAATGACACTAAGGTCTTACTCACTGAGTATTTCACAAGTATCTGCTTATTACAGGACTTTAGTAGACACTACTAACTTAAAAAAATACAAATGTACATTTTTTAAAAATTCCTAGACTGAGTTCCCACAGATGGGAGATGGGGGTGGGGGGTCGATATTTGTATTGCTTTATTTTTAGCATCTGACATGGAACATGTAGATAATAAATACTGCTGAATCAATGAATGAATGATGAACCCTTAAACCTAATTACTAATATCTTCATAATTAAATCTTTAATTTAACTATATTCTTATTTCTTAACTCATTTTTTCTCTTAGATAAGTCCCAATTCATGTATAATTGTTCTTCAGCCTAGAAAAGTATACATTTCTCCTTCAAGAAAACAGTAGTTTGGTCCCTCTGTCCTGCTGCTGCTGCTGCTAAGTCGCTTCAGTCGTGTCCGACTCTGCGACCCCATAGACAGCAGCCCACCAGGCTCTTCCGTCCCTTGGATCCTCCAGGCAAGAGTACTGAAGTGGGTTGCCATTTTCTTCTCCAACGCATGCATGCATGCATGCTAGGTCGCTTCAGTCGTGTCTGACTCTATGCAACGCTATGGACAGCAGCCCACCAGGCTCCTCTGTCCATGGGATTCTCTAGGCAAGAATACTGGAGTGGGTTGCCATTTCCCGCTCTGTCCTAAAGGCCACTAAAATAATTTAGATTATTATTGCCCTTTACAACACCCTCCTCAAGCCCTAAGTTTCTCTCTGATAACTATGCCCTTTCCCAACATCTTAATTGTCCATGACAATAAGACAAAATAAGAGTTGCCCCTTTTTCTGGAGGGGGATTTTTTTTTTAAACCCTCTGATTTCATGTTTCCCATAAGAAACACCCAGAATATGGCACAGGTCAATATAATTGGGTATGCATCATTGTGATCACATAAGAATTATAATTCTCATAAAGTATACCCTTTTATGCAGTGACTAGGGCAAAATGGATTTCACTATTACTCACGTTAAAAGAATAGGGCTTCTATCTAGGGCTTCTATCCTTGTATCCCTAGGAAATGATTCAGTCCCTAACATATATTTGGAGTGATTGTTCAGTAAGGGATTGTTGACTGCTGAATCATTACTTCAAAATGCCAGACTAATATAAAATAGGATTAAATTTTCTATGATTTTTATGATTAGAATATATATGGAAAGGATATATTTATGAAAGACAATGTTAGAAAAAATAAGAAAAATGCAATGTCTGTAAAAGAGTATCTCTGATTTCTCAATGAATTGACAAATCTTGAAAAGTCCTTTTTTTTAATTTCTAGGAAATAAGAGTCATTAATAGTTTTGTACTCAAAGTCATAAGAAGAATCAATTTTTAAGTTCAACACAAAGTTGATAACTCAAGACGAAACTTTGTTGTCTAAAACAATTTAAAAGTATTGTACATGTTTCAATGCCATTCTCCTAAATCCTCCCACCCTCTCCCTCTCCCACAGAGTCCAAAGGACTGTTCTATATATCTGTGTCTCTTTTGCTGTCTTGCATAAAGAAACGAATCATCAGTCCAGGTTCGATGCAGGATACAGGATGCTTGGGGCTGGTGCACTGGGATGACCCAGAGGGATGGTATGGGGAGGAAGGTGGGAGGGGGGTTCAGGATGGGGAACACATGTACACCCGTGGTGGATTCATGTTGATGTATGGCAAAAACCAATACAATATTGTAAAGTAATCAGCCTCCGATTAAAATAAATAAATTTAAATAAAATAAATAAATAAATAAAAGTAGTTCAGTCCCCTGAGTAAAGGACTGAAAAAGATGTATTGAAATGTTAATATTCTTATATTTCTCCTTTTGTTCTTTGCAGCCTTCACTCACATTCCTCCCTCAAGAAAATGTACCTTTATCAGTCCATTCTCTGAAAGAATGGGACTTAAAGAATGAGTGGAAAGAATCTTCCTCCCTTCCAAGACGACCAAGGAAAGAAGGAACATGGTCCTGCCCAAAGGGGTATGGCCACGTGCCGCCTATTCACTGTACCAACTATGCTTGATACATGCCCAAGGACAAGGCCATTGAGACGTCATCACTTGGAACACAGGAGAGGCTGCAGCCATCAGGGACATTTCTGAAGGAGTGTTTTCAGTGCCTACATGCTTCCCAAGCTGGGTGTGAAACTACAGTGCTGCAGGAGATGTGCCAATCACATTAGATCAGGAATCATTCTTGCTACGTCAGGAAGAACTGGACAGCTCCATCCACGCTCATGTAGACCTGTGGGTGCTGTCTCAAGACCTCCACCAAAACCTGTGTAAAGATATAAGTCCATAAAGACTTACTTAAAGAAATAAGTATTTAAGCACTTATTTCTTGTTAAGTACGTATTTCTTATTAAGTACTTATTTCTTTAAGCAAGTATTTCTTTAATTAAGAAATACTGTTCAGTGAAAAGATAAGAAAATGGAAATTATACTTAAAAAAATAATAAATAGAAATAAACAAGACTAAAGAGGCAGGAAAAAATTCAAGACACAGGAATCTTCATGACTTAANATCAGGGACATTTCTGAAGGAGTGTTTTCAGTGCCTACATGCTTCCCAAGCTGGATGTGAAACTACAGTTCTGCAGGAGATGTGCCAATCACATTAGATCAGGAATCATTCTTGCTACGTCAGGAAGAACTGGACACCTCCATCCACGCTCATGTAGACCTGTGGGTGCTGTCTCAAGACCTCCACCAAAACCTGTGTAAAGATATAAGTCCATAAAGACTTACTTAAAGAAATAAGTATTTAAGCACTTATTTCTTGTTAAGTACGTATTTCTTATTAAGTACTTATTTCTTTAAGCAAGTATTTCTTTAATTAAGAAATACTGTTCAGTGAAAAGATAAGAAAATGGAAATTATACTTAAAAAAATAATAAATAGAAATAAACAAGACTAAAGAGGCAGGAAAAAATTCAAGACACAGGAATCTTCATGACTTAAAATTCAGGCAACGTTTTGGAGAGGAAGGATGAAAGATTCAAAAAATAAGAGGTTTATAAGAATCTGAAGGTTGTAAACAAAAACGGAGAGGAAAAAAGGATGACTTCTAGAAGTACTTTTATGAGATAAATTTGATTAAAACAGTTATTTGAGAGATACAAGTTTAATATCACACAGCAATTACCTTATTTACATAGTGGTATTTTTGTTCTGTTTTAATGATGCTAAAACTGGGCCGTGTGGGTCTCAAAGGTGATATTAGGAAAATGCTTAATGGATTGGAAACAGGAATTGCTAGACAAAAAGGGTTCTAAGATTGGTTAATCATCAATTATTACATGCATTATTCTATTTATAAACAGGTATATTTTTAAATTTAATGCTCACAGCCATACTGTGATTACAAGTGAACCAAGATTCAGAAAGACAGATTAACCCACACTGATAAGTAATGGATGTAATATTCATACCCAGATATCCTATTCTGAATTTTATGAGCTACATCCTGCAACTTCTGTATAAGACACAAAAATTGATATGTCAATGAAGCAAACGAATCACCAATCCTAGTAAAATATAAATAGCAAACAAATTATTTAGATTAGATCTGCTATAAATATTTGGATTGAAAATGCCACCTTTTCAATATAATACTGAAAATATTGTTGTTCAGTAGAAGTTAACATATCAGTATTAAGCAAAGCACTTTAGAAAATGCCTATTTTAAGAAAACTCCTTTCACAAATTAAATGTCTGTTTGATGCCGCTCCCACTGTGCATAATGCAATTCATCATGTTGTAATGATACAGAAATAGTCCAATTTTATTTCTTTCCATATACCTGTAATTGATCCAGAAAGAAGTTGCTATATTTGAAATTTCAGCTGGCAAGTAGTAAATGAATGGGCAAGCAGCTCTTTTCGTCATCTGCTTGCCTCTTGGCTAGCCTAATTAAATTTATCCAGTCAGAAAATCTCCAGTAGTAAATTCTTCTGTTACTCTGAAACACTATAAACATTTTCCCTGAAATGTTATTCAATTCATCATAATGGAGTCTTTGGGAGGTATCCTCCAAAATATAAATAAATTTTAAAATGTATTCTCAACTCTCAGATCATTATGGGATCATATAATTTGCTTGTCTCTGCTATTTTCCAACATAATCATATCAGTTTATACCATACAAACCATTAAAACACAATAAAAAAGGTCATGAGGTGAATTCTATCTTGTAAAGCTTTTACATGTAATAAGTCAATTTTGTTATCAAATGTGCAAATGATGAAGGAAAAGACTGTATGATGAAGGAAATAAGATTATATGATGAAAAAAATTCAATGTAAGTGTAAAATGCTGATTTTGTATGCAATTTATCAGATCTTGGAAAGGTAAACATTTATAACTGTAAATTAATATTAAAATAACCTAGTATAATATAGCTGTTTATCTTGATTTGGGGACACATAAGGAGGAAATTGGTTAAAACTTAAGGGAGATTTCTTGACAGTAGAGGTAGTTAAACTCTGGTGCACTACTGGAAAGATTTTTAAATAAAAGTAATTTTCCTTTCTGAAATTTTTTCAGCATGGTCTAACCCCACAAATCCATGCATATTCTGTCCCCACTTTGTAATATGATATGATATAATATCACACACATATATACGCATAAGAAAAGACAAAAGTCACAGACCCTGCCTACACAGAACTTCAATCTGATTGTAGACTGCATAAAATAATTAATAAAACCAAGTTGTAAACACAAGGGGGCTTCCCTGGTGGCTCTAAGAATCTGCCTGCAATGTGGGAGACCTGGGTTCGATCTCTGGGTTGGGAAGATCCTCTGGAGAAGGAAATGACAACACAAGACAAATAAGTAAATATACATAAGAACAGAAAGGCTAGGATGATTACTGCTGGGAGAGGAGAGGAGGGTATGACAGAATTTAAAATGGAACTTCTGTGATGAATGTAATAAATGAGGAAAGATGGAATTAATTTAAACAGAATTAAATTAGGAAAACACAGGACATAAGACAGTAACATGTCAGACATTGCTTGAGAGTAGAACATTTATACATAAAAATATTTAGAGATAAATTTTAACAAATAGTTTAAGACCAGGCCCTAAAGATCTTTGAATATCAGATTAAGAAGCATTATTTTTTCCTTTGATAAATGGGAAATTTAATGGCCAAAGTCATGTTGGGCAAAGATTAATATGATAAGACTTGACATTGTATTGGGAAGTCTAGAAAGTTAGAAGGACAAAGAATTAGAAAAAAAAAAAATACTATTTAGGAAATTGTGAGAGATACTCTAGTTTGGCTGTCTTAGCACCCATGCCAATTTCCTTCTTATTAGCACTCCTTAATTATAAAGAATGTAAGCTAAAAAATACCCTTTCTTAGATTCCTGTTCAAATAGGACAAATCATGTGACCGGCCAATAAGACAAGGGTTTTCAGGCTATCTAGAAAATCCTTTGTTCTCCTGATATAGTTGCCACTCTGTTTTATACCTCTTTTACTTTCATGCTAGGAAAAGAGACATAATGGCAATTATACTGTGACCTTGTATGAAAAAGTCTAAGAGAATAACAGAAACTTTAGCATAGAAGTACTCTAAGACTTGATATGATTGAGGTATGAATACATAGACTCATAAAATTAATAAAATCAGCAATCATCTTATCTCTAGCTTTCTTGTTATGTGACTTAAAAATAAAAAAAAATTGAACCTTTATTTGGTTACACTGCTCTAAAGTTGCAGCCAAAGAATCTGACACAGAAGCTATTAAAAACAATCCAGAAGGGTCAAGAAGAGCATCCAAAACCAAGTTACAGTGGACAGGAAAACACCAGTGAGTTTTCCCATGGCTGATTAAATACAGGAAGTATACTTTAGAAGGGATATGTTGATCAGCGCTGTTAACACTGAGGCCATGCATAATCACAGCATCTTAACATACCCCCACTGAAATAGATCAAAGGGTTTCCACCCAGCATGTCATCTGTTAGAGACCTAATGTTGTCCTCTCAAACTCACATGTTGAAGCCATAGCCTTCAATGTGTCTATATTTATAGATATGTCTTTGAAAGTCAAAGTGTTAATTGCTCAGTTGTGTCCAACTCTTTGCAACCACATGGACTGTAGCCCCAATGTTAGTCATATAGTAATTACACAAATAATTATAGACTTTACATTGCAATAAGTCCTATGATGGAAGAAGATATACACTGGTTTCGTGAGACTATTATTTTATAAAATAAGGGGATTTGAATTTCAGGAAAATAGGCATAGCTGGAAGTTTTGTTTTTGGTTTTGGTTTTAGTTTTCTTTGTTTTTTTTGGCTTAATCAATATAGATTTATCTTCTCATAGTTCTGGAGCTTGGAAGTCTAAAATCAAGACACTTTCAGGGTTATTTTCTCCTGAGGGCCCTCTCTGGCTAACAGGCCACTTTACTGTGTCTGCATGTGACCTTTCCTCTGGGCATACACATCCTGGTGTCACTTCTTTTTCTTAAGACACTAGTCCTATTGGTGGGACCAGGGACCAGTATGACTTCATGTGACTTTAATTACCTCTTTAGAGAAATATCTATAGGGCTTCCCTGGTGGCTCAGATGGTAAAAAAAAAATCTGCCTGCAATGAGGGAGACCCAGGTTCAAACCCTGGGTCAGGAAGATCCTCTGGAGAAGGAAATGGCAACCCATTCCAGGATTCTTGCCTGGACATTCCCAGGGACAGAGGAGCTGGGCAGGCTACAGTCCATAGGGTCGCAAAGAGTTGACACAACTGAAGCGACTTAGCATGCACACATGCGTGATTAACATCTATCTATCAAACGTGAATGTCTGTGGCCTTACAGAGCATGTTACACTTCTGGCAACTAAGGAACTAAATACCTGCGTAATGATTCAGTATTCTGAATCAATTCCAGGAAAATGAAGCTCCATGAGCTCAAGAGCAAGGTCCATTCTGATTCAGTGTTGTAACATCAAGAATAAATGAATGACCAAGATAAGAAGACAAGGAAGAAGAAATACCTCCTACCTTGAACAACTTCCGGAAATAGATGCTGGGGCTGACTGCACAACAGTGTGAATGCACTTAACGCCGCAAAGCTGCAATCTTAAAAATAGCTAAGAGAGTAAATTTATGTCATATATATTTTATTATAATTAAAAATTTCAAACAAATAATAAAAACTCACTAAACTGATTTGACCCAGATCTGCTATGTTTGTTGCATATAGTATATGACCTATATTAGATCTGTATATATAAGCTGTATGTGACTTTAGACATAGCCTTAACCTCTTGACCTGTCTTCTGATTTGAAAAAAGGAGGTATTATTCATGACTTCACAGGAGTTAAATAACAAGACTTCAACAAGTAGTAGGTGTTTTATTAGGTTTCCTTTGTAGCTCAGACAGTAGAGAATCTGGCTGCAACGCAGAAGACCCAGGTTTGATCCCTGGGTCTGAAGATCCCTTGGAGAAGGAAATGGCAACCCATTCCAATATTCTTGCCAGGAGAATTCCATGGACAGAGGAGCCTGGTGGGCTACAGTCCATCAGATCTCAAAGATTTAGACACAACTAAGTGACTAATAAAATGTGACTGAGTTGTTTTATTAGTACAGAATTTGTTGGATTTATGTATATTGAGAAGATATCTCAGAGTTACTTCAGTTCAGTTCAGTTCAGTCACTCAGTCGTGTCTGACTCTTTGTGACCCCATGAATCGCAGCGCACCAGGCCTCCCTGTACAACACCAACTCCCGGAGTTCACTCAGACTCACGTCCATCGAGTTCGTGATGCCATCCAGCCATCTCATCCTCTGTCGTCCCCTTCTCCTCCTTCCCCCAATCCCTCCCAGCATCAGAGTCTTTTCCAATGAGTCAGCTCTTTGCATCAGGTGGCCAAAGTACTGGAGTTTCAGCTGCAGCATCATTCCTTCCAAAGAAATCCCAGGGCTGATCTTCAGAATGGACTGGTTGGATCTCCTTAAATAGGTATAATGTTTCCATGACAGCCTTAAGGAGTGTTGGCAAGCAGATTTTCTACTTGCATGAATGGATGATAGTGATGAGAATTCAGTATATGGTTTAATCTGGCTACTTCAAAAGCGTAGCAGTACCATTTAAATTCAACTTGAACCAAGGATATCCAAATGTTTGACCCAAGTTTTCAGAAATAGTTTGCTTTAGTAATGGTAATAAAACGTATTTCTTTCCATTTTTGGCAACTACACTAAAATTATACTGTTTCCCTTAACCTAATTTATCTTCCGTATTGTATAAGGAAAATTCTTCTCAAAGGGAAATTGAACATCTGTATCAAACAGCAGTGCAATGAAATTTTGTCCTAGCAATTGTAGCTGCTGTTCCATCTTACTGTGGGCGGGGCAAATGTTCTGTTCTTTGAAAAGAAAATGTACCTGCATACAGTTCTATTATAATTTTTCATTAAAAAAAAATCCAACTTTAAAAAGCCATGTTCTATACTACAGCTTTAAAAAAGAGAGAATCTGGGCCTGGAATGCATGTTAGCTCACATTTCTTTGAACAGTGTCACTCTCACTGGTTGAAGAACAGAAGAGATGTAGGTCTGAAAGGATTAAAATGCACATCTGGCTGTTTCATGGTTGAATTAAAATGTGAATAAACCCACCCCATATGGTATCACTCACTAACATCAGTTTAGGTGGACTTTTTAAAAAAAGTAATATGCTAAGAAAAGAGTAACTTGGCACTCTCATTGTATCAGTTACAGTATATCAAAATCAGAAGGAAGACAATCTGCATCAATTTATATGCAATTGTATTTGTTCATTTGAATATGTCACATACCCACTGAGACATATTAATTTGTTAAGAGCTTATCAGATTCCAGTTTCTTCTTCAGTTCAGTTCAGTCACTCTGTCGTGTATGACTCTTTGCAACCCCATGAATCGCAGCACGCCAGGCCTCCCTGTCCATCACTAACTCCCAGAGCTTACTCAAACTCATGCCCATCGAGTCAGTGATGCTATCCAGCCATCTCATCCTCTCTTGTCTCCTTCTCCTCCTGCCCTCAATCCCTCCCAGCATCAGGATCTTTTCCAATGAGTCAACTCTTCACATGAGGTGGCCAAAGTACTGGAGTTTCAGCTTTAGCATCATTCCCTCCAAAGAAATCCCAGGGCTGATCTCCTTCAGAATGGACTGGTTGGATCTGCTTGCAGTCCAAGGGGCTCTCAAAGAGTCTTCTCCAACACCACAGCTCAAAAGCAGCAATTCTTCAGCACTCAGCTTTTTTCACAGTCCATCTCTCACATCCATACATGACCACTGGAAAAACCATAGCCTTGACTAGATGGACCTTTGTTGGCAAAGTAATCTCTGCTTTTGAATATGCTATCTAGGTTGGTTATAACTTTCCTTCCAAGGAGTAAGCATCTTTTAATTTCATGGCTGCAAGTACATCTGCAGTGATTTTGGAGCCCAAAAAAATAAAGTCTGACACTGTTTCCACTGTTTCCCCATCTATTTGCCATGAAGTGATGGGACCAGATGCTATGATCTTAGTTTTTTGAATGTTGAGCTTTAAGCCAACTTTTTCACTCTGCTCTTTGTCAAACTCAAAATTAAAATGTGAAAGCAATTTAAAAATTCAACAGGGCTTATATAGCACTTTGCATTAACAAATGGAGTAGTTAGGAGAGGGAATTAATGTGGCATTTTGCAATTCTTTGTAAGCAATGAACATATCAACTCCAAAGCAAAAAGAAAATAAAGTCTTGATAAAATAACTCTCCTGTCAGTACCTGTTCCATCATCACTCTTTAGCAATGACAGCTATACTTTAAATATTGTTATAATAGTCACGTCTCTACCGGACCAAGAGAGAAATTAGCAGACATAGTGTGAGAGAGAGGGAGTTAAAAAGGGACCTAGAAGGCCCTCAGTACCTGTCCAAGCATCTACTACAGGTACTTTAAGCCCCAGAACACAGGGATATGCTTCGAGAACAAGGTTAGCAGAGGATGGATCCGTAAGCTTATCTTTTCTCTGCGTATCTTCTTTGCAAATATATGGTAACAGTAGGGAGAGAGCTCAGGATTTGAGGCACGTGAACAAGCCCCCACACCTCCCTGACACACACACACACACACACAGACACACACACATGAAAGTAGGATGCACTTTGATAATATCTAGCTGGAGCTAAATATTTAAATTCTTGGAATCAGGAATAGGCCCTATTCCCTGTATATTCCTGGCATTCAAATAGTACCTGCACCACGGTGGGCCTGTAAACATTTCTTCTTATTTTTTTTTAATTTATTTTTGCTGTTAATAAATGAAGACAGTTAGAAGTCAAGTCACAAAGGTCTTACACTGCCACATGAAGTAGACTGAACTTTACACTGTAAAAGCAGTGAAACAAAGACAAGTCACTATGTTCTCTGAGCATCATTTCATGGTCCTGCTAATTCTATCCTTCCCTTAACTCTTAGCCAACTCCAGATACTGAGCAATTTCTGTAGTTAGTCACCAAAGAAAGTAAGTAAGTCAAGACAACTACGGATAACTGTAACTGCTCACATCCCAGAGAAGACAAGGGGGATGACCTTTTTGCATCTTCCTGCAATGTGTGTTCCTTGGTCCAAAGCCTCTGGGTTCCTCAGTTTCTCAGCTGAGAGGTAAAGCCACTGAATGGGTAGCATTTATCCAGGCTCATTTTGAAAGTAAGAAAAATTAATGCAGGTATGCTGATACTTATTATATTTGATGGGCCATAGGGAATAAATTCCTTCAGTTCAGTTCAGTCGTTCAGTCATGTCCAACTCTTTGCAATCTCATAGACTGCAGCACGCCAGGCTTCCCTGTTCATCACCAAGTCCTGGAGCATGCTCAGACTCATGTCCATTGAGTTGGTGATGACAGCCAACCATCTCATCCTCTGTCATCCCCTTCTCCTCATGCCTTCAATCTTGCCCAGCATCAGGGTCTTTTCCAATGAGTCAGTTCTTCACATCAGTTGGTCAAAGTATTGGTGCTACAGCTTCAACATCAGTCCTTCCAATGAATATTCAGGAGTGATTTCCTTTAGGACTGACTAGTTTGATCTCTCTGAAGTTCAAGGGACTCTCAGGAGTCTTCTCCAACATCACAGTTCAAAAGCCTCAATTCTTTGGTGTTCAGCTTTCTTTATGGTCCAACTCTCACATCCATACATGACTACAGGAAAAATCATAGCTTTGACTAGATGGACCTTTGTTGACAAAGTAATGTCTCTGCTTTATAATATGCTGTCCAAGTTTGCCATAGCTTTTCTTCCAAGGAGCAAGTGTCTTTCTAATTTCATGGCTGCAATCACCTTCTGCAGTGATTTTTAGCCAGAGAAAATAAAGTCTGTCACTGTTTCCATTGTTTCCCCATCTATTTGCCATGAAGCGATGGGACCAGATGCCATGATCTTCATTTTTTTGACTATGGAATCCTGTACAAGTATTAAAACAGTTGTGGTAGATTGACCAATTAGCTTGAAAGTTGGGGTAAAATCTCACACTCTTCACAGTGCTTGATACTTGATTATGGTAATCAGAGCAGACTGAGTAGGCCGTAGCTCCCCAAATTTAGAACTACAACACTTTGGACGGGCCTGTTCTTTGTTGTGAAGATCTTAACTGTGCACTTTGTAGGATGTTTATCAGCACCATGCTCTACCAACTAGATTCCAGTAGTACCCCATCATCGTGACCACCAAAGATGTCTCCAAACAAAGCCAAATGTCCCCCCAAGGAGACACTATTGAGAACTACTGGAGTAGGGAAAGATGAGTTCGAGGGATCAGCCAGTATGTCAATATAAAGAGTGAACCAGGAGAGACATAGTAGGGAAGACAAATTCAAGACCTATTTTGTGGTCTGATTAACATGTATGTGTGTGCATGTTAAGTCGCTCGGTCATGTCTGACTCTGCGACCCCATGGACTATAGCCTGCCAGACTCCTCTGTCCATGGAATTTTCCCAGCAAGCATATTGGGCCAGGTTGCCATTTCTACCTCCAGGGGATCTTCCTGACCCAGGGATCAAAAACACATCTTCTGCATCTCCTGAATCAGCAGACAAATACTTTACCACTGCACCACCTGGGAAGTCTTCTGATTAACATAGTGTGGTCAAAATAGTGGACAAACATTTCTGTGGAAATCCCAGGTTATTATCATCCTTTGGGCTGTACTATGACAGAGCAGGGCAAATGACATAGTCTTGGGGCAATATTAAAATGCAGCTGTCTACCCAGATGAATCCAAACTGCTTTTGATCTTTTTTCCTGATAGGAATTGCGGGGAGGTTGGGGGGCAGTATTTGCCAGTTCTGTAGGCACTTTCCATGCTCCAGAGGCCATATTGATCTACTTTAGTAGAGATGTCATAGCAACCACAACAACTGCAACTGGGGTAATCCTTTGGTTAACTTTACAGTATTCCTCTGTCATCCTCTGTGATGCATGTGGTTTGTAATGGAACTGAGCTGGTGAATTAAATGGAAATATGGCAGGTGCCACAACCCCTGTATTCTTTATGCCTTTGAGGATATCACTAAAAAGAGCCAAATCTTTTCCAACTGAAATTGAACATTGTTTTTGATTTACCATCTTGGTCACAGTCAAAGTAGGGTTAATTTCAGTGGCTTCCACGTTTACTTTTTTACCATGATAGTTCCTTTTCACAGTTCATGGACCCAGTACAAATGTTATGCTGGCTGCTAACTATAATCATTCTAATTATGCACTCAATGATGAAGGGAATGACCCAAGGTTTGGTCCATAGACCTTTTAGATCCTTGTGAAATGAGCTTTCACCAAGACTTCATTATTACTGGGCCTCCATATGCCCTCATTTAAAAGGAAGCGGGGAGGTGGCATTTTTGGTCCCCTGAATCAAACGTAAGCTCAGATCCTGTCCCCCAACCATCATCAAATAATTTGCCTACTGCCTTTTTTCAAAGCCAAGTCATTATTCTGGGAAATGGCCATAGATCCCCTTGCAGAAGGATTGGGATAATTGCTAAGACATGCTATGAGATATAGAGTCTTTTCCAAAAGGGACTGGTCTCCTTTTCATTATATGGCCTCTGGGTTTGAGAACTAGGTCAAGTGTGGAATCTTGGAAAAGAATTATAAATTTCCATTGCAATGAAAGATTTTAACTTTATTTTCCTTGTTCTTTACTTTTCCTGGTTCTATGAGGCAATCAGTATCCTTGACTGCCATTCAACTATCTCAGACTTAGCACAATCATAATCTCCAACCTAGCATATAGTAGCCAAATACATAAATCCCAGTCAACCAAGGCTTTCTAATTTCCATGCTGTCCATGCTCCTCCACACTGCATTTCATCTTGGTTCTGACTATTAAGTGCTATCACCTTACCTGTAGCATTTGGTATTTCTATCAACCCCACAGATACCAGGGGCCCAGATTTACAGTACATATAGATACTATATGTACTATACATACTAAGTTGCTTCAGTCATGTCCAGCTCTTTGTCACTCTATGGATTGTCGTCCACCAGGCTCCTCCATGGGATTTTCCAGGCAAGAAAACTGGAGTGTGTTTCCATGCCTTCCTCCAGGAATCTTCAAAACTGAGGGATTGAAACTGCATCTCTCACATCTCCTGCATTGGCAAGCGGGTTCTTTACCACTAGCACCACCTGGGAAGCCCCAGATCCATAGTAATCTACTGGTAAATTCCTACCTATACATATGTTCCCTTCGTTGATGTGTTCATGTTGCTCATGGGAAGAAATAATCATGCTGTATCTACAAAAGCACTAGGCAGCCATGTGTTTTCTGGACATTATTAATCAATTATAATACCCCTGTTCTCTGAGACTTTTGACCACTTGATCAATAATTCTCTAAAGCAGTTCCAGAGCACTATCTCACTTACTAGAAGTCATCACTGTCTCCGTACTTCAAAAAGCAGTGCCAGATACAGAATGAAATAGGCTCCAATTATCCTTCTTTTGAACCCTGAGTCATGGGAGGATGCCCTCATCTCAATAGACCTTAAAATTATCTATCTATTTAAAATTATCTATCTATTTATAAATCATCTATCTGTCTATATTTATTTATATTCAGTCTACTTAAACCAGGCTTCCCTGGTGGCTCAGAGGTTAAAGCGTCTGCCACCAATGCAGGAGACCGGGGTTCGATCCCTGGGTCGGGAAGATCCCCTGGAGAAGGAAATGGCAATCCACTCCAGTATTCTTGCCTGGAGAATCCCATGGATGGAGAAGCCTAGTAGGTTACAGTCCACGGGGTCACAAAGAGTCGGACACGACTAAGCGACTTCACCTTACCTTACCTCACCTTACCTAAACTGAAAAAAAAAAAACAACTGTTTACCCATTTCTCCCATCACTGCCCTTCCCCATCTCTTGCAACCACCAATCTGTTCTCTGTATATATGAGCTTGGTTTTCTGCTTGTTTTTTTAAGATTCCACATATAAGAAAGATCACAAGGTATTTATCTCTATCTGACTTATTTCACTTATTTATATATCCAAAATATATTCTGTATTACTGTTAAAAATATATTTTCAGATATGTTCCCTCGGTTCTTATCAGCATATATTAACCAGATCTGCAGCTTTTAATAAGCAATCTTGTTTTGCATCAGGGACAGTACTTCTTTCAAGTAACTGCTTCTCTGGTGAATCAGTACTTCCCTGATAAGATCTGACCCTAGTTATTGGTTTAGAAGCAATGGAAGGATTCAAGGACATAATTAAGGGAAAGAAAGCACGTGTACCCCAATGTTCATCTCAGCACTGTTTATAGTAGCCAGGACATGGAAGCAACCTAGATGTCCATCAGCAGACGAATGGATAAGAAAGCTGTGGTACATATACACAATGGAGTATTACTTAGCCATTAAAAAGAATACATTTGAATCAGTTCTAATGAGGTGGATGAAACTGGAGCCAATTATACAGAGTGAAGTAAGCCAGAAAGAAAAACACCAATACAGTATACTAACACATATATATGGAATTTAGAAAGATGATAACAATAACCCTGTATGCGAGACAGCAAAAGAGACACAGATGTATAGAATAGACTTTTGGACTCTGTGGGAGAGGGAGAGGGTGGGATGATTTGGGAGTATGGCATTGAAACATGTATGCTATCATATAAGAAACGAATAGCCAGTCTAGATTCGATACAGGATACAGGATGCTTGGTGCTGGTGCACTGGGATGACCCAGGGAGATGATATGGGATGGGAGGTGGGAGGGGGGTTCAGGATTAGGAACTCATGTACACCCATGGTGGATTCATGTCAATGTATGGCAAAACCAATACAGTATTGTAAAGTAAAAAATAATAATAATAAATAAATAAAGAGTAAAAATTTTTAAAAATTAAAAAAAAAAGCATCATCTTGTGAAAATTTAACCTCAGGTGAAGTCTTTACATGATATTCCAGCATTAGAAGCTATTCTTCTCTATTAAGGGGGATGAGGCTCTTTGGCTCATAGGATTCAGAATAATCTAGGGATTTAATATTATCAAGTGCCCTAGGACTCAGAGTTTTGCTATTATCTATCAGGATTTTTATTTTACATTTAGAACCTAGGAAATTCTGATTTTAGCAAAACTTAGGAAATTTTCCATTAATTCCATTAAATTTTCTGTTAATACAAGTTCAACCTTCTTTATCACTCTGCTATTAGTCTCACTATTAGTACCTGTGTCTGATTTTTATAATATATTCTCTGGCTATGTGAAATACGTATCTTTTTAAATGCTGCCATGGAACTTATTATTATTGAGTTGATAAGTGAACTGAGACTTCCAGTTGATCTTTCAACATTTCAATGGCAACTAACAGCCAACAATATTTCAATATTATAACTGCCATCATGTCTATATCAGTCAAGTACTTGAGACACTGGATCAACAGGGCATCTTCCATGTGTATTCAGTCTCAGTTCCCTGTAAATGAGCTTTAGTAATTTTGATGTGATGCCATGTCAGGAGTGATCATCACTCCAGGGACTACTTGGAATAGCCATCAGTGACTCAATTCCACAGCCCTACCCTTAGGGTCTGTAAACTAAGACCAATTCTGGTACTACCTATTATAGATTGGGTTTCCCAAGAAGCATCCTTGGAAACATAATTTAATGAAAGTAGTTATTTGCAAGGTGACCCCAGGAAGCACTGACAGAAGGGTCGGGAAATGAGATAAGAAGGATAAAAAAGCAAAAAGGATGCCATGGAACAGGTAACAGCAAAAGCCATTTGGAGCTCAATCCCAGTGGGAAACCCTAAGTAACAGGGTATCACATACCTTGAGGTTATCCCGTCTGATGTCAGTGAGCTAGGCTAGTTTTCCATCATTTACCATCAATCAGTCATTGAATGAGGGCTCTTCATGGAGGAATAAATATTAACTATCTGGAATACTAGCCTGCCCAGCTCACATGTAAAGAAAGTTAGTTTCATCCACCTCATTAGAACTGATTCAAATGTATTCTTTTTAATGGCTGAGTAATACAGAGATGGTATGGGGAAGGAGGAGGGAGGGGGGTTCAGGACTACGAACACGTGTACACCCGTGGTGGATTCATGTTGATGTATGGCAAAACCAATACAGTATTTTAAAGTAAAATAAAATCTGGAAAAAAAAATAAAGAAAACCCTACAAATAATAAAAAAAAGAAAAAGAAAGTTGGTGACATAAGAAAAAGGCTTTAGGTAAGAGGTGCAGGTGCTTCTGTTTGAAAGCTATCAGTTTATTATGCAGGATAATAATACAAACCAAGGAAATATGAGCAGAACATCTTCTGTGACTGCTACCTTTGGTCATTTCAAGTCAGAAACAGCCTTACTTCTATATTTAAAGTGCCCAATACCATATAACACTCAACTCTTTCAATGTGAATCAAAATCAAGGCTACTCCACCTCCCTCTGGGAAGACGATAACCATTGTCTTTCTATCTAAACTCCCTTCCCCATGTTATTTTGCTGTCTCTAGTTTCTGAGCCTTCCAAAGCCAGAAAATAGAAAGGAGGGGAATTGGGGGTAACTGGCAAGTTCCAATTTGGCTGGATATGTCACAAGCTGGAAATGCATCAAGTGCTCTCTGGACTCAGACAATGTATAAAATCTGCTCTTTAATGAACACTCTTGTGGACTCTCCCGCTGGGGCCCTTGACATGCAATCTTTTCTGACTCATAGCTTTCCCCTCCTGCAGGCACAAGAAATCCTTGGCTATAGTTTCTCTTTCCTGAAGCTTGTCTACCTCTCTAGGAGGCCCTATGAGGCAAGATTTATGATACCTCCCATGCTGGTCCTCTGTGGTGCATGTGGCCCCATCCATTCACAGAAAACATTCCTGATCCCTCTAACCCTGACAAACTGTAAAAATGCAGGTGACCTATGCAGCCACCTCTCCTTTCCCTTACCACTGAGGGGCAAACCAGCCCATTTTTGTTTTTAGATATTCCCACGTGGGACTTGGACATTAGTTCTTTGCATCCCTCAAATCACAAGAAGCATCTGTATATGCAACTCTCTTAATGGTTCTATTGAAGTTTCTTGCTAGGTTTAAAGTAGCAGGCAGAAATCCTCGACCTCTTTCCCAGCATTGGGGGGACGGATTTTTCCAAAATAGTCTCTCCACAAACTCTTTCCTAAACTCTTTTGTCCACTCTCTATACCCACAGTGTATGTAAGGGACTTCTAAGAACTATATAACAAATGCTTGGCCACCTATGTTTTGCAAAACCTTCATGGTAGTCTACCTTATAATTCACTGTGGCTTCTGATACCTACTGTAATAAGACCATAGACAAAATTGAGACATAAAGATTCAATTTTTGAATCTTAATATAGGTATAAAAAAATCAAACTGTATAGGTATAGGTATAAAAGAAATTCAAACTGTAGTTGTAGAAATACATAGAAAAAATCAGGGGAATAAAGTACAGAGAAAAAGAAAAACAAGCTCCATAATTCCAGCAACCACAGATAATCAACATATATCATTTTGATTTTATTTCTATCCACTTTTCTTTTATTCTGTGCATATGGTTCTTTACATATTACGATAATACTTTATGTACAGTTCCCCATAGGGATTTCCTATTACTCAGCTGTGGCATTTTCCATAGGATTCTAAGCACTTCACAAATGGAATTAAAAATAAAGTAGCCCATAGAAGTAATGTGGCACAATTTATCTCGCTCTTCCTATATTCTCATTGTTAAGAATTATGACTGGCTCCACATTTTAGTAATTTTAAGTATAAATACCATAAATATTTTTTCTGCCCTAACATTTTTCCCCCCTAGATTCTAGGTTTAGAATCTAATCACAGAGGCATAATTACTAGCTTAAAAGGAAACCCTCAAGATGTAAAGCCTTCTCACTGGTCTAAAACCAGGACCCTTCACTGTTGTTTTATTGGCCAGGTGACCATTGAAAAAGCTGAAAGAGGGTCAGAATAGACAACAGAGTGAGGCCCGGGCCTCTCTCTAGTGGCCACTGCTGAGACCTTTGAAAGGACAGGTAGGAGTCCCTGGTACAAGGACCCTCACACCTGACAGGTACTTTCCTGGGATAATTTTGGCTAAAATAATCACACCCAGTTTGTAGAATTAAGAACCGAAATACTATTTGGGACTCATTGTGTAAGACGGCGGCAAAACCACAAAGCCTTTCAAGTCATAAAGAAGTGACGTGGGCTCAGTGGATCAGCTGCTAACTGCCCTATCCAAGATGAGAAGGCACTGCTCATCCTCAGAGAGGCTTGTCACATCTAGCAAACAAAACCACAGATGTCCAGTTCAATTAGAATTTCAGATAAAAAGAGATAAATCTCTACTTATTTAATATACCTATACACCGATTATTGCATGGGACAGACTTAGGTTCACACGTTGTTTGTTGTTTACCTAAATTCTAATTTAACCGGGCATCCCATATTTTATCTGACAGCTCTATCCTCACTCAGCCGCTGCCATCCAAGAGGGTGGGCCTAGGATTGCTAGATATTCAAATCTCTCAAGAGCTACCAACAGTCTGAAAGTTCTTACAATGTCTCCTTATTTAATGTTAGCAACATGTCTCCTAAGTGTTAGCAACTAGGTCAAAATGTTTCACAAACATCTGGAAGCCAATGATGGCAGTAAGCCATCGGTTAGGGACTTCTAACATTAGATGATGGTCCAGAATACAACTAAAACCTATTGACTATTGGAAGGAACATTTCTAATGCTTATTAATCATGTTTTCTTTATGTCAGTGATTTTCTGAAAGCAGTAGAGACAAGGGAAAGATAGAAAAAGCCACGTGGACACAATACCTCAGAGGAAGTTGGATAAGAGAGGGAAAGATTAAATAACATTGGAGAAGAGAGACTGTGGACACCATACATAAATTCTTCGTAGAGCCAGTCTTGTGCCTTAGAAAAGGCAATGTGTGCCCTTAACATTTAAACACATTTAACTAACCATAGTCATGTCAACCATTTTCAGGTAATAGCAAGGAAAATACAAATTCTCCCTTTATTGAAACTTCAAAATGAAGTGCTTCCACAGAAGACAATGAAAAGTTAACTGAGCTAATGTTTACTGGAATGAAACAAAATGTAGTTTCATTTCCAACCTCTATTTGTTAATTAGGCAATTACTAAATTGCTAAAATTACTAAAACTGGGACAATTTTAATTAAAAACTCTCCTTATACGAGGTAAGAAAGATTTTCTCTGATAGTGTGCAAGCCACAACTTCCTAATTAAAATGAAATAATAACTTTCCAGTTAAGAGTAGGAAAGACATTTAGAGAATTACCATGAGGCACTTCAGAGGAACACCATTTAAAATGATGAATATAGATAGCTGAACATTTGCTGTTGCTAAATTGAATTCAGTGGATAGGTGAAAGAGTTTTTATTTACTTGACGCCAAGCCTTGACACATTCGTATAAATTGTCTGGTATGTACGGTGTTATGAGTCAAATAGCTTTGCTTCTGTAAAATAATTCTCCATGCAGAGTTCTCTGGATGTAATTTCCAGAGTTCTATATTAAGCACATAGAATTCAATTCTGACTTTTGCTGAAATAGTAGTAACAGTGTTTGCATGTGTGTAGGCTAAGTTGCCTCAGTCGTGTCTGACTCTTTGGGACATTATGGACTGTAGGCCACCATGCTCCTCTGTCCATGGGATTCTCCAGGCAAAAACACTGGGGTGGGTTGCTGTGCCCTCCTCCAGGGGATCTTCCCCAACCAGGGATTGGGTAGGCGGTTCTTATGTGTCCTTCATCGACAGGCGGGTTCTTTACCACTCGTGAAGTCACTCAGTCGTGTCCAACTTTTTGTGGCCCCTTGGACTGTAGCCCACCAGGCTCCCCCATCCATGGAATTTTCTAGGCAAGAGTACTGGAGTGGGTTGTCATTTCCTTCTCCAGGGGATCTTCCCAACCCAGGGATCGAACCCGGGTCTGCCTCATTGCGAGCAGACGCTTTACCGTCTGAGCCACCAGGGAATCACTACCACTAGCACCACCTAACAGTGTTTGTGGTTGTTCAGTTGCCCGGTTGTGGCGGACTCTTTGCAACCCCATGGACTGCAGCACACCAGGCCTCCCTGTCCCTCACCATCTCTCCAAGTTTGCCCAAGTTCATGTCCATAAACAGTGCTTCAGTTCAGTTCAGTTCAGTCGCTCAGTCGTATCTGACTCTTTGCAACCCCATGAATCGCAGCACAGCAGGCCTCCCTGTCCATCACCAACTCCCGGAGTTCACTCAGACTCATGTCCATCGAGTCCGTGATGCCATCCAGCCATCTCATCCTCGGTCGTCCCCTTCTCCTCCTGCCCCCAATTCCTCCCAACATCAGAGTCTTTTCCAATGAGTCAACTCTTCGCATGAGGAGGCCAAAGTACTGGAGCTTCAGCCTTAGCATCAGTCCTTCCAAAGAAATCCCAGGGCTGATCTCCTTCAGAATGGACTGGTTGGATCTCCTTGCAGTCCAAGGGACTCTCAAGAGTCTTCTCCAACACCACAGTTCAAAAGCATCAATTCTTCGGCACTCAGCTTTCTTCACAGTCCAACTCTCACATCCATACATGACCACAGGAAAAACCATAGTCTTGACTAGACGGACCTTTGTTGGCAAAGTAATGTCTCTGCTTTTGAATACGCTGTCTAGGTTGGTCATAACCTTTCTTCCAAGGAGTAAGCGTCTTTTAATTTCATGGCTGCAATCACCATCTGCAGTGATTTGGGAGCCCCCAAAATTAAAGTCTGACACTGTTTCCACTGTTTCCCCATCTATTTCCCATGAAGTGCTTACCCCTCAGCAAAAAGGAGTGAGGTTGTCACAGGTAACGTCCCTTAACAATTCCCAGGAAATTAGAGTTTGAATGGCAAAATAGTGTAACCTCACCGCCCCCCTTTTCCTTCACCTTCAGTCTAGTTTCACTTTTTCATATGCTGTAGCACAAAGCCTTGCACCCACACTTCAGACCAGAGTTCCTAGTGCAAAATGGCTGTGACCAGCACCTTGGCTCAGGGGCCATGTGTGGATGCGCTGCACACACGTTGCAATTTAACACTGTGGCTTCAGCGGCATCACGTTGCACAGCAACGATTCGCGAGGTACCACGATTCTGGAGTGTAAGCAGCAGCAGCAGCAGCGCCAGACTCGAGAGAACTCCAGCCCCTCCACACTGACAAGAACCCTTTAAAAGCAGTCCCACCAAAGGCCCTGCTGGGAGAGTGGAGAGAGCACGGACTCCAGAGTGCAAGCCTGCTCCTCTCCAGTCTTTAATTTTTTTTTTTACATTTATTTTTTTTGTTGTTAAATGGGAGAAAAATTGCTTTATGTTGTGTTGGTTTCTGCCATACAACAACATGAATCAGCCATCAGTTCAGTTCAGTTCAGTAGCTCAGTCATGTCTGACTCTTTGGGACCCCATGAATTACAGCATGCCAGGTCTCCCTGTCCATCACCAACTCCTGGAGTTCACTCAAACTCATGTCCATCGAGTCGGTGATGCCATCCAGCCATCTCATCTTCTGTTGTCCCCTTCTCCTCCTGCCCTCAGTCCCTCCCAGCATCAGAGTCTTTTCCAGTGAGTCAACTCTTCGCATGAGGTGGCCAAAGTACTGAAGTTTCAGCTTTAGCATCATTCCTTCCAGAGAACACCCAGGACCGATCTCCCTTAAAATGGACTGGTTGGATCTGCTTGCAGTCCAAGGGACTCTCAAGAGTCTTCTCCAACACCACAGTTCAAAAGCATCAATTCTTCAGTGCTCAGCCTTCTTCACAGTCCAACTCTCACATCCATACATGACCACAGGAAAAACCATAGCCTTGACTAGACAGACCTTAGTCGGTAAAGTAATGTCTCTGCTTTTGAATATGCTATCTAGGGTGGTCATAACTTTCTTTCCAAGGAGTAACGTCTTTTAATTTCATGGCTGCAGTCACCATCTGCAGTGATTTTGGAGCCCCCCAAAATAAAGTCTGACACTGTTTCCACTGTTTCCCCATCTATTTCCCATGAAGTGTTGGGATCAGATCCCATGATCTTCATTTTCTGAATGTTGAGCTTCAAGCCAACCTTTTCACTCTCCTCTTTCCCTTTCATCAAGAGGCTTTTTAGTTCCTCTTCACTTTCTGCCATAAGGGTGGTGTCATCTGCATATCTGAGGTTATTGATATTTTTCCCGGCAATCTTGATTCCAGCTTGTGCTTCTTCCAGCCAAGCGTTTCTCATGATGTACTCTCCATATTAGTTATACGATACATATATCCCCTCTCCCTTGAGCCTCCCTCTCCTCCCTTCATCCTATCCCTCTAGGTCATCACAGAGCACCGGGCTGAGCTCCCCGTGTTGTATAACAACTTCTTGCCAGCCGCCTGTCTTACACATGATAGTAACTATATGCTGATGCTTCATTCTTCATCGTCTCACTCTCCCTCCCCCACTGTGAGTGCAAGTCCGTCCTCTACAACTGCATCTCCACTCCTTCCCTTTGAATCCTAGCTGCTCTTGTGATTTGCTCTGACCAACAGTGGAAATGTGCCAATTCCAAGCCTTGACCCCAAGGGGCGTACATGATTCAAGCTCTTTCTTTGAAACTTGCTGCCGCCATAGAAACAAGCCTGGGCTGGCCTGCTCGATAAGGACAGTACAGAGTTGAGTCTCCCTGTTGCTCTAGTCAAACTGCCAGCAGACTGCAGATACATGGAGAAGTCCAGCTAAGACTGATCCTGGCCTGTTCAACAGAGGCATCCAGCTGACACAGACTTATGTGAAAAAAGAAAAAAAAATAGTTGTTTTACGCCACAAATATTTAGAGTGGTTTGTTAGGCAGCAATAGATAATGAATTCAATTAGCCTAGCTAATTTGAGAAAAGAGACAGCAGAAACTAGGGCTTTTATTAGCAGACAAAAGTAAGATACACTACTGTCTCTGATTTTACAGGACCGTCGCAAATGCTTCAGAAGCGCAAGCCAGTCTTCATTTCTATAGCACTGAACTTGACAAAGGGGTAGCTGTTTGAATACAAAAAAATTGAGGGGATAAAGATCGTTTTGTGCCATAGTTCCACGAGAAATGGAAAAATAAAATTGCGATATAGTCTCTATATTATTTTTCTCATTGATGCTACAGATAAAAATATTTCCAGAAATATTTTCACTACAGGACCCAATGTACCATGTGAAAATCTTCTGAAATTGAAGTAAACCTAATAAGGCAAAATTTCTTCAAAGATTCTTCTTAAAAAATATGTACCCACAATGCCTTTTTAAATGCAAATTTACTAAGGGTAACTTGGGAAAGAAGCTAATCTTTCTCTTCATTTAAATGGAAATATTTGGGTCTCCATATCATACTTTTGACTTAAATATCATTGATCTTCCACAAATGATAACAATAATGCTGGCACTGAACATTTCCAGTTGTGTATATATATTTGTAGTTGCCTAGACAGTACAGAATTAGAGCTGAAAAGTTGTCACTGAGGAGCAAATACTGCATAAGGTTAAGGAAAACAAGAAGTCCAAACTTCAGAAAAGATCATAGTGACTGTTACTTCAGAAGAATTACAAATGAGATGGACATTACTGATTTTTAAGGCCCTGAAATCCTGACACGATGGCCAACCAGCACGAGCTGTTGGCTCAGTCTCAAATCAGCCCGTGAGAGAAGCCACACAGGACACATTAAAGAGAATGCAAAGTCCCAAGGAAACCAAAACTGAAAAAAGAAAGAAAAGAAAAAAGACCATCCTGAAATTGTGTGTGTGTGTTTGTCTGTGTGTGTGTGTGTGTGTAGGGTGATAGGAAGTAGTAAGAATAGTGGAAAAGCCTGTAGCAAAATGTCCCTACGCTGCTGTGGAAGGAAGGGCTGAGATGGAGCATCTAAATTCTGTACTCACTTATTCCCCAGAATCAGTTAAGACAATGGTAACTTGTGTCACTCACAGATACTAACAGAAAGAGTGCGGTCAGTGGAGAAGCATCACTTAGCCTGAACGCCCAAGAGGTGGGAGCTAATGGAAACAGGTGCAGGCTGCCGCCTGCCCTCAGGCAGCCGTTCCTCCACTGCTCCTCCCAGTGGACAGCCAGCAGATTGGAAGCCAAGGAGTTTATTTCTTCCTGACAATCCCCAACCAGCTGAATTGCCTGAAGCCGTGGCAGCAAATACTAGTAGTTCTGTGGTGTGCTGGGGCATTTGAACTCATAACCGATTACCAAAGAGTTGTACACAACTTAGCGACTGAAAGACAACCACCACCATTTACCTACTAGGCATTTTCCTTTGAGTGCTTCATTAGACATTTTAGTCTTCATGTGTCCAAAATAGAGTTTGCCTTCTCCTTAAAAATCTCCTTTTTGAAAAAAACCAGTAAATGGAACTATCATCCATATAACCATCCAACCCAGAAACCTGAGAATCATCTCAGAATTTAACAATACCATTTGTTACTAAATCATGTCACATTTTCTCAGCCATTTTCTCCATTCTCATTGTTAGTGCCTTAGATATACAATCTTAATTTATGTAGTGCTGTATATAATTTTATCACCAGGATATTGTTGTTCCTGTCTCTGTTATTATCAGTGAGCTTCCTAAAACAATATATGATCACATAGCAGGGTAAAACCTTAAAATTCCTCCTCTCCATCTAATTTGCAGATTTTATGTTGTCATAAACCACTCCACATAAGTAAAATATATAATATTTTTAAAGGCATTCAGGGAGGAAAAAACTTGTTCATGCCAGGACTTAATCATCCATGTTCTAAAGATTATTTTTTGTATTGAAATTATGTTATTTGTAATATTTTAGTTTATAAGTTAATGACAGCAATTTTTAGTGAATGTTTCTGAATTTTCTTGTATGATTTAGTTATGCTATTTCAAAGACCTGCCACATTCCAATAAAAACACTAAGAAAATGACTGAGGAAAAAGATCACACCTCAGCTTCATCAGTTCTTTCCTTCTCCTTGTCCGTAGTGACTGCTCAGCCACCCAAATAATCCCAAAGGCTCTAAACAAGAGAAGTGTTTTCTCCACTGAAGGAGGTGGGATAGAGCAAGACCTCCCTTTGTGTCAATTTCCCTGGTGACTCAGATGGTAAAGCATCTGCCTGTAATGCAGAAGACTTGGGTTCAATCCCTGGATTGGGACTATCCCCTGGAGAAGGAAATGGCAACCCTTGTGTGTTGCCACCTATCTCTTCCTTTCCTAAGAAAATTAACATTTTGGTACAAGTGTTTATGTGTGTTAAGTATATAGGATGGCTACAATAAGTAAACTGAAAGGGAAATGTAAAGCTCTTATTAATTTTGACTCTTCCCAAAGTCCCAAAGTGAAAGATTTTAAGGAATTAATTAAAAGTGTCCTTATAGGTATTTTCTGGATGTTAATCTCTCTCCTTTACCCCGAGATCTGAGGATTTTTTTTTTTTTTTAATCCATGAGTCTTTTTTCTGGGTGTTCCTCTACCCAGATCTTCTTGTATTAAAAAAAAAAAACTCCACCTCAGACCACAAGTAGGATCCTGCTCCCTACGTTCGTTCTATGCTTACTCTGTATGTAAGCCCAGGTCTACGACATTCTGTCTGGAGAAGCCACCTGGGAGTCTGAAGTCCATCCAGTGACGCAAGCCTCTTACTAGAGTAGCAGGTAGGAGCCTCAGGCACACCCAGTTCTGCAGTCCAGTCGGAAACTGGCTCCTCCAGTTTGGATTTTACTCGTGATGTCTCTGAAATAAGACGAAAGCTCATCTGGTTCTTTAGCTATTGAACTTATTAAACAAAAGAGCTTTCCCTAGGGCAGGCGTTAATTTGGGGGCCTGCACTATTGCTATAACGCACATCTCCCTTCTGTTGGCATCAATGAGCCTCTACTGCATGCTAGCACTTTGAGTTTCCTTCTAGTCCTCTTTGAGTTCAAACAGCACACAGAAAAATAAAATCTATTTCTTATAATGGCTTCTCTTCTTGGAATTTTTCAAGACTGATTATTCTAGGAAGAATTCAATTAAATACTTCTATTGTTCTCTATCTTGTGGAATTTGGGGATGGGAAAAAAGGAGAAAATTATAGCCATTTCTTCTTAATACATTTATCTATGCCCCTCTTTCTCCATGTCTAGGCTGTTATGCTTGCTGCATAAATTCTGATTTTCCTTTAATCAGTAAATCCAATATGTCACTAACTTTGTGTTTGAAATATAGCTCCCTAAACATATGATGACTGCATGAATAAATTACTAAATAAAGAAATATAACATACAGTGAATGTGCATGGCTGTTGAAGAAAAAAACTATCATGGTACATTTTACGTGCTACACTTTTTGCTTTCTACCTAGAGAAAAGGGTTGCCTGCTATTTTATGAAGTGCATAAGAACAGGAACTGACATTTTGAATATTACCAAAAAACAAAATCTTGGAACTAGTGCCCCAAAACAGTGCCATAGCTACTAAAACTCAAAAGGACTTGTATCAAAACGATGGTTAAAAGACAGTTATATCTGTGGGTTTATCCAGAGGGTCCTTTAGTGCTAAATGGAAGGGCCAGAGTATTGTGGCTACACCCTGCAGAGAAGCCAGCCAACTTTTCATCTCCCATCACTGGCTTTCTTATCACCAGTCTCAGCTCCTAAAGCCACAATGACTGAAATCTCGAGAGTCTGTCAATTAAATCTTATGTAACACAATTCTGATATATCTCTGTTTTGCAAATAACACTATTTTGCTTGCATCTTCACTGTTCCATGGGTACTCATAAGCACCTATCATTTTCTAGCATTGTCCTAGCCATTTTTAGGATTCCAAACAGATTATGAGCTAGGTGGCAAGTAGGAGAAACACACACATGTGGTTTTGGGAAAACACATGAAAACATCATTAAGCACTTAAAAATAAAGAATTATTTACTCTTTAAAGAAATAGGAAGAGAACCAAGCAGAGATAGGAGAACTAACATCTTCAAACATAGGTTAAAAAAAAAAAAGGCAAAGAGCAGGCAGGTTAGTCAATAGAAATTCAGTCACTGATGTCCTGATTTCCATCTCCCAAACCACAAATTGTACCTTCAATTTTATTCTTGATAATACATATAAAATATATTGACACAAAGAACATGAAAATATCTTTGAGTAAATCAAGAAATATACCTAATTAAATCATACCAGGATATTGTTTCTTCAAGATTATTGAGAGTTTTTCTTTGTTTTTGGCACAATGAAAAGCAGAACAAACTTGGGGTGAACAAAAGACAGGCACTTTACCATTATGCATTGTGATCATGCACTGGCCTGAAGTTGAATCTAATATTGTTCATGCACCTGTTGTAATGGTATCTGGAAGTTGGTATTCATCGTTAAATAAAATTACCAAGAAAACCAAGAAGCTCTGGGTGTCACCATCCAATATTGCTGAGGTCAGAGGAATGACGAGAACCAGGAAATTTCAAAGTTTATAAAACAAAAGGGAAAACAGCTGTAAAAGATGAGCGCCAAAGAGACAAATTTGTCTAAGGAGGAAAACAGATGTTGCTTAAATTTATTTCCTGTTTCATTCCTGTCAATGATGTAGCTTTCTGAACTCAGACATTAAGCCCAGACGGTTCAGACCAAAGGAGACCTGTGGCCAGAGACCTCGTATCAACCAATCTATTAATTTTTATGATTTTATTGCAGTCTTTATTTGCATGACTTTCAATTTCTTAATTTAAAAATAATCTTAAACTTTTACTAAGAAAAAAAAATCCCTTTCTGGCCAGATTCGTGCAAGGAATTATTATCAAAACAACAATACAGTATACTAACACATATATATGGAATTTAGAAAGATGGTAATGATAACCCTGTATGCAAGATAGCAAAAGAGACACAGAATGGACTTTTGGACTCTGTGGGAGAGGGAGAGGGTGGGATGAAAACATGTATACTATCATGTAAGAAACGAATCGCCAGTCTATGTTCGATACAGGATACAAGTTGCTTGGGGCTGGTGCACAGGGATGATCCAGCGAGATGATATAGGGTAGGAGGGGGGAGGGGGCTCAGGATTGGGAACTCATGTACACCCATGGCAGATTCATGTCAATGTATGGCAAAACCAATACAGTATTGTAAAGCAAAATAAAGTAAAAATAAAAATAAAAAAAAATAAATAAATATAATACAAAAATAAATTTTAATAATTGTGCTAAAAGAAAAAAAGATTATCCAAATGAAATTCAAGGAGGTAGAACTGTCTTTGGCAACATTCACAGGGAAAGAAAGTATATGATTAAGATTCTAGGTGCAAGCACATGACACAATCTAATGTTATAGGGAATAAACCGAGAGTGAAATACACTTATCAGACAAAAAAATGGTTGAAACAAAATAATGATCAACATTCAACTCAAAAAATTTGAAATAGAAAACAAAGAAAATAAGGACATATTTAGATCAAAGTAGACAAAAATTATAGAAACTTGTGAAAAAAATCTTTGAAAATAGTAAGTCAGATATATGATAAAACCAAACAAGTAAAAACAAAAAAATAAGAAAGATCAGACACAGGAATGAATAAACAACTACAGATATAACAGAGATGTACGTGAACGTGAAAGTTGCTGTCTTGTCCGACTCTTTCTGACCCCATGGACCTCTACAGTCCATTGAATTTTCCAGACCAGAATACTGGAGTGAGTAGCCTTTCCCTTCTCCAGGGTATCTTCCCCACCCAGGGATCAAACCCAGGTCTCCTGCATTGCAGGCGGATTCTTTATCAGCTGAGCCACAAGAGAAGTAAGATGTAGTCAAATAAAATCATGAATAACTATTTACTTATAAATTAGAAAATTTGATTTCTTGGATTCATTTCAGCAAAATACAACAATGCAAAACTAGCTCAGTGAGAAATAGAATTTTAAATATACCAATAATTTGAAACATATTGATATATTAATCCAACTCTCATAAAAACCTGCTCTTGGCCATTTACTAGTAAGTTCTATACCGACACTACTATTTACATATCTAGTAATTAATGTGATCTAATGAAGATAATTTTAACCTGTTTTGTGGTAAACTGGATGAATTCTTCCTCAAATAATGTCTTTACATGCAAAAAATAAATACAAGTAGTCCTTGGCTTGCACAGTACATACAATATGGTAACACAGAGTCTATGGTAACACAAAACTATCCAAAACAAGGACTGTCTGTATACAAAATTACAAAAAAATACCAAATATAATTATTAAATATTAAGTAATAAATGAATATCTTGCTTCTTGATTAATGCAGTAAAGCAATAAATAAGTTCTAAAAGTGATTATTTTACCCACCATAATTTGAAAAAGGTGATGAACATTATTTTGAGATATCTGCAACAATTGAAAAGTGATATAAAACTATATCTAAATACTGTCATTGGTGAAGGAACAGATACTCTTTTTTTTTGAACAGATACTCTTAATATTAGATTATTGAATTATTTTGCCTATATTCGTATTTGGAGAAAGTATTAAAATTCAGCTTTAGGTTAGTGAAAATAAACATGTACATTTTTCCACTTCCAAATTTTTGGATGCCCTAAGTTCCATCCATGTTACCCTTGATTCATAAACCTCAGATTAGGAACCTTTAAACCTCAGGTTAAGAGGCAAATTGCTCAACTCTTTGCACTACATTTCCTTATCTATAAAAAGGGAATAATAGTACTATCTATTGTGATATATTGTTAAAAAACAGATTAATAAATATAATATAAATCAATTAGAAGAATAGGTTCAAATATATGAATATTTTCTGCTATTATTATTCATGTTATGAATCTTTTATTGAACAGTTAATTTCTATCTGATAAAAGTTGTTCCAGAATATGGAAAAAGATAAACAATGTTCATATGATTTAATGAAAGTAGTGATATTATCCAAAATCAGATAATGA
>SJYQ01008234.1:207098-253413 GCA_006410935.1 Redunca redunca
TATAAAATACAATAACAAATACAAATAGTGGTGTTTCATTAATAGTAACAAAAAGAGTTATAATATTAACAAAAATTAAAAGTATCTAGCAATCATCTTATCGTAAATACTAGGACTGTTCCAAAGGATATGAAGGAAGAACACTGAAGAGATTCTATGGTGCTGAATTGGAGTACTTACTACTATGAAAATAGAATTATCTCCTAATTACTAATTTTACTCCAATCATAATTCTAATTGGCTTTTTAAAGGAGTTCAACATATATATTCTAAAATTTCTGTGAAAGAATAAAAACCCATGAGCATTTAAGTATATATTCTGAAACAGAAATGTATAACAAAAATGGACCAGACACTAAACAAATTTTGAAGCAAATGTATAAAAGCAACATGGTACAGGCCAAAGAACAGATCACAAAATCAATGGAACCAAATGTAAAATTCTGACCAGACCTATATGTGTACAGATACTTAATACGGATTAAAGGTAACACTTTGGCTACGTCTGTAACACTCCATCGAGCAGATAAAAAAAAAAAGAGAGAGACTTGTGGTAAAGATGACAAAATGAAAATTTTGTGTGGAAAAATGATAGCAGCAGTGACAGAAAGTTTTTCTTCCTTTCTAAATCCCTACATAAAAGCAGACAGAGCAACTGGATAAAAAACCCAAAAACCAATAGAAACCATTTCCAACAAATTAGGTGATTAAATATCTCCATGACACCCTCTCCTGCAACAAACACAAGAGAGTAGGGATAAAGCACTAACATCCAAAGGATCTCCATGATATTATAATCATGGGACAGACCATATGTCAGTCTCCAGTGGCATATTTGAATGATAAAACTATAAAAGGAAAATCGCAAAGATGTGATCACTCTAAACGTCAGCATAGTGATCTTCAGTGGCAGAAGAGAGGGTAACATGACTGGAATGGGGACACTTAGGGGGTTTGTTTCTGAGGTGACAAAGTTCTATTGCGTGGCTCTGGTGGTGCCTGACTTACAACTGTGAAACTGCTGCGGTGTATAGACAGATGCAACATACGTTTATATCATACTACGCTTAGTACTTTTTTATTGCATTAAAATTTCCCCCTAAATACAATTAAATGTGGTAGTGAATCAAGAAGATGGCATATATGTTTTCCTCAAAGCCCAAAGCTATAAGCTAGAAAGCCCACAGGCCATCTATTTCCCTAAGCCAAACTTCAAGAATAGGGCTTAAACTTCTCTAATAGTCACATGTGATCACAAATAATAAAATAATATATAGAGATAGCAGTATATTTAGAAACATTTCTCACTCAAAATTCTAGAACTTTTCAATAAATTTTAAACTAAAGTATTAGGAATGTGCTCTCATTCATAGATAATGATAGGTAGATGATACCATACAGAGATTTTATGATTAACTGCTTTTATATTAAAAGTGACAGACTTTACAATAATCTATCCAACTCGTCCATCCANNNTCAATGTCCCAATAATGATAATAAATGTGGCTATTATATTTTATCTTTAAAAAATTAATTTCACATATATTATTACATTAGATCTTTCCAATATCTCTAAAAATTAATTCAGATGCATTTTACACTATTTTTTATTCACTCTTGAACCCGAGGGTTAATTAACTTGCCCAAGATTACATAGTAAGTTAGTGGAAGAAATAAAATTCAAATGTAAGTGTTATATTTCTCTGTCTAGTGATTTTTCTACTCATCTTAAGGCACTGAATTTTTCCTGTATTTGCAGCTTAGCACAGAATATTTGGCAATTAAACCCATGGGCTTAGCCTCATTAACTTAATATTAAATTGTTAATTAAATTAAGAGACAGGCATGATCAAAATTGAGTTCTACGTGAAAAATATAACTGCTCTTCAGAAATCTTTTCTTCTGCTTAAATTCATCAGAGATTACTAGGCAACCAAAGTAATAAAAGGGATAGAAAACATGTTTTTGTTATCTACTAACAACGTTTACAACATCTGAAGTTATTTCAGAGAAGCAGATTTCCTTAGAAAATTTAAGGTATTAGTTGCAGTTAGGATATTAACAAGAATATGGATATACATAATGAAAATTCTATTTGTCTACAAAGAGAATGTTTAAAAGTTTCAGATCCCAGTTCTTTGCCATGCATCCTATGGGTGCTTAACACTGACATACTAACTCCAAGCATATGTAAGGGAGCTTGCTACAATATTAATCACAGCTATCCATGTTGAGTTTTTATTCCATGTCAGCAATAAAAATTGTCACAAATGTAAACATTGGCATTAATTAAGACACTTTACTTATTCAACACCTAATTTTAAGTGCCTTGTTTAAAAGAAAAAAAAAATTATCAGCCATACACTATTTCTTCAGTAGCTCTGAAGCCTATTATTACATTATTTTTACAAAGATTTACAAAACAAACATGTCTGATATCTACTGATTCCTCACAAGGAATTCTGGAGGGAAAATCAATTCAACAAATCAATCCAACAAATATTTATCTGCTAATTAGATTTAAATACATTAATAAGAGAATCATCATAAGAACTGCCATTCTTCTTACAATCTGAGCACAAAGTTAAAATGCACTGGTCACTTGAGTGATGTTAAACATCCTTAGTTTAACAGAGCTTGTAAGTACCAATATTAGAAGAGAAAATTTAGAAATAGAAGAAACAACCAAAAAATAACTTGAAATTTGTTTTCCTTTTTAAGCTATTCTATGGGAAGTAGTCTAGGTTAAGCAAGGATTAGTATCATGAACCAGAATTTGCCAAACTTTATGATAGGGATATATGGTGAGTTTGACAGAAGAAAGTACATAGCCCAATGTAGCTATGAAATTAACAACAACAACAAAGACGATGGATCACATTATTCTAATGGAGTCCAGTGAATCACTGGGGCTTGATTTCATGTGAAATCACTGTTTCTCATGAAATATTGCTGTTACCAGATGAGGAAGCCCATTCTAGACTTCTGGAGTATCAAAGACCACATGGAGAGGTAAGCAGCCATTACAAATGTCCCAGCCAAGCTGAGTTCCCTATAGACTCTAGCTGAACGAATCAGCATGAGTGAGACCAAGGAAGAACTACAGAGGACCATTGAGCAAACCATGAATATTTAAGAAATAATACTTTTCATTGCTTTAGTCAGAAATACACAGCTGATTTGAAAATTTGTACCAGAATTGAATGACTGCTGTAACACAAATCTAAAAATTGTGGAACTGACTTTGAAACTGCTGCTGCTGCTGCTGTGTCACTTCAGTCCTGTCCAACTCTGTGCGACCCCATAGATGGCAGCCCACCAGGCTCCCCCATCCCTGGGATTCTCCAGGCAAGAACACTGGAGTGGGTTGCCATTTCCTTCTCCAATGCATGAAAGTGAAAAGTGAAAGTGAAGTTGCTCAGTCGTGTCTGCCTCTTAGCGACCCCAGGGACTGCAGCCCACCAGGCTTCTCTGTCCATGGGATTCTCCAGGCAAGAGTACTGGAGTGGGGTGCCATTAGACCAGTATTAATTTTTTCTGTAATCCTTATCATTCCTAATACTGAGAAATGGTAGACATTTAATTAGCACTGGATAAGTGATTAACCTTTCCATATCAATTGTTTTTTTTTCTTCCAGGGAGGCTCAGCTTTTAATAATTTATACATCTATAAATACATAGCATATTTAAAGGTATTTAAAAGATAGGAGTTTTGTTGATTATCCTTAGCTCTTTGATGCCACTGAAATAGACATTTAATATTGGCGATTTCACTTTCCATTTCAAAAAACATGCTGTGATGTAGAAATAAAGGAAATTTGTTAAGACTTTTACCATTTAAATCAAATCTAAGATCACTGATCCATATATATTTATATTGAAGTTTAGCTTAGAAGCCTGGATTTGTCCTAAATAATGCTTTGCTTGGGCTGCAAGGACAAAAATGGATGAAAGAAGCCCTATGTTAAAATGCCTTAGAATCCTACTATTATAACCAAGTTTCTGTAGTTTTTCTTGAATAAATTCCTTTAAATTTATTATATTCCTTATTCAGTTCCAGAGTCTTGAAATTATTTTTGACAATTTTCTCCAATTTTATCATTGCTTTTTGTGAAAAGGATTTTCTCAGTTTCTTATTCAGTCATTCTGAAAATCTTTCTCCCTCATTTCTTCTATTTTGAGTCCTTATTTACTATTTCTTTTTACTAATTTTTAGGTGGTCTATCATTATTAGTTTATAAAGATCTATCTATATTACAATGTATATTATTTAGTTTTTATTATTTAGTATATTTACTTTTTATATTATTTAGTATTTATATTAGTTTTTAAGATCTGTCTATATTACAATGTATGTTATTATTCACCACCACTTCTTTTCCTATTCATCTTCCTCTAATTTTAGGACACTGTTCTACTTCATTTGCTNAGTCAACTCTTCGCATGAGGTGGCCAAAGTACTGGAGTTTCAGCTTTAGCATCATTCCTTCCAAAGAAATCCCAGGGCTGATCTCCTCCAGAATGGACTGGTTGGATCTCCCTGCAGTCCAAGGGACTCTCAAGAGTCTTCTCCAACACCACAGCTCAAAAGCATCAGCTCTTCGGCGCTCAGCCTTCTTCACAGCCCAACTCTCACATCCATAAAATTAAAGAAATGTGGTAAAGCGCCATGAAAAATATACATCACCATCCCATACTTCTCTCCCAAACTCCAAACCTGTAAAGTCAACTGCGTATTCAACTTTGGGTATCTAATGAACTTTCCAAGCCCCAAAAGTCTAGAGCTGAGCTCTTGATTCTTCTACCAACTGTTCTATTCACTATACCTTTCCCATTTCCATGATGTCAATTCTTTCTTTCCAGTTACTTAAGCTAATTACCTTGGTGTAAGCTTGATTTCTAATTATTTTCATATCTTAAATCTAATGTATCAACTTACTGACTCTAGTTTCCAAAATCTCAGATATCTGATCACTTTTCACCATCTTACTAATGCATCCCTGTTGTGAGCTACCAGCATCTCATCAATAATGGCTTATTGGCAATGTCTCCAGGCTGGTCTCCCTGCAGTACTGCCGCTTCACTATGACAAAGAGCATGATTAACTAATCCTGGGTACAGAAACTTGAGCCAAACTAATTTAGTTTAAAATGCATAAAGGACAGCGTAGAGAGGGCATTGTAGAGGACTATAAGCCTGATAACCCAAAGGAGCTACAAACTTAGATGTTGGTAGATGTCAGGTTGGTGACCTACTGGGCAGGGTTTAACACAGAGGAAGTGGTGAGGCCTGTGGCAAGCAAAAATATACATGACCAGTGAAAAGTGAAAGTCACTCACTCGTGCCTGACTCTTTGCGACCCCATGGACTATATGGAATTCTCCAGGCCAGAATACTGGAGTGGGTAGCCTTTCCCTTCTCCAGGGGATCTTCTCAACCCAGGAATTGAACCCAGGTCTCCCGCATTGCAGGCAGACCCTTTAGCAGCTGAGCCACAAGGGAAGCCTAAAAATAAAGGAGTGCATAGCCTATCCCTTCTCCAAGGGATCTTCTCAACCCAGGAATCGGACTGGGGTCTCCTGCGTTGCAGGCAGATTCTTTACCAGCTGAGCCACTAGGGAAGCAATGAGCACTAAAGAAAATCAAATATATTACCCTTAAGCTATATTTCTCCATGGGAGATGATTTCTCACTTAGTTCCTTTAAAAAAAATGTTAACTCAACCAACCTACTATTTTTATATTTTGTTGCAGTTTTATTATTTCATAAGATGACATTGTTTTTATGGGGGGAGGTGTTTAGACATAATTTAATAGTAGTTCCTCGGAGTTAATGTTTCAGCTTCTGTGCTTAATGTCTAATTAAAAGAGCCACTTAGGTATTCTTAGAGTCCACTCCTTTATTCTAAAATAAATTCCATGCTTGGTCTTGATCAAGAATTTGAGAATCCAATTCCTTGTAGGTTTCAACTGTGATTTTGCTTGTTTGCCACGTTGATTCTTGCAGCGAGAGATTTTTGGAAGTGACACATAGATCTCTTGCCATATGGTTTGCACATGCATTTTCTGCATGCATGTCTAATTCAAGGGCATGAGAAAACATGTGCAAACACTATTGGGTGCAGAAATTTAGACATTTCTTTGAAATGTTGACCTGTAAATGTTTAACACCTGTAGTATCCAGGATATACTAACACCTCACAAAACTAAAAAATCTTCATTGTAAATATAGGTAGGATGGTCATCCTGTGGAAAAAGGAAAGAAATCTCATTCTTTACACACAAGAGGTAATTTCAACTAGCTGAATTTGGAATAGGAGTATTTGTCCGTTCCAATATTACTTTTCAAAGTAGACAAAATAGTTGACTAAAATGATCAGAAATAAAATGTCCATCATCCTGCAACTTTCACAAAACAAACTATAAAAAGCAACATATAATATTTCAAGATAGCAACAAAAATAAAATAAATTCTATCAGATCTGTTTGGCACTGATTGTGATAATCTAAGCATATAAATAAAAGTATGCTTAAGTGAAGAAAATATTGTATGATATCACTTTTATGTAAAAGCTACAAGTTACAACAAACTGGTGAATATAACAAAAAATAAGCAGACTCACAGATACAGGGAACAAACTAGTGGTTACTAGTGGAGGGGAAAGAATGGGCAATATAGGAGTTGGGAAGGAGAAGGTACAAACTATTGGGTATAACAGGCTCAAAGACATATTGTACAACACAAGGAACATAGCCAATATCTTGCAATAATTGTAACTAGAAAGCAACTTTTTAAATGTGCATAATAATTTTAAATGTTTTTAAATAAACTAAAAATATACATTATCTGAATACCACCTAAGAAAAATGTTTAGCTGTGAAAATTAAAAAAATAATAATAAATCTGTGACACTACAGCTACAATTTTAGC
This sequence comes from Redunca redunca, assembly GCA_006410935.1. Classification (NCBI taxonomy): domain Eukaryota; kingdom Metazoa; phylum Chordata; class Mammalia; order Artiodactyla; family Bovidae; genus Redunca; species Redunca redunca. Next base: position 214,029 of record SJYQ01008234.1, read on the forward strand.
AATTATAAGTTTAATTAAAACTAGCTGAGCCACCTGAAACAGATCACTTTAATTTTCTGAGCCTGTGTTTATTCATCTTTTAAATCAGCTCAGCAACACCTGCCTCACAGACTGGCATAAGTATCAAATGAGATAATGTAAATGTGAAATGTGATCTATCAGCTAGCTTAAAGTGTATCTAGGTCAACCTGGGACTGAATCCTGATTTTTTTTCCCATTTGCTGTATGACCTTGAATAAATTATTCAGTGATTTTAGTTGCAGTGGTGGCTGGGTGTTTCGACAGCGTATTGATCTCCCCCCAATGTTTTATACCCTGTGCATCTGATGATTGCTTAGAGGTAGCTTGGGACCGTAGCACCTAGTTTAACTGAAATGACACATTTTTATGGATAATCAGACAAGCCATATGCCAATAATAACTAAAATGGCTGATGTTTCCTGGGGATTTATTCTGTATAAAGAATTTACAAGTTACAAGTCATGATTCTCACAAGATGTTTACTATAAAATACATAGTAACGCCCACTCTGTTTAATATATAAATAAGACTGATGCTTGGGCAGTTTAAATAGCAAGCACAGTCACAGACCAAGTTAATACAACTAGGAATATAAAGATCTTTTCCGCTTCTCTGTGAGTTCATAGTATTTAATTATTAATATATGCTGGCAATAGTCATGGCAAAAAAAGATCATTGTATTTTTCACTAAGGCCATAATAAATGCTCACTTTGGCAATATATGAAGTGTGTGTGTGTATAGTATTTATTCTTAGAATCCATTCTTTTTACTAGTGAAACTACTGAAAAAAAATTATGCAATATAAAGATTCTCAGTATCAATAATATGGGATATGTGTCTTGGAACTCATAATATGAGTACAGAGCAGAGAAACAGGGAATAAACTCAATACTCATGAATGAAGAAATATCAAGTCAGAAGGCCATAGTGAGGGATGACAAAGACTTGTCATGGGACGACTACTCTCCTCTCTAGAGTCCCTGGCAGACATCACGAGTACATCATCTTAACTTGAACTCAGACATGACCTTGGAATCATTCTTTAAGTAGCTCTATAGACAGCTATTAACAACTGGTTGGTGAAAACATAACCTAGACCAGTGATCCTCAACTATAGGTGTGCATTAGAGTCACTTGGAGAATTTCTAAAAAAAATCAACATCCTGTTTCTTTGAGGGATTTTGAGTAATTTTGTCTTATGAATATAATTTAGGACCCAGGCATCTATACAATTTTTTAAAGTTTCTGTGTGTTCTAATGTGCAACCAAATTAAGAAATTCTGGCTAAGACTGTGGATAAACATGGCTATTAGCATGTTAAAAGGACAAAAAAGATAGATGAAGAATAAATTGACATGGATCTTTTGAAAGCAAAAGAATGAAAAATAATGCACTATGAAATTCAGATTTCATAATTATTTTAATAAATGTAAAACATAACAAAATTTTAAGCTAATTTCTTGGTTAACATTTTCCCCTTGAAGAATGTCAATAGCAATAGACAAGAGGAGTAGTATCTATTTACCAACTGTGAGACCAGGCTAGCAACATTTAGCATTCCATTCTTCCTCCTAATCTACTAAAGAAAGAAAATCATGAGACTTGACAGCTGTGCCAGCGACAAATCACAAGAGTGTCTTCAGGACACTCAGGGGTCTTTTGCTGATGCTGAAATCAAGCTGCCAGTTTCCACTGACATTCTCCAGCAATTTGGCAGTTAAAGCTTTGAGTTACAAATAGCTGGTTTCATCTCAAACATCTGTGGACATTTAAGTTCACTGGAAAATTGGCAAAATTATCCTAAGGGATAAAAGACACTTGAGAGTGATATCAGTCATCCATCATCTCTCACAGTCATTCCAGCAGAGCAGCAGATTTAGAAAACTGGTGTTGGGCTCACTTTCCTGTCTCCCCATTCTTGCCAAAGCCCTCTTCTTTCATTCTCAAGTGCCGCGCAAGGTGTTTTCATGGTGGAAATTGCTCACATGGGCGTTCATCATGGCTGATTGATGATCAATGCAAAGCATGAAAAATGCCTCCAAGTGACCCCTCATCAGACATGTCACACAGCTGCCCAAACCAAACTGAGAATGTGACAGCAAGACAAGTTATAATGTGCAAATAGGAAGAAAGCAAATGGAGAAGGCGTATGAGAGCAAATTACACCAAGTGAAGATGAATTGTCCAACCATGAGTTATTTCATTTTACTTGCCTTGCCTGTCTTTACGTTGACAATGAGCCCAACATTTGACTGTGAGGGTTTATTCAGTCCCTTCTCTATCAATAAAGTGAATTTAAAAATCATCCTGTGAAATTGATCGCTGTTTAAATAAATGGACACTGAATAAGTACTGGTACACAACTTAGACTACAGATTTTTTTCTTTTCCTACTTGAAACAGTGTATTTAAGACCAACAGTTCTCAAAGTGTGGTATGAGGCCCTTGTGTGCTCCTGAGACCTTTCAGGGAGTATACAAGGTCAAAAGGATATTCATAATGATACTAAGGTATTATTTATCTATCTCATTCTCATTATCCCATAAAGATATGGTAGATTTTTTTCAGAACCTATGTGAGATATCCAAAACTATCTTAAAAGGCTATTAAAATATTGCCATTCTGTTTCCAATTACATATCTACGTGAGACTGAATTTTCTTCATAGATTTTAACCAAAACAACAAATTGCAACAGACTGAATGCTAAATAAAGAAGCACATCTGATAATCAAGTTTGTTTCTTATTAAGCTGGACACTAGAAAGATATATAAAATGTAAAACTACTTCACTGTTCTTGATCTTTTTGTTTTTAAAACATAATTAATTTTCATAAAATACTAGTTAAACAAATATTGGGTTTTCAGTTTCATTAATAAGGATATTTTAAAATGTCTCCATTTGCCTTTTTAATTCAGTACATATACATAGATATAATCTACATAAATACCAGGGCTTCCCTGCTGGCTCAGGTAGTAAAGAATATGCTTGCAATGTGGGAGATATGGGTTTGATCCCTGGATTGGGAAGATTGTCTAGAGATGGGAATGGCAACCTATTCCAATATTCTTGCCTGGAGAATAAGAGCTTTTTGAGGTCTTCAATAATTTTAATGCATCCTGCGATAAAAGGTTTGAGATTGGCTGTTTAAGGCTATTTGTAAATGTCATCAATTAATCTCGTGACTATTTTGCATCATATATTATTATTCTTTCTTAAAAAAATACTTGTGCACCAAGGACCCATACCTTGGTTGTTAATACTGCCTTCCAATTAAAGGAGTCAGGGTTTGTTGAAGAGATGGTAAATTCTATAATCTGAGTAGGAGATAAATTAGATAATCCAGAACCATCTTGCAGTACTGAAAAGTAAAGAAGTGCTAAATCAAATAAACAGTAAGACAAACAAACAAATCAATGAGCATACTAAAAGCAGCACTGGAGCATACTGAAGGATTTCTGATGGCAAAAGCTGGAAAACTTTGAGCAACAAAATAAAGCAGTACTAGGGAAAATCCCATGGACAGAGGAGCCTGGTAGGCTGCAGTCCATGGGGTCGCTAAGACTCGGACCCGACTGAGCTACTTCACTTTCACTTTTCACTTTCATGCATTGGAGAAGGAAATGGCAACCCACTCCAGTGTTCTTGCCTGGAGAATCCCAGGGACGGGGGAGCCTGGTGGGCTGTCGTCTATGGGGTCGCACCGAGTCAGACACAACTGAAGCGACTTAGCAGCAGCAGCAGCAGCAGTAGCAGCAGATTTATACTTTCTAACTGTGGTGCTAGAGAAGGCTCCAGAGAGTCCCTTGGACTGCAAGAGACCAAACCAGTCAATCCTGAAGGAAATCAACCCTGAATATTCATCGGAAGGACTGGTGTTGAAACTGAAACTCCAATACTTTGGCCACCTGATGTAAAGGGCTGACTCATTGGAAAAGACCCTGATGCTGGGAAAGAGTGAAGGTGGGAGGAGAAGGGGACAACAGAGGATGAGATGGTTGGATGGCATCACCAACTCAATGGACATGGGTTTGGGCAAACTCGGGGATAATAAAGACAGGGAAGCCTGGGGTCACAAAGAATCAGGCATTACTGATTGAACAACAAAGTGAAAGTGAAGTCACTCAGTCGTGTCCGACTCTTCATGACCCCATGGACTGCACCCACCAGGCTCTGCCGTCCATGGGATTTTCCAGGCAAGAGTACTGGAGTGGGGTGCCATTGCCTTCTCCAACTGAATTATAGTCCAAAGTGTAAAATAAATACCCTGTGAATCCACACTGATACACTGATGAGTAAATACTAGACTAAATAGACAAATGAAGGAAAAAGGATAAATGTTCTGCAGAAGATTCAAATAATTTAGGCGATACTCCTCTCTCTTAAGGAGTTGGAACATAACCCCTCACACCTCAAGGGTAAACTTCATTTCAAAGAATATGAAAGGAGGGGGAAAAGAGTAACTTTACAACTAAGAAACCTGACATATACCGCATCAGCAAGGAAACTAAGGAAACAAAGAAAGTCTGAAAAAACTATCACAGCCAAGAGGAGCCTAGAGAGATGTGGCAACTAAACATAACGGGGTCTCCTGAGTGCGATCCTGAAGCAGAGACACGATCTTAGGCAAAGGATTTTAAATATGGCAAAACCAATACAATATTGTAAAGTCATTAATCTCCAATTTAAAAAAATAAATTTATANCTGAAAAGTTCTCACCATAAGAAAGCAGTTCTCATCAGTACTTTGCCTGAGTGACTGTTACCAAACTCAGAGATCGCGCAGGTCAGAGAAGGCAGGGAGCAAAAAGAAGACAGTCACTAGCCGCCCTTGCTCCGGGGGGCAGAACTGCTCCTCTGCGCGCCCCGTGGCCTCCTGGGCCTTTCTGTGCATTCCTGTATTGCCCCCCCACCCCGCCCATGAGGTGGCACCGCCCTCCCACTGGCGAGGCTGAAGGTGGTGCCAGACTCGCCCGTGACTGCAGTGAGGGGCAGCTCAGGGGGCGTCCTGACCCGGCAGCGGTCGGGGGCGGGCCCGGGGCCCCTGGCGCCCACACCCAGCGGCGCAGCCACGCCTCCTCTTTGCCAGAAGGGTCCTGGGGAGGATTGCCAGCCTCTGCCCTAGGGGCCCCCTTCCCAGCCGGGTCTGCCTCCTCCCGAGATTGTGAGCCGCCTGAGATTAATTCCATTTCTGCCTAAGTAAGCCAGGGCTGGGCTCTGCGGCTTCTAACAAAGATCAGGACTGAGGGATGAGGCTCCCCAGGGAGGGCGGGTGCCCAGGCGGAAGAAAGGCCCTGGAGAAGGAAGGCGGCCGCGCACGTGGGCCTTCAGGCTGGGTCTCCGAGCGTGGAGGAAAGGGTCACGTGCAGGTCAGAGTCCAGCACAGGGCTAGCGGGGATCACAGCCCCGCCTGGAGGGTTTCCGGGAGTCTGGCTTCTTTCCTGTGCTGCTTCTGAGCTTTCGCTCAAGAATGCTGGGCTTTTCCTCTGTGGAAGCCGAGGGCGGGTCAGGAGGGGAGGGGAGGCTTCAGAGCAGTGCCTGGGCAGCTTCTCGGGAGCCTCAGGGCGCCCCTGCTTCAAGCCCCAAGAGCCCAAAAGTTAAGCCCCTCACCCGACGTGTCATTTACCTGTGGATGGCTTTCCTTTATTTCCTCTCTTTCTTTCGATCACGTTCGTTTCAGGGGTACAGCATAATGATTCAGGGTTTTTTTTCCTTTGCAGATTGCACTCCATTACGGGTTATTACGAGACGCTGGACCCAAGTCCCTGTGGTGTGCAGTGAATCCTGGCTGCTTGTCTATCTGAGGTGTGGTGGCTTGTATCTGTTAATTCCATACTCCTAATTTGTCTCTCCCCACCTCCCTTTCCCTTCGACAACCATGATTCTGTTTTCCGTCTTTGCGAATCTCTTTCTGTTTTGCATATAGATTCATTTGTATTATTTTTCAGATTCCATGTGTGAAGTCGTTCAGTCGTGTCCCACTCTTTCTGACCCCATGGACTGTAGCCCTCCAGGCTCCCCCATCCATGGAATTTTCTAGGCAAGAGCACTGGAGTGGGTGCCAAGCGTAAGGGTATCATATAGTATTTCTCTTTGTCCGATTTATTTCACTCAGCATGATATTCTATAGGTTCACCTGTTGTAAATGATATTTTATTCTCTTTTATGCTGAGTAATATTCTATTGTACGACATGCATCTTTTTTTTTGATTATTCTTTTAAAATTTATTTCTAATGGATAGATGGTTGAATTACACAGTTGTGTTACTACTGTATAGAAAAGGGATTCCGTTATACAGAAACACGTTCCTCTTCATATCCTTCTCGACTGCGGTTTATCACAGGATATTTAACACAGCTTCCCGTGCTGTACAGGAGGACCTGTCGCTCACCCATCCATGTAGGATACACCAGTTTGCACCCGCTCATCCCAAACAACCAACCCAACCCTCTCCCGCCCTTACCCTTGGCAGCCAGCAGTCTCCTCTCTGAGTCCCTGATTCTGTTTCTGCGTCGTAAACAGGTTCATTTCTGCTGCGTTTTAGAGTCTACATGTGAGTGACTTCATGCAGCATTTGTCTCTCTGGCTTACTTCACTTGGGATGACAAGCTCTGGCTCCGTCCATGTTGCTGCAAATGGCGTTATTTTATTCCTCTTATGACTGAGCTTTACATATGTACCACACCTTTTTCATCCATTCATCTGTCAGTAAACACGTAGGTATTTCCATCAGACTACTGCAGTAGTCTAAGCTGCTGTGGATAGTGCTCTGAAGAGCATAGGGCCTTTTGGGTTATAACTTTGTCCTGCTACATGCCCGGCAGTGTGGTGCTAGACCAGATGCAAATTCTGGGGCGCATTTTCCGAGGAGCCTCCGTGCTGTCTCACATAGTGGGTGCGCCCACTCACATTCCCACCAGCAGTGCAGGAGGGGTCCCTTTCCTCCAGCTCTTCTCCAGCACTTGTTATCTGTGGACTCTTTAATGATGGCCGTTCTGACTGGTGTGAGGTGGTACCTCATTGTATTTTTTATTTGCATTTCTCTAATAATTAGTGATGTTGAGCATCTTCTGTCTGCTGGTCATCTATGTATCCTCTTTCAAGAAATGGCTACTAAAGCCTGCCCATTTTAAATTGTTTCTTTGTGTGAGCTGTTTGGAGATTAAGTCCTTGTCGGTCACATCATTTGCAAGTTTTTTCTCGCATTCTGTTGGTTGCCTTTTTTCAGTTTTCTATTTTTTTCCCCGATGGTTTCCTTTGCTGTGAAAAAGCTTGTAAGTTTGATTGAGTCCCGTTTGTTTTATTGTTGCTTTGGGAGACTGATCTAAGAAAATATGGCCAGAATTCATGTCACATCGCGTTTTTCCACCTGTGCTCTCTCTCTTCTAGGAGGTATTTGGTGTCATGTCTCAATTTAGGCCTTTAAACCACTTTGTGTCCATTTTCGTATGCCTTGTGAGGGAATGTTCTCATTTCACTGCTTACACGCAGCTGACTATGAACCCAGCTGGAGCCCAGGCCCTCACCCAGGAGCCGACACCACCCAGAGAGCCTGTGGGCCTGGCTGCCCCTCCGCAAGCGTCTCGGTGCTCCTTGCACAGAGGCTGCAGCTCAGGCTCCTCGTTCCCTTACAAGCAGGGGAGCGTGAAGCCCGCTCTGCGTCCCAAGCTTCCTGGGCTCCTGGAGGCGTCCTCATCTGGCCTTCCGTGGCCAGAGACCCAGGACCCCAGAGCACACAGGGCTGTTTCTGGGCTGGCCGGGAGGCAGAGGTACCACTTTCGTCCAGGCTTCTGTCCGCCTGTCCCAGCGCAGGAAAGCTGCAGAGCCCCCTCCTGACAAGCATGGTCCAGCTGCACGGGGCCAAAGGATGCCCGCGGGGACCTGTTAGCAGACGGAATCAGCGCCGGGCCACCCCTCGTCCAGAAGCTGAGCTCTAAGTCACCCATGCTCCTCTCTGTGGCGTATTCATTTGGGATGTGTGTATACAAGGCTGAGAATGAGGTCTTTTTCTCTCTCTTAAGAAAATTTCTAAACAAAACCCCGAACATCGTCAACAACAACGTGATGTCCGGGGTGGTGCTGGCTCTGAGCGTCTTCCCACCAGACCACGGTAAGTCAGTGAATCTTTCTGAGCCTCGGTTTCCTTGTAAATACTTCCTGACCCCAAAGTACCTCAGAGTAGGAGGGTCCAGACGCCCCTTTCTGCCCAGCAGCCAGCTGCACAGTGTCTGGAAACTCTGCTGCACTGTGGCTCGGAGCCTCCCCTGTCGTCTGGCAGGTTTCACGTGGAGGGGCTGTCTGCCTCTATGACATCACAGAGAAGCTCAGACCCCAGCCTAAAACCTCAGGAAACGTTCATTTATCAAAGGACAGTCATCAGGGAACAGGGTATTGTTCCTTTGTTTGATGTGTGCGTGTGTGTTTTTCTAAGTGCCTTTGAAACGAAAGCCGTGAAACTGCAGGATGACTCAGGAGTTTGCCAATTATCCTCTCATGTTCCTGACAATAGTCGGAGTTTGATTTTTAGCTATTTCACACGTAAGAGGCAGACCGTGTTTATAAGTTCAAGCAGTGGCCTTGATTTCACAGAGAAATTAGGAAAACTTGTTAGCTCATGCATGGCCCACGTAAAGCAGATCGGCTTGCTCCTGTGAAGCTCTTGCTCTCCTGGAAGAGGCCTCCTCAGGGAGCCTGTATGAGCGCCTAATTACAGCAGCTACGTAGTCACTGCTCCAGAAGGAAGGTGCACGGATGGTCGGGAGAAAGGATGAGGCCTTTGAGACAATGAGTCACGTTCTTTCAAGTTGGGAAGGCAAAGACCCGTGGGTTTGAGCGTTAATAGGCTGATGAGTCAACAGGGCTTTGCTGTAGTTTGCATTCCTTTCTCTTCAAGGATGGAAATTAATATCTGGTGTCTATGGGGCCTCTTTTCAGTCTCTTCTCAGAATAAAACCCTCATTGTTGGATGCGACTTCTCGAAGGTCATTCTGCACTACCGTAGACAATCACCCAACTGGGGGCGGGGCAGGGCGGAGGTGCGGGAGCAAAAAGGAGCTTCCGAAGACAGAGCCGGCTTGATAGCCTTACTCCTTGCTACTTCTTTCCCTCAGTACAAAGAAGGCGCTTCGCAAAGATCTGCTCTCCCCTCCTCCCCGCACGTTAGCAGGGCCGCCCCCACGATGGGGCTCCCCGCTTAGAGGGCCCTGGGGATGCAGTCAGGCCGCAGGTCAGGGCTGCAGGCCCCCGACCCCCGGAGGCCTGCTGGCCCGCGTGAGGGCACACAGCTCCTCAACGAACTCGGCGCCCGCTGCTCACTCCCCGTTGGGGTCTGGGGTAACAACCCATCCTGGGGGGCCTCTGCTCACCTCCGTCATGCTCAGGGCAGACTGTCTGCCTTACCAGTTGTTCAGGGAACGTTTTGAATCTAGTTCTAAGGAAGCACGGGCGAGCCGGTCTGCTGTCCTGGCAGCTCTGTCCCTCTCTGCCTGGTTATGACATCCGGATTGGACTCACGGGAGGGATAAACTGGGAGACTGGGACTGACATATGCGTACCGCTACACACCTGTATATACCCACGCACACCGCTGTATACCCACGCATACTGCTATATACCTATATGTAGCCACACATACCACGGTATACCCACGCACACCACGGTATATCTATATATACCCACGCACACTGCGGTATACCCACACACACCGCGGTATACCCACGCACACCGCAGTATATCTATATATACCCACGCATACCCCTGTATACCCATGCACACCGCTGCATACCCACACACCGCGGTATACCCACGCACACCGCTGTATACGTATACATCCTACTATATACATATAGTAACTAATAAGGGCCTACTGTGTAGCACAGGGGCTTCATACCCACACACCGCGGTATACCCACGCACACCGCTGTATACGTATACATCCTACTATATACATATAGTAACTAATAAGGGCCTACTGTGTAGCACAGGGGCTTCCTGGTGGCTCAGCTGGTGAAGAATCCACCTGCAATGTGCGAGACCTGGGTTTGATCCCTGGGGTGGGAAGATCCCCTGGAGAAGGGAATGGCACCCACCCCAGGATTCTGGCCTGGAGAATTCCCTGGACTGTATAGTCCATGGGGTCGCAAAGGGTCGGACACGACTGAGCGACTTTCACAGGGAACTCAATACTCTGTAATGACCGATATGGGGAAAGAATCAAAAAAATAGTGGATTTATGTGTATCTGGCTTTCCCTAGTGGCTTAGAAAGCAAAGAATCTGCCTGCAATGCAGGGGGCCTGAGTTCAATCCCTGAGTTGGGAAGATCCCTTGGAGAAGGAAATGGCACGCTACTCCAGTATTCCTGCCTGGATAATCCTTGGACAGAGGAACCTGGTGGGCTATAGTCCGTGGGGTTGCAAAGAATCAGGCACAACTGAGCAAGTCACACACACACACACACACACACACACACACACACACACACACACACACACAGCTTTTAATAGATGATAGAGAAATAGGCAATGGCACCCCACTCCAGCACTCTTGCCTGGAAAATCCCATGGACGGAGGAGCCTGGTGGGCCGCAGTCCATGGGGTTGCTAAGAGTCAGACACGACTGAGTGACTTCACTTTCACTTTTCACTTTCATGCATTGGAGAAGGAAATGGCAACCCACTCCAGTGTTCTTGCCTGGAGAATCCCAGGGACGAGGGAGCCTGGTGGGCTGCCGTCTATGGGGTCGCACAGAGAAGGAAATGGCACCCCACTCCAGTGTTCTTGCCTGGAGAATCCCAGGGACGAGGGAGCCTGGTGGGCTGCCGTCTATGGGGCCGCACAGAGTCGGACACGACTGAAGCGACTTAGCAGCAGCAGCAGAGAAATAGGTAGATATGTGTGTATTTGTGGAGACACCGGAGTTTGTGCGCGTGTGTGTTCACCTGTGTTCGTAGACGTATTGTAACCGGCTCACTTTGCCGTACAGCAGAGACTAACACGGTATTGTAAATCAAGTAAACTCCAGTGAAAACAAAGCAAAGAACCAAAGCAAAATGCAAGCAGCTCTGCAGCACAGATGCATCTTTAAGAACGGAGTGCACTTTGCTGGTGGGACTAGGTCTAAGATGTTCTTTAAAAAGTCACTAAGGGATACTTCTGATATGCAAAAAGGCACAGGGAATGCCACGGTGAGCGCCTCTGTGTTGCCACTAAACTCCAAAAAGAAAACATCAGAAACGCCCCTGCAGCCTCCTGCTTAAGGAGCCCCAAACACTAAAGCAGAGCTTTGCCATTTGCTGCCTAGCTGAGATCACCCGCAGTGTGTGGGTCACAGTGAAACACAGCTTCTGCATCTGGTAAGACACTGCAGAGCTGCTCTGGGCCTAGGAGGTTGCTAACAATCACGATCTCTATTATTGCATCTTTCTGCATCCAAAATGGGGCCCCGGTTGCAAGATCAAAAACGGGGAGGCCTGTGTGGCCTTGGAATCCTGCCTTCAGCCCACTGAGCCCCCTTTTCACCAAATTATAAATACACCCCGAGGTGGGGGCTGTTGTCAGGCCTGAATGGTGACATATCACCCAGGCCCCAAGCTTCCGCTTTGCCCAGACCTCCGCCAGCGCCACCCTGCCCAGACTTCAGGTCAAGCTGGCTCTTCTCCCTTTAGACTCCTCCTCAAGAACGTGGTACACTGTTGACCCAGCCTCTCCTTCAGTGGTCACCATCTGTTAAGAACTGCCATAATTTTTGAGCACCCCAACTGCATCAGATATTGTGTATGGACTTTACAGCATAAAGAACTGTCCCCAGTCTTCTGTGATAAAAGGATAACCTTAGTGTCACACTCATTTGCAGGAGAGAAAGCTGAGGCCCGGACAGCATGGGCCTTGCAGCGCTCGGAACATGGGCAGGGCTGAGGGGCTGCACCAAACATGCTGAGAGGGTGGGATTTGGGGGCACAGATTGTCTCCAGACCGTCCACTACAGGCTGACTGTTTTCCTGCCAGCCTGGTCCGTCCATTTATTTACTTGTCTTTTAGCCACTTGTGGTCAGACCGCGCTGCTCAGCAGAGGGACCCAGGGGAGGCCCTCAGAGGGGTTCCCTGTGGGTTCCACAGCAGCGTGAGCTGCAGCCTCCAGGCACCACAAGGGACAACCTGGGAGAAGCGACTGCTGCGTTTGCTGTCTCACCGTGAGATGAAAGTCTGATGGAATAAACACATTTACTAGAAACATCCATGGGTGCTTCTGTGCTGTGAGCTCAGCTGATAATTCATTTCCAACTCTTTGTGACCCCATGGACTGCAGCCTGCCAGGCTCCTCTGTCCATGGGAGTCTCCAGGCAAGAATACTGGAGTGGGCTGCCATTTCCTCCTCCAGGGGACCTTCCCGACCCAGGGATCGAACCCGCATCTCTTGCATCTCCTGTAACATCAGGCAAATTCCGCCTGGGAAGCCCATGGATGCCTTACACACGTTATTATCTTGCAGACACGAGATGGTAATGAACGTGACTTGGCCCCTGCTTTGTTCAGGGTCGTCCGCAGTCAGACCTTCTGGGAAGTGATCGCGCAGAAGAGGATGGCAGCCAGCCTGAGCCGCGGTCTGGGTCATCGGGTGGCCTCAGGGCTCCCCTTTGCCCCACAGCGCTTCCTGGCAGCTTAGTCCCCAGCCTTTGGCATCACTCACCTGGGGATTACTTCTTTGTCTTATAAACAGCCAATCACATGCCTAGGTTAGTTATTAACCTCGGGGCGGCTCTGAGATTTCAGAACCTTGTCTTCCTCAGACTGAGCACTCAGAGCAGGGCTGACCAAAGAAACACACAGACACACATGTGTGCACACACACACACACACACACACACACATGCACACACAGACACACACACATAGACATGCGCACACACAGACACGCACGCACACATAGACACACACAGACACACACACGTGTGTGCACACACAGAGACACACACACAGACACACACGCACATACACACACATTGACACGCACACACACGTAGACACACGCGCAAACACAGACACACGTGCACACACACGCGCGCGCGTGCGCGCACATAAACACACACGCGTGCACCCACACACAGACACACACATGCACACACAGAGACACACACGCACGCACACACACATGCACACACAGAGACACACACGTGTGCACATACAGACACACACGCGTGCACATACAGACACACACGCGTGCACACGCGCACACATAGACACACACAGACACACGCACACATAGACACACACACAGACACACAGACACATGCGCGCACACACACAGACACACATGCACACATAGACACGCACGCAGACACACACAGCATGTGAAGCGCAGTCTAGTTTGGGGAGTGTGGCTGGATTTGAGAACTGGTCAGCGAGGGAAGTGTGCTGAGACCGTCCCTTACCACGTGATCCTGTTCACGTGTGTGTGCGTGTGCTCAGCCGTGTCCGGCTCTTTGCACCCCATGGACTATAGCCGCCAGGCTGCTCTATGAAATTTTCCCGGCAAGAATACGGGAGTGGGTGCATTTCCTTGTCCAGGAGATCTTCCTGACACACGGAACCCTATTTATATATAGGGTATGTATACACCCTATAATACAGGGCTCTCGCATAACAGAGCTATTTGTAACGCCCCTCTGGCGGTGGAAGCTCTCGCCACTCTGCTCTCTAGTGACTCTTTGTGATGAAGGAAACTGCTTCCATTTGGTGAGGGGGGTTTCAGTGCCCAGGTGAAGGGAGCAGGAGATAGGAATGGAGAACAGGGCTCAGAGCAGGAGGGTGGGCTTCGGTTTATTTCCAAGAAATAAAAAGGATTAAGGTACGGAAAGAGCGGTGCCCCCGAGTCAGGAACACTGATAAGAAACTTCCTTCTTCTCTACGGCTCTTTTTTTATTTTTTCTGCACCCAGTTTGAAACAGAACCTTAGGAAAAATTTCCTGCAGTTTTCAACTTGATGCAAATTATAAACAAATACTATACTGGACACAGCCCAGCTGCAGGGAGTGCAAAAATCACCTGTAAACAAATGGAGCTTTACTCTTGGGCTTAATGAGAACCCAGGCTTTTAAGCTGAGGACACCCTGATTGCACTTGTAAATTTTGGTTTTAGCTGGCTGAGCGGAATGTCCTGAGAAAAGCCTCCAGGCCTTGTCCCCGGCTAAGCCCTTCCAGGAGGCTGGTGGGAAGGGAAGAGCTTCAACACCTCTGGGGTTGCTGCCCCGCTTTGTCCTGTGTGCTGTGTTCGTTTGGTGTAAAGGAAAGCTTGTCTCACCCAAGCTGAGGAAAAAGACACCCCTCCAAGAGGCTGTGCGTCACCCGGGAGCCAGAAGGCAGACCCTGGGAGAGCATGTGCTCAGCAGGGAGACCGAGCAGAGGGTCGCAGCCGAGACCGCGCGGCCGGAGGAGCCATTCCTGCCGCTGCCGCGACAGCCGCCACGGACACGGCGGCTCGAAGTGACACAAGCTTCATCTTCACTGGTTCTTTTTAAAAACAGATTTATTGAGATACAGTTCACAGATCACACAATTCACCCACTGAAGGCATACAACTCAGGCTTTCCGTATAAATGCAGGTATGGACAGCTGTTACCACAGCCAATTAGGGAACATTTTCATCACCTCGAAGAGAAACCCTGTACCCTTTTCTCTCAGCCCTTACATCCCTAAGCCCCTGGTCCCAGGTGAGCGCGAACCTAGTTCTATCTGGGTCGGGGGCCGCGGCAGGCCTCCTCCGGAGTGAGGTCCGGCTCTGGGGCTCAGCGGGGTGGGGGGCGCGGGGCTCAGGCCTCCGAGCCTCCGCGGCAGGGAACTCGGCTGCAGGCGCCCGGCAAGATCGGGCCTGAAGCTCTCGTGCCCCAGGACTGCGGTGGAGCCCCGCACCAGCGAGGGCGGCAGGAGGACCAGGCCCCACTCACATCTGCACGTGCCCAGAGCGCGGCCTCGGCAACGGGGAGCCGGCGCAGGTGGAGAAAGGCTGCCTCCCTGCTTCTCCTGGGAAGATAGACCCTGGAGCCGGGAGAGGGGCCCTGTGCTCTTGGCCGCCACGTTCTGGAGGGTCTCGGCCTGCTGAGCGGGAGTCCTGAGCCCACAGTCAGTCTCGCTGGCCTAAGTGCCATCAGAGCTGGGGCTCTGGGGAGAATCCCTTTCTGCGTCCTTCTGGGGACCACCCGTGTCCTCAGTCCCGTGGGCCCTTTCTCCATCCTCAGAGCCAGCAGCGTAGGGCTCCTCTGCTCTCTGACCTCCTGCCTCTCCCATGGGGACCCTTGTGGTGACATCAGGCCCTCCCGGATTCTCCATTTCAAGACCAGGAAGCTTCCTTTTGCCGCATAAGGCACCATATTCTGAAAGTCGCTCAGTCGTGTCTGACTCTCTGTGACCCCAGGGACTGTAGCCCGCCAGGCTCCTCTGTTCATGGGATTCTCCTGATCAGAATACTGGGTGGGTAGCTGTTCCTCTCTCCAGGGCATCTTCCAAAACCAGGGCTCAAACGTTAGAGGTGGATTCTTCACTGTCTGAGCCACCAGGGAAGCCCCATCCTGAGCCTGGACGTGGCCACTGTCCTACCGCAGGGTGAGCCGCAGGAGGAGGACGAAACGGGTCCCGGAAGCTGCTCTGGAACCCTGGGCCCCGAGTGGCTCCTGCGCTGACCAGCGGGGGCAGCCCTGGCACTGTGGGACTCCCTGGGGAGCGCCTTTCCCGAGCACTCGCTTAGCACCACGGCGGGGGCCCATCCTACCTGGGCCCTCGGCAGAGACTGGCCCTGGCCTCTCCCCGAGCCTGGGTAACAGGGACTGCCGCTCACGGGCCACCTGCAGGGCCTCAGGCGTGGTTTGAGTCTGTACGATGAGGAGACGGTTTTGTTCTCAATTTAAAGACGAAGAAACTAAGGCTTCAGGATATAACTCATCCAACATCACTTAGTGAAAGAGGGTAAATTTAAAAATATGTCCACAAATTCTTTAGTACTTCCCTTTAAAGGGGGAGTCTAATTCTCCTTCCCTTAAGAGTGGCTGTACTTGGCTGCCAGGTTCTAGAGAATGTGATGTCTGACATCCGACAGCAAGACCCCAAAAGAACCATGACTCCCTCCTTGCTCTCTCATAGGTGCTGAGCTGAGGGGGAGCCAGTTGGCATAGTGTAGGGATACTCAAGAGGCCCTGATGAGAGCCCCGGTGAGCCGTCCTGGGAAAGATCAGCCAGCCCCGGTTTGATTAATCAGAGGATGGCAGCCCAGACACCACCCTCCCGCCTGAGGGAGGGGCTCTGGTGTGAGTCAGAACCACCCAGTAAGCTGCTCCTGAATTCCTGATCCATAGGGACTGGGAAATGATAAACCGTGGTTGTTTTTACGCCACTGGGTTTTGGGCTTATTTGTTATGCAGCTGCGCTAGCAGACACAGCGGCTGAACTTAATGCTCATTCCAGCGTCTGCTGCGGCCTCCAAGTAGTCTAGTTAAGGAACTACTGATATTTCTTTGGAAGACTGTGAGAAGCTGGCCTTGAGGGGTGGCAAGTGGGTGCGTTTCAGAGGATGAAAGGGAGGCGTCAGGGGCCTGGGAACAGGGAAGAGTTGCAGAAGGTTGGGCGGGAGTCGGCCAGGGAGGCAGGGAACCCGCCAAGGGCTTCGGTAACGAAGCCCCAGGCGTTCTCTCCCTGAGACCTGTCAGGGGCTGGTCTCTCCTGGAGTCTTTGGACCCTGACGGGTTCTTTCAAGAAGGGCAATGAACGGGCAACTGCTGGACCAGACCTTTAGAGAACCGCGTGCGGTGGAAGCCTCCCCCGCTGTCGCCGGGCAGCCAAGCGCGGGAGGAGAGCGGGGCCCGCAGACGCCCTGGGCCCAGCAGGCGCACCTGAGCCGCTCCCCGAGACGCGAGCTGCCGCCAGCCACTGCGGGGGCTTTAATAGCCCCAGCGCTCAGACCAGCGCACTGTGTGTGGACCACGCGGTCTGCCCCAGCCGCCCCGCACATCCAAACCCGGAATCCGCTGTTCACACGCTCACAGGCTTACTTTTTTCTCAAAGTCGAACAAATACATCTTTACACACACACAAGTTGACAGAAAGTAAGCCCTTACTGCTCTGTTAAAAACAAAACCCACATATAAAAACTTTGAGGCCAAACTCCCAAGGCCAGACGACGCACGTTTCCACGCTGTGCTCAGTTTGATTCCTGTGTGTCTTCCAGTGACAACTCATTCAGACCTGCCTGAACAAAGGGGAGATGAACTGAGAGACCAGGGGGTTAAAAGGCACATCCCTCTTACACAAGCAGTATGGGATTCTGAAAATTCTCAGTCAATAGCTCTTCGTATACAAATTCTTAACTCCGTATATTTTACCTTTAATCAATAGCAATACCATTTATCACTGTTATAAAGCATTCAAATAACATTCAAATAACTATGAATATTTATAGCAACAAAAGAAACTAATGCTTAGTTCTTCTAATCCTAGAAGAGGGCAAGCTCGTTATAAATTAATACTTGAAGATTCTAGCCCAGCTAGAATTAATCAATTAAAAAAACCCTACCATGAAGTATTATATGGGATTCAGGAAAACAGCTATAGAAAAGCTCCTACGCAGTTAATGTGGGAGACGTCCAACCACTCCCTTTGGGGAGGAATCTAGTATTAATACTAATAAAAACAATGAAAAACGGCAAAAGGCAGATATAAGAGAAGCACTGATCCTTGATGTGAGGATAATTTCACTTCTTGCGTTGTCAGAAATGTCTTAAGCTCTTCTAGAGTCTTAGGGAAAAAATCGTGCAAATGAAGCTGTGACTGCGCGCCAGTTAAGTGACTGTCAAAGGTTTGCCCCAGAAGGGCTTTTTCGAAGAGGTTAACAACCCATTCTAACTGCCATCCAAACTGAGGTTTACAACCCAAAGAAGAAATTATCTAGGCCCAAGGCAAACCCTATTTATTTATACCTTTCACATAAAAGGACTTTTTGCTTCTTTCTAGCGTAAAATAGCGGAGAAGGCAATGGCACCCCACTCCGGTACTCTTGCCTGGAGAATCCCAGGGACGGGGGAGCCTGGGGGGCTGCCGTCTATGGGGTCGCACAGAGTCGGACACGACTGAAGCGACTTAGCAGCAGCAGCAGCGTAAACTAGGAATTTTTAATATTGGAAAATTGGGATAAAGGAGAGAGAAAAAGAGATGCAGGTGAATAGCCTCGTCAGGGCAAGCAGACCACGGCAAGGACCCAGCAACGGAGACACCAGCGGGCATCTGCAAGCAGAGCCCCCGGTGACGAGTGAGCCGCCGGCCCGGCCGGAGAGGCTGCGCGCTGCCTGGGGGCTGAGCGCCCCAGCCGCTCCTCCGCGTGCAGGGGAGGGTGACTCAGCCGCTGCTTCTCAGGCAGCGGACAGAGCCAGCAACAAGAGGTTGCAAGACACCTTCAGAAGCAACCCTTTTGAAATTGCCAACAAAGTTTTGACCAGGGATGAACATGCCCCCATATGTCTGAAAAGAGAAGATTTTTGCAGGAGGCCATTAACTACAGGTCTTTTATTTTAGAAGCACAGCCACTCTGGCTGGCGATTCTTCTGCCTGAAGGCCACCTCAGACCGCTGCATAGCTGATGCGACCAGAGGGCAAACAGTTGTTTAAAGGTGTCTAAGAGAGTTAACTTGGTGGCTACCCACTGATGAGCTCTGTAGAGGGTCTGGAGCCCGAGTCTGGGGAGGTGGTGACCTGGAGGCCAGCAAGGACAAGCACAGCTTCCTTCAGAAGGTGGGACAAAGCAGGCGGACCCCGCAGGGGGAGAGAGGAGGAGAGCGTGAAAGGAGAGGGGAGCAGAGAAGTGAAACCGAACGGAAGGATGCGACCAGCGTGATTCACTTCACCGACGCACATTTGGGCCAGAGAGCAAAGCCAAGGTCCGGTCATTTCCCCAAGACGGCGCAAACGGGAGGGCTTAAACATCGAAACTAGGTGTGTCCTGAACCCAACCTGCTAAAGCAGACGGACACACCACCTCAGGCTGCCCTACCTGGCAGCTGGCGCCACACTGGGCTGCCACGCCTCTGCTGTCCTTGGAAGCCCACTCGGAGAAGGAGCCTCGCTGCAGGGCGCCGGGACACTTTACTCTGAGGTCCACTCAGCTCCCCTTCCCCAGAGGGCCTGACGCTGCTTCCCAGGCACTGCTCTGAAAGGCAGAGCTTCTAGTTTTGAAGGACCTTTTAAAATAAGAGGTGCTTATCAACTCAACGGCCACAGAAAGCCAAGGACAGAAGTCAGGGGTTTAGCCCATTCAAAAACCAGACATCCCTTCCCTCCTTGCTCACCATAAACGCCAAGTAGAAGAAGATACAAATAAAAGGGGAAGAATATATGGTCAAATTATTAAGAAAATGGAGAAAACCACCCAATCAACAGTGAAACCAGGTCGAAAACAATGGGGAAAACCACGGTGAAAACAAAAATGAAACAAAACCCAGAAAATGATGCCAACCTGGGCCCTTTAAATAAGGAGGGTGTTTAATACAGAACTGTAAATGCTTGCATTGTACTGTAACACATGACTGGTTCCAACGTTTCAGGAAATTCTTGAACAAAAGGGGCACGCTGAAGCAGCAAGGAGGCAGCACACCCCTCCTGCCCCAAACCATTTTCAGGAAGCGGCTGCGCCGGCCTGCAGCAGCGAGGTCACCAGGAAGGAGCGTGGCTTCCAGCAGGAAACTGCACTGGATGAGCGCCAAGGTTCCTAGATTCTAAGGTTCTGGGATATGCCAAAAATACTGCTATGATGATGGTTTGACCTGATCAACTGTGCAGGCCTCTGAAATAACCAAGCCAACTTAAATAGCAAGGCAGTCTACCAATTAGCTGGGTGTAGTTTTATGTACTAAACCCACACTTGTATCTATAGCATACACTCGAAATTTCCCCCAATACTATTTGATGACCTTAAGTATTAAAAGCCTACATAATTAAAAAAAACTCCGTATTATCAGTTTCCACTTCAAAATGCTGACTGATATTCACTACACAGAATCAAGCAAAGACACAACTAAATTGCTGTGCAACAAAGTCGTCATCTTTAAATAACAGCTACATCTATATTCTGTCCATCTTTGGGGTCAATGCACCTTAGAGGTTTCTTCCTCTGCTTTAATTGACCTTTCACTGTGCTGCTGAGGCAGGGGAGGACAAGTACAGCTATTCTCATAGGAGGAGGAGGCACACAGGGGCTGAGGGGCGGCCGTCTGGAAATACAATACTTAATTGCCTTCCCACCTGCTGTTGGCAAACTCATCAGCAATACTCCTGGATAGTCAAGTGTAATACATTTTACTCTTCAGTTAAAGCCAACGGTTCAGGAAAGAGAGAAAGAAAGAGAGAAAGTGAGCTCTTTTCTGGTAATCCTGTTTTCCTTTAAAGGACAAATGTGCTTAAGATGCTGATAAGTGTATTTATTAAAAACTGAACACGAGGAAACAAAGCCAGGGCCCTGACTAAGCCACACATGGGCTTTATGCTCCATTACTCACAGCTTCCTGAGACTTCAGTTCTCCCAAGAGGCTCAGTGTAAAACAGTCAAGTTTGCATCCAACTTCAACACAGTGTTCCTAATCACCTCAGAGCTCTTTTGAACAAAAAGAGCTAATTTAATAACATGTTGGTCAATATTAAGAAATCATTATTATTTGGTAAGAGTCCTAGAATATGGAAACATAGTATTATACCTAAGCAATTCATCTACAAAAAAAGAATGGAAATTTCATCCACAACAGTTCCTTAAATCTATGGCTCATAAGCAAACCATTAATTTCCAACGTCTAAATTCCTTAAAAGGAAAAAATGTCTGTGTAGTACTCCCATCATATGAAATCTGCCCAAATAAGATTTTAAAATGCTCAATGTAAAGTGCTAAGTTTAATGAAAAACTATCCATTTGCAAGCTGTTAATATGGTTGGTGATGGAGCAATAATAATTTAGAGTTGCCGTATGAGAGGCATATTGCAGCTTTTATTTTCTCCACATTAAAAATATTTCTTTAAATACAAATAAATTCCAGCCAGCCTCTTATCAGAAAGGAACATTATTAAGTTTGCAAAACAGTGACAATGAAAAGAATCCCAGAATATTAGCAAAAACTGCCAAATACGCTTGTCTTTTTATACACAAGATGAATTCACTGTGACAAAAAAGAATTCACCATGATGGTCTGCTTAATTTGCCTACCTCCCAACATAGGCTTTGAAAAACTCCTCTAAACGCCACAACTTTATAAGAGACATGTATAGTTTCATGATATTTCTGCTGCAGAAACTCCTTAGGTTATCACCTCACCCACAAGAAATCTCCAAACCAACCAAGCAAACAAAGAAAAAAATTTTTTTAAAAAATTCAAATACCCAAAACTCAGTGGAAAGAGTTGACTAACCAAACTAAAATTTCCCATGAAGGCATCAATAATGAAATAGCTAAAAAAAAAAAAAATCACATTTATAAAGATAAAAATCAACCAAGTAAACAAAATGTATTCTTTACCTAGTCTTCAAAAAATAAATACCTATCTCTGGGTGTTTTAAACACCAAAGTTTAGGACTCTGAAGTTGTTGCATGAAATCCAAATTCTAGCCATCTTTAAAGCTGTTAAAATAATCCCAGACCTCTAGAATGTTATTTCCTGTTATAGCTCTATGAGTCCTTTTTTTAATGTTTATTCTTATTTATTTATTTGGCTGAATCGGGTCTTGGTTGTGGCGCGCAGGCTGTGTATTTGCCGGGCATGGGCTTAATCGCCCCACGTGGCAGCTTAGTTCCCTGACCAGGGATCAAAGCCGTGTCCTCAGCGTCGCAAGGCAGCCTTCTAGCCCCTGGAGCACCGTGGAAGTCCCTCTGTGAGTTCTTTAGGAAACCAAGCTGGTATTACTGGTTTTAACTACGTATAGCCTTCTCTCTCATTTACTAAGAAACAAACGTGGCACAGATATCTCATACTCGATGGTTGCTTTGATCATTGGTATCAGAGAGTACTTCAGCATAGCTGGGATCCCAGCAAAGCACTCCGTTTAAGGAACGAGTCTTGCTAACTAGGCGTTACAAGCCCCACATATCCTTCACTGAACTATTCAGTGTCTAGTGACAAGTGAACTGTTAACTAGACAACAGTATTTTTTCCCTCCAAACTAAGGTATCTATTTAGATGATTAATACAGATTAATTTTAAGTAATTATAATGCAAGTATGAAGATTTGACATTATAATTGATAATTTAATGATCCCTAAATATGCTACCAGATTTAAAACAAAACCCTTTACTATAGCCGCCATGATCCGCTAATGTTTGAAAAATTAACGTAGGACCACCGCAGAAACCAGCTTCCAGAGCCCGCATACGGGAGGTTCTCAGTCCACGGGGCCGCAGCGTCGGGCACGCCTGAGCAGCGGGACTGAGCTGAACTGAGTGATTATGCATTAAGGAGAACAGTCAAATAGCTACCTTTTTAGCTTTCATAACATACATATCGGAGAAGGCAGCGGCACCCACTCCAGTACTCTTGCCTGGGAAATCCCATGGGCGGAGGAGCCTGGGGGGCTGCAGTCCGCGGGGTCGCGAAGAGTCGGACACAACTAAGCGACTTCCCTTTCACTTTTCACTTTCCTGCATTGGAGAAGGAAATGGCACCCCACTCCAGTGTTCTTGCCTGGAGAATCCCAGGGACGGGGGAGCCTGGTGGGCTGCCGTCTATGGGGCCGCACAGAGTCGGACACGACTGAAGCGACTCAGCAGCAGCAGCTACATACATATGGCTCAAATGAGTCAATTTAAACACTAGTTAGAATTTTGAAAGACTTGAGTTTTTCACTGTATGTGTTTACCATAAGAAAAACTTTTCTGAATTGTTAGGGGAGTAGGGTTTTTCTGACGTTAGAGAGCCAATAAGAGTCTCAAATGCAAGGGCACCAAAAATTTAAGAAAAATCTGGACTACCTTGCCAGCAGGCTTCACTCAAATATCTAAAAGACAGAATTACTCAGTAAAATAATAATGTACTTATTACAAATAATTTTTATCTTCCCAGCCCACTTTTGTTTTAAAACACATATACAACTAGTGATAAAACAAAATATACTATATGNCATTATAGATGTGCTTTATTCTAATATATTAAAAATATTTTAAGAAAAAATTTTAATGTACTGTTTAAAAATACTTTCAAAACATTCACCAAAGTTTATAAAAAGTACTGATTTTATTTATTGTGCTGCAATATACATTCCTCCCATGAAGATTATATGTAAAACAATTTGTGGTTCGAAACACCTTTATTTGCATTTGCTATAAAAGCATTTTGACACTTTTAAAGTTGAATTAATTTTCTTCAAAATAGTTCATATCTGCTCGGACAAAAGAAAAGTTTCTTGTGCTATCTCAGTTGGTGAGTAAAAAGGTTCACTCTCACGTTGATAAAAATCTTTGCATTCTATAAGTAAGTTATTAAGGTTAAATATGTTTTAAATGCATGCAGTGGAGTTGAGGCAGCATAACCTCTGACCCCGTTAGGCCTTTGAACAGGGGGTTTAAGGGCCAACGCTCCATCAGACAAAAGCCTGCGTAACTGCTGGCCGGCCTCCTCTGGAGGAAGATCTTTTGTATCCTGATTTAGGCAACCAGGACAGCGCAGCACAGCAGTGTGTGAGAGTGGAAGCCGCTCAGTCGGGCCGACCCTTTGTGACCCCACGGACCATCCCCACAGGCTGTGCCGTCCATGGAGTTCTCCAGGCCAGAATACTGGAGTGGGCAGCCGCTCCCTTCTCCAGGGGATCTTCCCAACCCAGAGACTGAACCCAGGTCTCCCGCATTGCAGGCAGATTCTTTACCAGCTGAGCCACCAGGGAAGCCCAGGAACACTGGAGTGAGGGCTTACTATTGAAAAAAACCCACATGTAAGTGGACCCGTGCAGTTCAAATCAGTGTTACTCAAGGGTCAACTGTACTTTCAGGGAAGAGGCACAGTCTTCAGCAGCATGGTTTTCTGGTGCTTCAGTGGAATCGTGTTTGAGAAAAAAATAACTGCTCCAAATGACTTCATGATTCCAGGAAATACTTCTCTGCACAGATGAATCTGCTTCTGAGAGAAAGCCGACATAGGTAGGATTAGATATTTGAGAAAAGCATTCACCAGAGAAAAATGTATGCAGAACACGGGCCTGGCGGCCCCCTTACGACGAGGCCAAAAGTGAGGGAGCCACCCTCAGGGCAGACGAAAGCGCAGGGACAAGAAGCTGCGTGTGACTGCTGGTAAAACGGGGCGCGTCAGCATCCGTCCACCACCGCCCAACGCCGGGAAAACGCGTCCGGAGGAGGGGCCCTCTGTTAGGCTGGGTTTTTGAGGTTTGCCGCAAGAAGCACATTCACTTTGAACCCAAGAACTTAAGTTCTGTTCTAAGAGGCTTTCCAAACAGTATCAATTGTGTTTCAAACAGAGTCGCTGCTGAAACAAGGGCGGCTGGGAAGGGTATTCTCTGAACAGCAGGTGTTAGAACTGGCTTCCTCAAAATAACTGTTTCCTCGCCAGCTGGGGGTTCTTTTAGTGTGTGTGATTTTGAAAAGATTAAGATAACATTCACAGAACATAAAATTCGCCACTTAAACACAGCATTGACTGAGGGAGTTCTGCAGGGACGAACGCCTGTGGTCATCGTACATCTCTGGTCAACGATGTGCTAAGCGGGCAGTCCCGGGGTCTTCAGCGCACTCACAACCGTGTGCAACCATTACCACTATCTAATTCCAACCTTCTCACCATCCCCAGACCCTATCACCCACACACAGGCAGCCACTCCCAGTTCCCAGCCCACCATCCCCGGGAACCACTGATCTACTTCTGTGTCTATGGACATGCCTATTTGGAACATTTCATATAATTGGAATTATACAACATGCGGCTTTTTGTACCTGGCTTCTACTTTTTAAAAACCTTTTTATTTTATATTGGGGTACTGGGGCTTCCCAGGTGCCGCTAGCGGCAAAGGACTCGCCTGCCCATGCGAGGGACATGAGACGAGGGTTCGATCCCTGGGTGGGGAAGACCCCCGGAGCAGGGCCTGGCCACCCACTGCCGTGTTCTTGCCTGGAGAACCCCACGGACAGAGGGGCCTGGCGGGCTATGCCCACGGGGCCACAGAGCCAGACGCGCCTGAGGGACGGAGCGCGCACAGCGGTCAGCGGGGCTGCGGTCGCTTCAGAGGGGCAGCACAGGGGCCCGGGCTGCTCCTCCCTCCACAGGCGGCCCCCAGACCGTCCCCAAAGGCGGCGATGCCAAGGACACCAGGCCGAGCTGCTGAGGACCCCCGGCCGCCCGACTGCACCTCGTTTCTGGGCTTCTCTGTGCGATGATGCTCCAGCTCTTCGACCGCCTCTGATCCCGTGAACGTGGGCTGCAGCTGGAGGTGCAAGGGGTCGTCTCTGGAACGTGGCTTTGGGATGGAAAATAATCCGTCAGGTAAAATCTCCGAAGTGGGAAAGAACAGCAAAGGACAGAGGAGTAGCCTTTTTATTTGACCGCAATATCTTAACAGTGCTACCTGCCCAGGTTAGACTCTCCTCGGTGACATTTAAGCTGTTCTGCAAGGCTGAGAACACCACGCAGTTTTCCACCTCTCGGAGCGTTTAGCGTTTAGCTTTGCAGCGCGTGAAACCTGAAGTGAGGGGCGACAGGCGGCTGGTTCTTTATCAGACTCACGGTGACCCCCATGGAAAGGTTTAATCTGAGTTCAGCTTGCTCTCCATAAGTCAGTTCCTGGAGCTTCAGCTCAAACTCTCATATAATCATGTTTCCAACTGAGTTTTTTACATGTTTATTTTGTCTGCATGATGTGAAAACTCACAGGTAGAGAGTTAAGCATGATGTCCTAGCTTTGCAGAGGCGGAACAAACACTGGTGTCTTGCGTGTGCACCGTGAACTGAATCAGTCTCAGCAGGACTTTTTAAAGGGCTAGAAACACTCCTATAAAATAGGAAGGTGCTGTCATCCAAAACATCTCAGTCCATCTTTCTCTCACCTACACGTAGCAAAGCATGACACAGAGCCATTAAGTAGCCTTTATTTAAAACAAGAGGCAGAGACCTTGTCTAATTTGCTCTTATATTACCTGTTTCTAAAACAGTACCTGGCCTGAAGCAGGAGCTCAGAAAACGTCTAGTGCACGAAGGGAAGAATGAACACACGTGAGCCTGCGCAGCCGCCTTCTCACTGCCAGGAGCCGCTGTGGGGACACGGCGACAGGGATTCAGAACAACGCTTGCCCAGCCTCTGCTTCGGCCACAGTGGAGTGGCCGGTGACTGGGACTAACTCTCCCAGAGAAAACACCCGTGAAAGCGCGACAAAGCGCGTGAAACCTGCGTATGGACACCAAGGAGCACACCAGTGCAGGCGACCCTGAGGAGCGCGGTCCCTAAACGAAGGGAGCACGCAGGGGTGAGCTCCTGCTCTCCTGCCTTCTCGGGAGAAACTGAAAGCTCACAGAGGAAGCAAAGCCGGGCAGAGAGCAGCCCGCCTGCCCGCGCGGGACACGCAGGTCTGACCCCTGGGGTGGGGCGGTTCCCTGGAGGAGGACCACCCACTCCAGTATCTCTTCATGTATATATACAACATATCTTCTATAAATAATAGATACGGTGGTATATGTGCATGAAAAGATACAAAAAAATCTACAGAATTATAAAGTGAATTTAGTAAGGTTGCTGGATGCAAAGACAATACAAAAATTAATTTTATTTCTATATGCTAACAAAAAGAATTAGATAATAAAATACAAACATCAAACAAACATCTAGAAATTAAAAAAAAAACTAGAAATAAATCTAACCTCTACATGTAAATCTTAAAATATTGCTGAGACAATTTCAAGAAGACAAGTAGAGGGATATCCCATGTCTATGGATTGCCAAACTCGAAACTGAGAAGATACAAAGTCTCCTGAAATTGATCTATATTTTCACTGCAGTATCAATTAAACCCTAAGGTACAGGGTCCCTTAGGGAAACTGAGACACCGCTACTAAAACGTGGCTGAAAATTCAAAGGGTCAAGAGTAGCTAAGACCATCCGGAAGAAGATCAGAGGTGTCAGAAGTCTTATATTATCATATGCGAAGACTTAACAATCCCGGCTGCAACGCACCAGGCTGTTCGACGTGCTGGGCCGGGTCGAGGGAATACTCTCACAGAAATAAAGGCACCTTGGCTGCTTCCTCACACCACACACGAACACCGGCACGAGGTTACCTTACGCCCAGTGTGAGTGAGAAAACAAGCTTTAAAAAAATTTAAGAATATTTTGCTAAGATTGGAGTAAAGCTTTATTAAACAGGACACAAAAATCATTAACCCTAAGAGAAAAGATTGGTATATTGGACCTCATAAAAATTAGTGCTTTCTGATCATCAAAGGTCACCATTTGGAAAGTGGAAAAGCCAACCAAAGAGAAGATATTTGTAATGCTATATCAGACCAAAACCTCATCATCACTAAAATATAAAGAAGCCCAGAAAATCAGCAGGAAAAAGACAGACAAGCCAGTAAATATGAACAAGTAACCTGAACAGGCACTTAATAAGAGACATTTCCAAACTGCTGACAAAGATATTAAAAGGTATTCCATGACACTGCATTAAAAGATGTTAAAACTATGATCACTGCTTATGTAGAGTTAGCGCTCCAGTTTGACTGATCCTTTTGGCCACAGAATGTCAGGGGTCCAAGCAAAAGGCAGAAGGAAAAGTCTGGAAGGATGGAGGGAGGGAAACAGAGCAAAAAGTTAGCAGCAGCCCCCCAAAGGAAGACAGCCACCTTTCAAAGCCTGCACATACCATGTTAGATGAATTTATCCAACAGGAGGCAGAATTATTAAAAGGTGTTTATCTGTAGGGTCACTGAAGCATCGAGAGCGCTGCTACGCAGCAGCCCTCTCCACGTTCACACCAAACGTTTGCATCTCAGAGTTGTACGGGTGCTCACTTTCTCACGTGGCATTATCATTTCCCTATTCCTTTACAATTTCCATCCCCAAGTTTACTTCTCTGCCCCAATCAAGTCTTTATGTCTCTGATCTTTTTATAACCTATAAATGTTAGTCAAAACATATTAAGAAATAGTGAGTTAAACAACAGTGTTCAGTTCAGTTCAGTCACTCAGTCATGTCCGACTCTTTGTGGCCCCATGGACTGCAGCACGCCAGGCCTCCCTGTCCATCACCAGCTCCCAGAGTTCACTCAAACCCATGTCCATTGAGTCAGTGAAGCCCTCCAAACATCTCATTGTCTGTCAACCCCTTCTCCTCCTGCCCTCAATCTTTCCCAGCATCGGGGTCTTTTCAAATGAGTCAGCTCTTTGCATCAGGTGGCCAAAGTATTGGAGCTTCAGCTTCAGCATCAGTCCTTCCAATGAATATTCAGGACTGAGTTCCTTTAGGATGGACTGGTTGGATCTCCTTGCAGTCCAAGGGACTCTCAAGAGTCTTCTCCAACACCACAGTTCAAAAGCATCAGTTCTTCAGTGCTCATCTTTCTTCACAGTCCAACTCTCACATCCATACATGACCACTGGAAAAACCATAGCTTTGACTAGATGGACCTTTGTTGGCAAAGTAATGTCTCTGCTTTTTAATATGCTGTCTAGGTTGGTCATAACTCTCCTTCCAAGGAGCAAGCATCTTTTAATTTCATGGCTGCAGTCACCATCTGCAGTGATTTTGGAGCCCCCAAATAAAGTCTGACACTGTTTCCACTGTTTCCCCATCTATTTGCCATGAAGTGATGGGACCAGATGCCATGATCTTCGTTTTCTGAATTATGAGTTTTAAGCCAGATTTTAAACTCTCCTCTTTCACTTTCATCAAGAGGCTTTTTAGTTCCTCTTCACTTTCTGCCATAAGGGTGGTGTCATCTGCATATCTGAGGTTATTGCGATTCCTCCTGGCAATTTTGATTCCAGCCTGTGCGTCTTCCAGTCCAGCGTTTCTCATGATGTACTCTGCATAGAAGTTAAATAAGCAGGGTGACAATATATAGCCTTGACGTACTTCTTTTCCTATTTGGAACCAGTCTGTTGTTTCATGCCCAGTTCTAACTGTTGCTTCCTGACCTGCATACAGATTTCTCAAGAGGCAGGTCAGGTGGTCTGGAATTCCCATCATCTCTTTCAGAATTTTCCAGAGTTTGTTGTGGTCCACATAATCAAAGGCTTTGGCATAGTCAATAAAGCAGAAGTAGATATTTTTCTGGAACTCTCTTGCTTTTTCGATGATCCAGTGGATGTTGGCAATTTGATCTCTGGTTCCTCTGCCTTTTCTAAATCCAGCTTGAACATCTGGAAGTTCTTGATTTACATACTGTTGAAGCCTGGCTTGGAGAATTTTGGTATTACTTTACTAGCCTGTGAGATGAGTGCAGTTCAGTTCAGTTGTGTCCGACTCTTTGCGACCCCATCAGCTGCAGCACTCCAGGCCTCCCTGTCCATCACCAACTCCTGGAGCTTGCTCAGACTCATGTCCATCGAGTCGGTGATGCCACCCAACCATCTCATCCTCTGTCATCCGCTTCTCCTTCGGCCTTCAGTCTTTCCTGGCATCAGGGTCTTTTCCAATGAGTCGGTTCTTCGCATCAGGTGGCCAAAATACTGGAGCTTCAGCTTCAGCATCAGTCCTTCTAATGAATATTCAGGACTGATTTCCTTTAGGATGGACTGGTTTGATCTCCTTGCTGTCCAAGGGACTCTCAAGAGTTTTCTCCAACACCACCGTTCAAAAGCATAAATTCTTTGGTGCTCAGTTAAGTCCAACTCACATCCATACATGACCACTGGAAAAACCATAGCCTTGACTAGACGGACCTTTGTCATCAAAGTAACGTCTCTGCTTTATTAATAAATGCTGTCTAGGTTGGTCATAGTTTTTCTTCCAAGGAGCAAGACTCTAAATTTCATGGCTGCAGTCACCATCTGCAGTGATTTTGGAGCCTAAGAAAATAAACACCAGTGTAGGGATACATTAATGTGTATCCGTAGTCACGGAACTGGAAAACAGAACCAGCGCAAGGAAAGCACCAGCGCGGCGGTGACTGAAGGCAGCAGAGGCCGCGGTGGGCGCAGACGGCCACCCTTTGAGCTGCGGCTTGGTGCTGCTTTTACTCTTGGGTGTCCACGTAGAACTGAGGGGGAAAAATGCTTTTCATCTTTTTCTTCCATTTACTTTCTAGGGAGAAAAAGTCTTATCTTTATGTAAAGCTGTGGAAGAATTTACATAGTTACATATATTACTGCAGCTTAGGTTATTTTCAACAAGTGTTCAGTTCCACACCTAAAGATGCGTTACCGTGTTAGGCTGCTGCTGCTGAGTTGCATCAGTCGTGTCCGACTCTGTGCGACCCCATAGACGGCAGCCCACCAGGCTCCTCCGTCCATGGGATTTTCCAGGCAAGAGTACTGGAGTGGGGTGCCATTATCATTTTAGGCAGAAGTATACAATTAAAAGACGCTTGCTCCTTGGAAGGAGGGTTGTGACCAACCTAGAAAGCATATTCAAAAGCAGAGACATTACTTTGCCAACAAATTACTTTGCGTCTAGTCAAGGCTATGGTTTTTCCTGTGGTCATGTATGGATGTGAGAGTTGGGCTGTGAAGAAAGCTGAGCACTGAAGAATTGATGCTTTTGAACTGTGGTGTTGGAGAAGACTCTTGAGAGTCCCTTGGACTGCAAGGAGATCCAACCAGTCCATCCTAAAGGAGATCAGTCCTGGGTGTTCTTTGGAAGGAATGATGCTGAAGCTGAAACTCCAGTACTTTGGTCACCTCATGCGAAGAGTTGACTCATTGGAAAAGACTCTGAAGCTGGGAGGGACTGGGGGCAGGAGGAGAAGGGGACGACAGAGGATGAGAAGGCTGGATGGCATCACAGACTCAATGGACATGGATTTGAGTGAACTCTGGGAGTTGGTGATGGACCGGGAGGCCTGGCATGCTGCGATTCATGGGGTCGCAGAGTTGGACACGACTGAACGACTGACCTGAACTGAACTGATACAAGTTATAAATCAAAATGCCAGCCTTTACAAAATTCCTTTATGTATGAGTAAATGTGGTTTCCTCTTTTTTAAAATTCATGCAATCAAGTTTTTAATGGTATTTTTCAAAATTTTAGTAGTAAAGCAGTAACCTTATATGTGATGTAGCACCTTTATATTCTTCTTAGCCACCAGAAGTATGAGAATTATTATGCATTTAATCTTTCCTTTTACCAATATTTCGGGCTTCCATTGTATCTCAGCTGGCAAAGAATCCACCTGCAATGCAGGAGACCCCAGTTTGATCCCTGGGTCGGGAAGATCCGCCGGAGAAGGGACAGGCTGCCCACTCCAGTGTTCTTGGGCTTCCCTGGTGGCTCAGCTGGTAAAGAACCCACCTGTGATGCGGATTCGATCCCTGGGTCGGGGAGATCCCTTGGAGATGGGAAGAGCCACCCACTCCAGTGTCCTGGCCTGGAGAATCCCAAGGACTGTGTATCCATGGGGTTGCAAAGAGTGGGACACGACTGAGCGTCCTTCCCTTTCACAGTTTTTATAATCTGAGCAGACAGGGCAGTGCTACAGGACCTAGGACAGGCTGTCACGAGGGATCGCGTCTGCCACGGCCACAGGTCTTTAACAAGGATTCTCATCACACATCCATCCCAACCCAACAGCGCCCGTTTACACAATCAGGGTCTTACAAAGTTAAAAATAAAACTGCAGTTAACAATGCCAAGCTCTTCAACCATACTGAATTTTAAAACAAAATAAAACATGAGCAAGACTGATTTTCCAAACTATCTACAAGCAGAAATGCCAGGAAATAAACCTGTAGCATTCTGCGCATGCAACTTAAATTTCCCTTCCTAAGTCACGACATTTTGGAGGGTTGTTCTTTTGTTTTATTCTTCTTTTTCTACATAGGAGGACTTCAAAACCTGAAAGATCAAAACTGTTCTTGTTTGTACGGAAAGGAACAAGAATGAAAATGGAATTTTAATTTTTTAAGTGAAGAGACAAATTTTATAAAACTGTATAAATTAACAATGTCATGCAACGTTAAAGGCTAACAGAAACCACATAATGCTAAGAATTATCCCAGTTTCCTGTGCTCTGGGGAAAGACTGCTGCATGCAACACTACGTGACCGATCTGAAGTGTCGCACTCCTTATGGCAGCCGACACACTGTTGCATTAATAAGCAGAGAAATATCACACAATGTCCTTCTACCTATTCTGGCAGAAACACACCAGGAAAACTACGCCTGATGAATAAATACCAAGACTCCTGTCCTTTAATTCAAGTGTCCTTCTAGATACAAAATAGCAAGGTTTTCACCACGTGCTCAGAAGGGACAATGGAAAGGAAATGGCACAATGAGCAGTGCCTGTTTTGCACTAATACTAAGAAGCTGAGACAGACAGACTGGGGAACCACTTTAACTCTGGTCTAATAGTAGGTAGATATAAAATACAGATACCTGCTTAATTCACACATTCATGAACTAGAAAGCAGACCACTGCCCTGGGGAATGAAAGCATTAATCACCTAGTTACATAACGGGGAGCTGGGCACACAAAGAAGGGGGCACAGGAGAAACACCTTAAAAGCTCAAAGGCAAGAAATGAGACGAAGCAAGTGTTCTCAAGATGAAAAATGCTGCCTCCTTGAAAATATACTTTTTCCCCATATAAAAAAATTTTTAACTACCTTTTAGGAAAACATTCTCTCTAAGAAATATCACAATTTGGAGTTACTTAACATGATAGCAAATAAAACCTTTATGCCACTGAAGCAGCTATTTTCTTTGGATAGATCATACTTAAAAACTTTTTTGCATCTGTTATTTTATGACTACTTTTACTTTCTTTGAGTTTGACAATAACTTGAATTTAAATTCTGATTTTTATTAAAGCCTGCCACATAACATTTTCATGCCAGATAAAGGTATTAAATAAAGGTCGACTCCTGCATGGTGTAAATAAATTAAAGGCCAGAAATTGGGATGTTCTAGTGTAAGACATTTGCTGGTCCCAAACTCAACAATTTAAAGATATCTCACTATATCACAGTAAATCATCTATAATTATGCTGCTGTGGTGTAAGCAGCAGATCTGAATTTGCCTTACTTAGTTAGACCTTAATATTAAAAGCACGATCGCATAATCACCAGATCGTGTTCTTATCACTGATCATTAGAAGAACACACCAAGTGACCGGGTGGTCTCACACACATCAGGGCAACAGTGTAGACATTTTCACCGTTTTGGTACCCCATTCCTAACATATAAGACAATAACAGGTGTTTGGAGTGAGGGTGAGGTAGACAGATTGTATACTTGTATGAAGTATTTGAGAACATATTTAAAAAACTGAGATACAAAAGGAATTCTATTAAAGAAAAAGTCACAGCTACCCTAGTAGGTTTTTTTTCCTTAAATAACTAACCTTATACAAAGCCATTTACCCAGTTATTTAAGTTCTCAGCATACCACAGGTATTCAAGAAATCAGCAGTAGTACAAAAAAAAACGAGTAGAAGGCGGTCTCTCACGGATAAGTGAGTCTGCAATTCCAAGAGAGACCAGAACATTGAAATCAACCCTGGAGACTCGATTTTCCGTTCCAGCGGTTCAGAGATTTATTACTTCATAAAGGGTGGGAGAGCTAATGAATTCTAAGGCAGCTAATTTAACTCACTCAGCGCAGGGCCCGGCGCAACAGCCCGCGAGCGGCTTTCAGCGTCTGGCCTCTACTGCTCGCGCTCCCTGGTTTCTGCCTCTCAGCCTCGGGCAGCTACGGACCAGGAGCCAGAGAGCACGCGACGTGGGACCGCACGCCGCGCCCAGCGAAGGGAGAAGGGAAGGGGTGATCTGGTCTGTCTCCAGAACTATCACACGGAGGATTTAGCGTTCACATTGTCTGTCTTAGATCTGCTTCTATCTTCTCCTAACACCAAAGAGCAGCCCTCTCACTTAACGTTTCCGTATGAAGCACTTTTTAGGCTTTCTGATGGGACCGCCTCAGCTTCACGACTTCTACAGCGCCATCCAGGGACACTGTCGGCCTGCGGCGCGGGCCCTGCTCCGGGCGCTCCGCAAGGCCACTCGAGGTTATGGAGGACAGCCCAGCAGCTGGCAAACCGGCTTTCTCTTTCCTTCCTCGTGTGCTGCCCACCATTTTACCGTTTCATTTTGTCAAGTCCTCCAGAAGTGGCAAAGGTAATAAATGTAGGTGGAGCCCATGAATTTCCAAAATTCACAATGCGTCACTTAGGCCATCAGTCACGAGGGTGCACCAGCTATCCTTCTGGGTCATTCTCCCTCTGCAGCAAAGCCTCTATAGTTCACACTTTATTCGCATTTTCTTCTAGAATGCAGTTCTTTAAATGGATGGCGCTAACTCACACATTTCTGGATATAGTCGGCCTTACTACAGATATAAATGGACATCTTCTTGGTGATTTTAACTCTGTGCCTGATGGAATCGGAGTCTGTGAATTAGCCTGAGTTCGGTAATAATGTACCTCAGATTTACCACCATTACTAAGAAGGACCAAAAGCTAGAAGCACAAAATTTTCATTGACTCGAGAATTATGCAGCCATTTGGGCCACTGAAAATTATGGAAGTTATTTCTGATAATCACTGTGAACAAAAATGTGGACAGGATAATACATTTTGAAAATACTTTAATATTTGCCATTTTTGTTGCCGGTGCTATTAATATGTACATTGGTTCAGTAATAAATATGCTACTATTACATAGAGTGCAATACTTTTAGTATTCATAACTGGTTGAAATTAATGCTGCTATTATCTCAAGAAAGGAATAAATAAATATCATGCCCAGTTACAAACTAATGCTCAAGAGGTCATTGTTAACAAAACCAACAACATAAACATGTTGGGCATTACCTTTTTAAACATGATTCCCGTAAACATAGCAAAAAGTCACTTTTCTCAGTCCTGACATTGTGCGTGATGGCTTAAAAAATATAACACACAAATCCTACCACTTCCTCTTCTGCATAGGGAATGAATTAATCATATTTCAAAATGCAGCAATCATTCAGTGAAATGTCTTCAGCACACAGCGCTTGTTTTCGGTTATGAACTCAGAATTTTTGAGCTATACAAGTGCTCTGCATAAGTTTATAAAATATGCTTTCTGGTTTTAAAATTGAACAGAAAAACTTCCAAACAAGTCATAGACATGACTCTAAGATATTATGTACATAGTATCCGACTACAGGAGGGAAAGCCTCACTGCAGCGGGCACAGTGTACCCGCGAGCACAGTGCGTAATGGGCTCCGTCCAGGGTCCCTCACAGCAGCGCCGCAGCGGCCAGCGCTTACGCCATGCAACACAGCCCCTCCACGTTGCATCCTAAGCAGAAGGGGGATGTGAGGGCAAATTTAGAGTAGACAATGCGGAAAAAAAGGCCAGAATACAGTACATCTGCTCTAAAGAGTGCACTTTATAAACAGCTGGCTTTATTCACGTTTTTTTATAAAGTGCAATATTACCTAAAACAGAGACATGTACCTTAATATTCCGCAGTAACCATGACACAAACTGCCAGGGTAAGAGCAGGGCAGACTAAAACCATACGCAGCTCAGCATGCATCTCAGGGAGGCCCGGACACAGCGCAG
The DNA here is from genome assembly GCA_006410935.1 of Redunca redunca. Lineage (NCBI taxonomy): Eukaryota > Metazoa > Chordata > Mammalia > Artiodactyla > Bovidae > Redunca > Redunca redunca. The sequence goes on from SJYQ01008234.1 coordinate 249,758, forward strand.
GCTCCCGTGCGCCTTTTAGTTTAGTTTTCAGAAAAAGGTTAATAATAGAAGGTTTTCCTCATAGGTAACCATGAAATAAAAACAATAAGTTAAAATCCTCTCTCAAGAAGTCAGTATACACACACATAAGATTCCTGGCAGAATCTTTTGGAAAACAGTTAGACCTTTTTGTTTTTGCTGATAAATCGCTGTTCAAAGGATGCGTCTCTCTTAAGCCCACAATACCCACAAGGTGAAGCAACAGCTACCATCACAGTCCCAGGACGCCTGCTGGTGGACGGCTGACGACCCCGGGACTTACTGTCAGCCGCTCAAACCTCACCGGTCCCCACGCAGATGGACAGACGTCTGCGCCCTCAAGGACAGTCATGCGGGCGGCATCTAGGTCCCTAACAGCATCCCGTGTGCTCGGCTCATCCCACTCTCTGCCCAGTGCTCCAGGCGGGTTTTCCTGGGAAAATTCCCTACGGGGCAGGCAGATGCCAACGGGATCGGCGGGATGCGGCTTCTCGGACACAGAGCCTGGCCTCCAGGCAGGCCGAGGGCGCTGGAGGGACAGCGGAGCCGGCTCGGTTCCCAGGCCCCCAGGCTCTCAGTCCGAGCACTGGAAGAGGCTCTCGGCGGCGCCGCCCTCGGCGGGGTTGCCGGGCTGCAGCGCCCTCGTGGGCGTGCTCTTGCCCTGCGAGTGGGAGGACGAGGAGTGCGAGCTCTCGCTGGAGCTGCTGCGCGTCTCCGTGCTCGTGCTGGTCTTCTTCATCCTCCGCCTCTTTGCCAGAGGGGCCTTATCCACGTTCTGAAGGCAGAACCCCTCTCTCTTGTATTTGTTGAAGGCCTAGGGGAGAACAGCAAGATCAAACCAGTCCATCCTGAAGGAAATCAACCCTCAGCACTCACTGGAGGGACTGATGCTGAAGCTTTGGCCACCTGATGCGAAGAGCTGACTCCCTGGAAAAGACCCTGATGCTGGGAAAGACTGAAGGTGGCAGGAGAAGGGGGCGACAGAGGGTGAGATGGTTGGAGGGCATCACCAATTCAACGGACATGCTGCTGCTGCTGCTGCTAAGTCTCATCAGTCGTGTCCAACTCTGTGCAGCCCCATAGACGGCAGCCCACCAGGCTCCCCCATCCCTGGGATTCTCCAGGCAAGAACACTGGAGTGGGGTGCCATTTCCTTCTCCACAGTGGACATGAGTTTGAGCAAACTCTGGCAGGCAGTGGAGGACGGGGAGCCCGGCGGGGTGCAGTGTATACAGAGTCACAGAGAGGGCACGAAGCCTTCCGCGCAGTTACGGCCGACAGGCAACGCGTGGCTGGGAGCCGCAGCTCCGGCTCATCCTGGAAAGTGGAGTGGTCCAGCCGTGCGCGGCTCTTCGCGGCCCCATGGACTATACGGCCTGTGGATTCTCCAGGCCAGAATGCGGGAGTGGGTGGCCGTTCCCTCCTCCAGGGGGTCTTCCCCACCCAGAGATGGAATCCAGGCCTCCCGGACTGTGGGCGGACTCCTTACTGAGTATGAGGTGAGCCACAGGGGAACATGGTCCTCCAGCCACCGCGTCTGAGACTCCAGGAGGGGTACAGAAGCCGGCGGGGAAGGGTTTCTGAGGGCCCTCTTGAAACCCGCCAGCGCGGCTGTCCAGGCGTCCCCATTCCAGTCAATCTTTTGAGGCGGGGAGTGCTACCTCTCAGTTAAAGGAACCACCGACTGACTGGAAATTCCTGGAGAATGTCAGCGATCCCACCCCCTTCCCCCATTACCTCACTCACTCTGAGCTTTTAAGATTCCAACTGCAAAGTCCCAGCACAGACCCTGACCTTCATGCCCACGTCGGTGCCGTCTGGGTACGTGCTGGACACAGTGATACACAGAGATGAGCTCCACAGACCTCACCTGGCCTCCTCCTCACAGCAGCCCGTCTCCACTTTTCTCAGACTCAGGCGAGGCGCTGCGGAGGTGCAGCCCTGCCCCGCACGCCCGAGGGGCCTGGGTCACCCGCAGCTCGCCTCTTCACGCCTCACAGACCCCAGGTCACTCGCTTTTTCAGTCCATTTCTGCAGCCAAGAGGAAGTGCTATCCTGCCTCCTTCCTCAAGACAGTCCTCTCAGAAGCAGTGTTATTTCTAACCCTCTGCTCCTCATACAGCTTTCTTAATGTACCTGCATCTGTCTGGCACGAGTGTGCCAGAATCTACATTTATTACTGTGTAGCCTCAGCCTTTCCAGTATACAATATTTACTTAATACTAGTTAATTTACTTCTTGTCCCTTAGGTTCTAGAACAATAAAGTTATGCACAAAATGACTGTTGAAGGGACGGACTTCCGCACCCGCCTTAATTTCTAATGCTGATTTATAGCTTCCACAGACAGCGACTCGGCTCATTTGAGAGAGAAAAAGTGCTGGCACAGACTCAGGGTAGCCGAGAGGGAAGGAGGGAGGGGCGGGGGCGGACGGGAGTGTCGGTGTATCAGAAGCAGACGACTACACACGCAGAATTCAGTGAACAGCGAGCGCCTTCTGCACAGCCCAGGAAACCACGCTCAGCTGCGAGAGGCCGTGATGGGGAGAGCGTGCCAGCGGGCGCACAGTATGTATTCACATGTGTGCATAGCTGCATGTATGTGTGCATAGCTGCATGTATGTGTGCATAGCTGCATGTATGTGTGCATAGCTGCATCAGCCTGCTGAGCAGCAGAGACTACCACAACATTGCAAAGTCAACCAGCCTTCAGCAAAATAACATCTTTTGAAAAAGCTCTGATGATACGCACATCGCTTTCCTGAGCGACTGGAAACTCCAACGATTCAAATACCAGGCTGCTGCCTCCTCTCAAGTGTCAACTAAACACTCTGTGGCTTTGTGGTGACTCTGGTCCCTATGCCCTTTCTGTTTAGAAATGTGTTTATGTCATGAAGGGATTTATAAAAGCATATCTAAAATTAAAAAACCCATTTTAAAAACTGTCTGCCCAAGAGTGTGCCTCTGAGGATACAGAGTAAGGACATCCAGTCCCTTCTCAAACCGCCCAGGAGTGCAGAGCGGGAGCCTTACGTGGAAGGTGGCTTTCACACACGTGTGCACTGCCGCTCCCGAAGAGCCCAGGATGTCTGGAGTCATCAGAGGATTCGAGGACAGCTGACTGCCATCTTGAAGCCACTCACTGTATCTCAAGTCGGGCATTTTAAGCCTTTTGTTTGGATCGACTGTGAGAAGTCCTGTGGGAATAAATAAGATATTTTTATTTCATGAGCTGTCATTTCAAACAGTTTAAAATCAACCTCATGAGAATGAAGAATGGAGCTGGAGGAATCAACTTGCCTGACTTCAAGCTCTACTACAAAGCCACAGTCATCAAGACAGTATGGTACTGGCACAAAGACAGAAATATAGATCAATGGAACAAAATAGAAAGCCCAGAGATAAACCCACACACCTATGGACACCTTATCTTTGATAAAGGAGGCAAAAATATACAATGGAGTAAAGACAATCTCTTTAACAAGTGGTGCTGGGAAAATTGGTCAACAACTTGTAAAAGAATGAAACTAGATCACTTTCTAACACCACACACAAAAGTAAACTCAAAATGGATTAAAGATCTAAATGTAAGACCAGAAACTATAAAACTCCTAGAGGAGAACATAGGCAAAACACTCTC
>SJYQ01008234.1:253508-280313 GCA_006410935.1 Redunca redunca
AAAAAAAAAAAAAAAGAATACTGTAGTGGGTTGCCATTTCCTTCTCCATGATACTGACATCACTTCAGAATTGCATATTTTATTGCTCTGTGACTATTTCAATAATTTGAATAAAGTTTGTGAAATATTAAAAAAATAAAAAAAATAAATAAAATAAAATCAACCTCAGAGATTCTCAATTATGTTCACAAGGCATGACGGTTTTGATATGGCGTCAACCTCCTACAAGGATAACTACCTCCATTTTCATCTACACTGAGATTCCCTGGTGAACACTGGCTGCTCACAGCACAGCCCACAGCAGCCTGTTTCCAGGAGGCTGCAGGCTCGCTCGTGGGGCTCCCAGTCTGGGGAAAACAAGCTCTTGAAACGAGGACTCCCACCAGGGGCCAGGAAGCCCCTCCAAACAAAGAGCGCTGAGACCTACTTGATGCAAACGGCTTCCGCAGGTCAGGGAGCGTGCAGACGGACTCCGGGAGGAGCCGTGCGTGAGGTCTCGTCCCGACTGAGGACACGTGCACAGCAGGTCCGGGCAGGGCTCCCCCCTGGGGGTGGGCACCCTGGGGGCTTCCAGGAGATGACTCCTGGGGGACGAGCAGGGCTCGAAGACAACGCGAGCCCCAGGATGAGGACAAGCACGAGTGAGGGAGGACAGAGTCTAAAAGCTCAGCACAGCTGAAGAAGGCAGGTGCTCCCAGCGCCAGTCCACCCTGCAGGAAGCCAGCCCTGGGTGCTCACTGGAAGGACTGACGCTGAGGCTGAAGCTCCGGTACTCTGGCCCCCTGATGCAAAGAGCCAACTCACTGGAAAAGACCCTGATGCTGGGAAAGACTGAAGGCAGGAGGAGAAGGGGACGACAGAGGACGAGACGGGTGGATGGCATCACCGACTCAGTGGACATGGGTTTGGGCAAACTCCGGGAGATGGTGATGGACGGGGAGGCCTGGCGTGCTGCGGTCCACGGGGTCGAAAAGTGGGACATGACTGAGCAGCAACAGCGGCTGCTGGAGCAAGGGCGCCAGGCAACGGCAAGGCAGAGCCAGGCCGTGGAGGCCCCACTGGGGGTCTGACCTGCAGCTCACTGGCCTTCCCTGGAGAGCTGCCAACAGAGAAAAGGCATGACTGCATTTGGATATCAGGAGGGGCACTGAGCCAATGGACGACAGAGCAAGCGGGTAGGCTGAGAGCGCTCCGGCCAGGCCTCAGATGAGAGCCATGCGGACGCGGAGAGGGCGGCTGGCAGCGATGCTGAGCCCCAGCACCCAGGGCCCGGCTGCGGGAGGCGAGGAAGGTGGTGGGGGTCCAGGGTCTTGGCCATGGAAACAAGAGGGAGAGAGGAGCACACACGTGCCTGGGGGAAAGGAGAGGGAAGAGAAAGCGGTTCTCTTTGAAGGTGTGACTGTGCATGTCGATGAGCTTGCTGACGGAGGTGTCCTGATACGAAGCTGCAGCTGAGCAGAGCAGCTGAGCCCTTAAACACACAGGGGTTCCTGAACAATCCACAAACCGATGTCTGTATCACGGGCACGGCTCCACTCCAGTCGTCACCATATAAAACTTTTCATTAGATTTTTACCTTGGATCAAATCTTTAGCCTCTTGGGATACGTTCTTCCAGGCTTCTCCTTCAAAGGAGAAATCTCCCTTTTTAATTTTCTTCATGATTTCCACTGCACTGGTGCACGTCAGGCTTTTATCATGAGACTGAAACGGAACTTGCCCCGACAGCATCGTATACTATCAAGAAAAAAGAGCGAAACAGAATGTCTGCCAAAGTCGCCATCAAAGCCGCTCTGGTGATTTCATCACTAACTTCATCAGCATGATTTCCCAAATACTACAATTAGCATTACTAAGTTTAAACGGTTACCTGACTTTGATCACCGAAACAACCAATCCACTTCAGACTCGTATATAAAAAGAAATGGCTCCTTATGCTATCAAGATTTCAAACCATTTTTATAGCTATATTCAGAATAAGAATTAAAAAGGGGTAATCTAATCATTTCAAAAGGTGACACTGGTACCAGGGGACTGTGCACACCCAGAGGAACTGTGGGCTCTGGCTGAAACGGCCCAGGGCGGGTCAGGGACACAGAACAGAACGGACCCTGAAGATGCTGAACTAGGGTGGGCCGGTGGGGCATGAGGCCTGATGGAGAAATTATCGCCACGGAAACACTCATCTGAAACTCAAGACTCAACATCCTGGCAAGGATGCCTGGAGCCAGTGAGAGTAGTCAGCGGAAATGCTTCCCGAAGCTCGGGCAAAGCTGTGAGCTGGGACGAGCAGATGCCCTGACCCATCAAGCTGCTGCTGCAGCCAGTGTGCCACGCACACGGCACGCTCAGAGCCGACCTGAGGCGGCCCGGGGGCGCTGCGGGCATGGGCATGGGCGTGGGCATGGGCATGGGCGTGCCGCCTCTCCGGTGCACCGAGGCCTCGCCCTCAGCTCACACTGATGGCCTCACTGAGGCGGGGTCCCAGGGATCAGCTGACGAAGAAGGAAGGAAATCGGGCCTGCGTGTCAGACGGACTGGCAGTCTCTCGCCTGGGCAGCGTCAGGATGTGAAAAGCTCGGTGAAGACACCAGCTCAGGACAAGGCCCCGCGGGGCTGGAGCTCTGCCCCCGAGGACGGCGCTGACGAGTGGCGACCGCGCCACCGCGCCGGGTCCCCGTGCCCGGGCTCTGCGGTGCAGCGCTCACCGAGTTCTGCGGCCGGCGTCAGAGGCTTGCCCTGCGAGCACACCCGTCAGCTCCTTGGCGACAGCGGGTGGCTCCTCGCGGCGACCCTCTGCCTCGTCCCGCCCCGCTCCTGCCTCCCTGGGATTCTCGTCCTTAGTGAAAGCGAAAGTCGCTCAGGCGTGGCCGACTCTTGGTGACCCCAAGGACTATACAGCTCTCGGAATTCTGCAGGCCAGAATCCTGGAGTGGGCAGCGTTCCCTTCCCCGGGGGACCGTCCCAGCCCAGGGATGGAACCCAGGTCTCCCAGCTGCGGGCAGATTCTTCGCCAGCAGAGCCACCAGGGCTGGTCCTCAGGACCGTGACGAAACGTACGCTTCCGCTTCAGGCTCTGCTCTCCTGGGGAACCCAGACTAAACTGTCTTTCTCTGGTTGATGAGCATGTGACTCGTTTCCAACTTGGGGCGCCCTGAAGCCTGCTGCTCTGAGGGCATCTCCGAGCACAGCTCCCCCGGTGCACAGAAACAGACTTTCCTGTGGGCTGCACCCCTGAGATGGAAACTGCCGGGTCGTTTGGTCTGTGTGTTCATAGATACTGCCAAACGGTTTCTGAAAGTCTGCTCCCCTTCTTAACCTTACCTCACTCCCTAGCGCATACATTGATGACTAAATATAAAAAGTATCCTTCATGTTAGAGTTTTCTTGCTCTGCTGTGTAGTGATTCATCAAGCTGTTGGGTGGAAAGATGGACTCACCATCTTTGGAAATATTTAAAGGAGAGTGGTGATGGGGACTTTATAGAAAGATCCCTTTTCTGGAAGAGTTAGAATTAGACAACTTTAGGCTCCTCTCAACTCCAAGATCTTAGAATTTAGTTGGTTATCCAGGAATCAACTTCTGTTAAGAATAATTCTGTGTCTGTAAACTGTTGGCAAAGGTTGTGATAAGAAAGTATCTACACACATAAAGTGTGTGTGTGTGTGTGTGTGTGGAATTGGGGAGAAAGCAAAAGCAAATGTGGCTGCATGCTAAATGTTCACTGTGTTATTCTCCCAAATTTACTCTAGGTCTGAAATTTTCAAAATAAAATTTTGAGGAGAAAGTGAAAAAATACAAAATCCTGAATAAAGTGAAAAAATATGAAATCTCGAATAAAATACTTGGAAGAAATATGTTTTAACTGTTATTATACTCCATCCCGTGGGTATGCTATATATACCTGTGGAATAGTATATAATCCTATGCTACATTTTCTAAACACTGTCTGTTAAGCTCTGATTTACTGTGTGCCTTAAAAATTCCTGTACTGAAAAGTCACACCCACCCCAGCATGGCTGACTTGAGGACAGGACATTTATGAAGGTAAAGGTGATGGGGACACGGGGGCTTCACCCACGAGGGTGTCCGCACAGAGATGCCAGGGAGCTGCCGCTCTCCCTCTGAGCTCGTGCGAGGAGAGGCCACGCGAGGTCGCCGTGGACAGGCGGCTGTCTGCAACCACAGGGGAGAGCCCTCACCGGATGCCAACCTGCTGGCACCCTGGCACTGGGCCTCCTGGCCTCCAGAACTGGGGGATATATTTCTGTTGTTCAAGTCGCCCAGTCTGCGGGATTTCATTACGGTGGTCCTGAGCGGACTGATCACCGTGTAAGCTCTGTTTTAATCAGATTCGGGAATGTTTCCAGTGAACTGCTCACCCATGAGGAAAACTGAGTTGTAATCGGAGCCACGAGCGTGACGCGCTGCGTCCTTCTCAAGCATCTGTCTTACCCAGTGACGACAATGTGAATTATCTTCACATTCAAGTACCCGTATTCGTGTCCATTACAGGCAACATGTCAAAGGGTCACAGACTTCTAAGGCAAACAACTCCGAATAAATTTTCTGCCTACTATGGGAGAGCTCAAATCTAGAGCCTCTGGAGAGAAGCACTCATTTATACGGAAAAGTTTACAAGGCATTCTTTTTTTCCTTGGACAGTTTAACGCAGGGGCTAACTTAGCTTTTCATATGTAAGTGCTGGAGTGGCCAAAAACTTCGTTAGGGTTTTCCATGAGCTGTAACAGAAAAATTGAAATGAAATTTTTGGCCAACCCAGTATTTCATTTTGTATCTCTAAAAGGCAAGGATTTTTAAAATCCCACAACCACAACCTATGATTGCACTTAAAAACAATTAGCAGTAATGCCTTTGTATCATCCAATATCCACTCAATAATCAAATTTCCCCAATTGTGTTATACACAGTTTAATATTATAATCACATCTGTATGACAGAGTTTGAATTTAACAAACAGAATTAAAATTTGGATTTGTTTGAATTGAAGTACAATGAATTCGAGAAACAGAAACATCGTTTCTTAAGCGTCTTTTAATCTCTAGGGCCCCAGCCTAGTTTTTCTTGCAGCTTATTTGCTGAAGTAACTGCGTTGTTTTTACTGTAGAATTCCCGCAGTGTGGACATTCTGATTCTAGACTGCCTGTTGTTTCCTGCTCCTGTTTAAGAGAAGCCTGGCTTCTCCCCATGCCATTATACGAGGTTATCTCCATGGATAAGGCATTTGGAGGCTCTAAAACACCTGTCTGCATGTCTAAGAATGCCTTTTAAAACCTTAAAAAGCATGATAATTACATTTGGCCTGTATGTAAGCAAAGGCGCTTTTACAAGGGGGTAATCTTGTATTATCTCTAAAAAAGAAAGGCTCTTTTTTATTTAGATGAATTTTTTAGGAGTGCTACTGTAATCAGTTTAAGTTGAACAAAATTCAAATCTACAGAAGTTAGCTGTTTCTTTTTATTTAAAAATCATACTCATAAATATGTAATAAAAACCTTTAGCTTAAAAATAAAGGAACCATCCTGCAGGGACAAGTGGCTGCCACTGGGGGAAAGCAAACTGGCACGAAAATAAGTCCCAGACGGAGTCACAGCATAAAGTAGAATGAACCCCAGAGGAGAATTCGAGAGGACATTTCCACAACCTCGGGCCGGGGGCGGAGCGCCAATCTGACATCAGAGCCAGAGAAGGCCGACACGTCTCGCGTGAGGTCTCTTCAGCCATGCCCGCCTCTGTGACCATACGGACTGCAGCCCGCCGGGCGCCTCTGTCCACGGGAGTCCCCAGGCAAGAATGCTGGAGCGGGCTGCCACGCCCTCCTCCAGGGGACCTTCCCACCCAGGGACCGGACCTGTGTCTCTCACGTCTCCTGCACTGGCAGGTGGGTTCTTTACCACGAGCGCCACCTGGGAAGCCCAGCATATTTGAATTTTGCTTTTAGATGGGTTTAATAGACATGTTTTTTGATTTTTATGTTGTAACATAAAAATTTTTTAATTTCTCCATTAAAACATAAAAATTAAAAGTTTATTCAAATCTCTCTAAAAACAAAATTAGAACCTCATATAACTGTGAACAAAGTTTTCAAAAAAATGACAAACCAGAAAAAAACATTTCCAATGTTAATGTCTGACGAAGGATTAAAGCCCTTAATAGAGCTCTAAGTTTCAATATGAAAGACTTCCCCAGGGGAAGCAGGCAAAGCTCATAAATAGCAATTTGTAAAAGAGAAGATTAAAACGTTCAAATACATGAGAAGACGCACACACTGAACGCTCATCAAGGAAAGTGCAAGCAGATTATAAGAGGCATAGGAGTGCAAGCTGAAAGTGACAGTGCCCACGTACTCACATGCAGCGATGAGAGCACGCTCTGCAAAGCTTCCGGAAGGAAATACAGGCGTACATGTGAAAATAAGGATATATACACCCTTCTCCTAGGAGTCTAGTCTAAGGACACAGTGAGGTCAATGCAAAGACATATATCCAAAACATCCATTTGTGCAGCTTACAATTAGTGAGAGGCTAGAAAATGCTAAGTACTCATTAGTAAAGAAATGTTAAACTCTGGAGACTCAAACTACATATCACACAATCTCATCTGTTAAAAAACCTGAATATATGTACAAACACACAGAAAACGTGTAGAGACGCACAGCCTACGTAGCATGGGGGAGGGGTGGGCGGAGGGGAAGAGCGTCGACGACAGCACCTCTGATCAGCAGACTGCGCGCGATTCCACCTTGCTCCTTGTATCTTTCTCTGTTGTCTGAAAACTTCTCCCTATGATTATGCATTACAAATTGTATGCAGAAAAAATACAAGCTATTTTGAGGGGGAAAAAAAAACACGTTGAGATTTTTCTAGCTCATGTTCTGTTTCTGATCCTGGCTGCCAAGGAGATTTTGTGAAAAGCATGCTTACCATGATTACTATAAGTTACTATAAATATTTTAAATTTTATTTATTAATTTGTTAATTTATCCTAAGTGATATTCCTCAATTGCTTTTTGGGTTGAAAATCTCAGAGAATGAATATACTTTTAAATATTTTTTCATTAATGAGTCACTTTGCTAGTTTCATATATCTAATATGCGCAGCTTATGAAAATAGACTATTGCTTCTTTAAAAATACATTATATAACTGTAATTCACATAAAACACAGTTGCCTTAAATATTCCAAATAAACCAAAATAAAAATTCCTACATTTTCTCCAATATAAACTTTAAGAAAGGGAAACAGTCTTCAGTCGGGCCTTTTACCATTTGTACATAAAAGACACCAATTTGCCAATTTTTTCATGAATTTGAGAAAAGCCTAAAGGGTGGGCTGGGGGTGTGAGAGGGAGGGGTGCTGTGTGCACACGTGCAGCGGGTCCACCTCACTGTAAGCGGGAACTAGCGTGACGCTGTGGAGCAGTTACATTCCAGAAAGAGAGACAGGCAGCAAAGGGAGAGACGCGGAGGACAGAGAGCTGACTGGGCTGGATGGCGTGGCTGACACGAACTCACCAAAATGACGCCCAAGCTCCAGAGGTCGCAGGACTCATCATAGCCGCTGTGATTCAAGAGCTCTGGGGCAGCGTAGTGAAGAGTGAAACAGGGCGTCTTCAGAGGCTGGTTATCAGGGGGCTTCAAGCGTGCAAACCCGAAATCAATGACTTTAATTTCCAAATTGTCATTTTCGTCAGTGAACAGTAAATTCTGCAAGATACAAAGTTTCTCATTAGCTTCTCGTTAAAATGTCAGGGGCCTTGGAGAGGCATTTTGCAACGTCTCCTATTAACATTTACACTGGACGCAGACACAGAGATCTGGCGCGGAGGCTGGGAGCGGGACCCCAGCATCCGCTGCTCTCTGCTCCAGCTTCCTCGAGCTGCGAGGTCGCGAGGGACACTCCCGAGGGTGCCATGAACCTTCTCCGTCTTCTGCTGTGTCTGTCTTCTATGTCTCCCACCAGCCTCCCTTCCAGCCCGGCTCTCAGGCCTCTAACCCTACTTTAGAGATAGATGCCACCAAACTGAAGGTGGAAGCTACTGTATTTTCTTCTAGCGTTCACTGCTCTTTTCTGGCATTTATCAGCTCTGCAACGTTAGTCCAATGTCTTCACCCACATCAGACCACAATTCCACGAGACCAACAACTGCATCTATCTTACTCGTGACTTTCTCATGTAGCAGGTGGTTTGGTAAATATTTGTCTGTTGAATGAAGTCAAGTAAAATAGTTATATACTATCTAGCAAAACAGTTAACAGTATTTAGTAAAAACCTATCAAAGAATACATGGTGGAGCCATGCATTTCGGAAATATATTTTCCAAAACAGTTAATACTTGAACATTTTTTGATGCTTATGGAGATTATCCCTCTATTATTCAGAAAATGTTATTTTGAATCATTTTCCAAGCCTTCTCGACCGCTAAGGTCTTACTGATTGTTTTGTTTTTTATTTGCACCATGCAAGATCTCAGCTCCTCAGCCAGGGATCGGACCGAGGCTCCCTGCTCTGGGAGCTCCCCGCCTAACCACTGGAGCCAGAGCAGCCCCGATGGCTCTTGCATTTGTCACTTGTTTAAACAACCTAACTGCACTGGTGTGCAAGCCATCATTTTTGTTAACACATCACTAGTGCCCACGGCAAACGAAGCTGATTATACTGCTTTAGCCACCCTAACAAAATCCAGCATGCCTCTTTGATCACTAAATTATTCCCCCAGCTCTAGAACATCATCTGCTTTTTAATGTTATTCAAAGTGAAAGAAAATATATCATAGAAGGCTTCATTGATATAAAGAAGAAAAATCCTCTAGGCCCCCTTTCAAAAGTTGAAAATGAATGAATTTTTTCACCTAAAAAAACTAGCTTAAAGGGCTTCTTACATTTCCTATCACCCTAAATGCTCGGCCCTGAATGTTTGATGGGATTTCAATGTGAATGAATTCAGTGGAAGGCCTCGCCACAGCTGAAGTCAGGCTGGAGCTCAGGCAGGAGGGCTGGGGAGGGCCCAGCAGACGGCCCGGGCTCTCCCGTGGCAGGCGGCGCTGGGCTGCAGCCCAGCCGGCCTGTCCCACTGAGCCTGCAGGCCTCCGGGAAGGACTTCGGTGTCTCCTATACCAGGGCTGGCTAAGGGCTCCCTTGCTCCCAGATCTTGAAACAGAGGAGGTGTGGCTTTCTCCTCTTCACTCCTCTCCCAATTCTCAAAGTGGAGCTGGGCACACATGGTCAGTGGCAGGAAGTCACCACTCAGACCACTTACATCCTTGTCTCAAGCTGTGCCAGGAACTAATTCGATAAAATTTCTCAATCTTTCGAGAATATGGGCATCAGTTTGAAAAACAGAAAGCAGCCTACTTAAGAATGTCAGCCAGCTTCTAAATATATTTGATTCTCACCACCTAGAAATTATCTTGCCTGTGTAGAATATGAATACCACATAAATATCTATCAAAAGAGACATAAACAGATCTTAAAAGGCTGTCAAGGTGAAAGGGATTAAACCTTTAGCTTGAAAATAACATAATCAGCCACTTAAAAGTCAACGTGAAAGCCGTTTATGATGGCGACGCTGGTGCGAGGCGCCTTTTGCTGTCTCCAAAACACATGTTGGTTTAGGACTGTCTCAGCAGCAGGATGTCCCATATAATGAGACAGTTCTTTTCAAATGCCTACTTGAATCAAAATCTTTTTAACAGGTAAGAACAAAGCTATGTGAGTGTTTTCTTACCCAGTAAAATCGGAAGGCAGATTTAAATTCTGTTGGAGAGGACAGTTGCATCGTTTGAGACTCATGCAAGGGACAGATGGCCAGTTATCAAAGAATAAAACATGTGAAAATGAATTCTAGACAGTCATGGAACAGATCTTTTCAATTAAAAAATTACATGCTTGTTCCTTGTCTATCAAAAAAAGCATTTAAGTGGTATGTGTTCACATTTAAAAATAGACAGCTAATCTCCAGTGTGCGGAGCGCCATATTTTCAGTGGGCGTTGTGTGGGAGAGTGAGAGCTGAGGGCAGGAAGCAGGGGGGCAGCTATCAGAGCTGCCAGCTGATAAAACACAATTCGCTTCTGATTAATTACGAGTAATAGGAATAACAATAATAGAAAGTACACAGAAGTTTAAATCCTTTAGGGATCAGTCAGTTATATACAAAGACAGAGAATTCCATTTTCAAAACATCCTCTTCCTACCAGTAACCTAAGGTACTTAAGCAAAAGGCATAAATGGTGCTTTCTGAGAGATATTTTTTTGTAGTCTAACACAAAAATAAACACCAAATTTTATTTTAAATATACTTGAAAATGTATTACAATCACATAGCAATTAAAACTGAAATTCTATTTTAGAGAGTAAATATATATAATTCTGCCTATGGTAAAGGATGATTCATTGTTATCTTTTTATCAAGTATTGGGTTTTTAAATTTGCATTATTATTTTGATGATTTTCTAAAAGGGAGGAATTTTCATATTTTTGATACTAAAAAGGGATTATTCTAGAGTTAGAACCTTCTTTCTTAACCTTTTGAAAGAAAAAATATATGAAAAGCTGCTACTTCTGCACTGCTACACAGTTCTGTAAATACTGCAGTACATGAGCAGAGAGAAGCACACGTGAAGATCACATAACTCATTAAACCAAGACAATGCTTTAAATATTCCAAACAGGATTGTATATGTTCCTATTCAGGAGCTAATCAATTTGATTATGAAAGTGAAAGATAAGCTTTCAAAATACACCATTTTAAAAAACCCCTCTAAAATGGTGCCCATATAGGAGGGATATTATTTTCTGCTACAAAAGTCTCCATTGCTATTTTTAGTCCACACTGTTGCATAAAGTATTTCTTCCATAAAAGGCTCTCACACTTACAAATATAACCTCGAGATGATCAGCTGGCAAAAAAAGAAAAGACAGATTTATTTTAGACTGAAATAGAAAAGGAAAAAAATCCAGGAAACATGGTATTTGCAAGTATCTATTTAGAAAAAAGCCCTGAAAATAAAAAACCAACCCCCGCCTCAGAAAAAAGCCCACAAGTGCCTAGGGGGCATCTGATAGTGATGCTGGATTGCGACAAATGGTTCTATACCTCGGGCTTCAGATCTCGGTGGACCACTCCGGCATCATGCATGTGGCTTACAGCTGAAACCAGCTTCCGCATGATGTAGCTGGCTTCCGTCTCACTAAAATGTTTCTTTCTCTTAATGCGCTCAAACAGCTCTCCCCCGTTCAGAAGTTCCATCACTAGAAATGTGTGAAGCTAGAAAATAAAGAAGAACAGTGTGGAGGGCCTTAGTGAAGAGGAGGAGAGGCTGATCAACGCACAAAACATTTACTGACCATGAACTGTAACCGACAAATTTAAATAGTCCCTTGATAAAATAATCAGCGGTGATCCTTGCATTTTAGAGGAAAGAGCTGAAGGATAATGTGTCTTTTTTAGAGTTCTATTTCGGTAATGGAAAGTTTCAAGCACTGCAGTGAAATCCTTATGTCTCCTTTCCTCGACGAATTTTTTCAGCTGAATTGCATTCCAACCCTCTCTATCGAGTTTACATATGTTTCTTTTTAGAGTGTGACCTCGTACTGGTAATAATGTGAAATTGGCTGCTTTAAATAATATCAGCGATCACTGATGGAACATGCCGCCCCGAGAGGCCCGACGCACACATTTAATGGCAAATTTACCTTTAAAAGAAGGCATTATTGGATGATGTCACTTTAAATCTTCTCTTAGGGCTCAACAGATTAGTTTCAGGGTTCCTGTTAATTCCCACGGCAAATACCCATAACTCACTATGGGCTTTTTAAAGACAAAATTGCTTTTGATCCCAAAGGCATTATCTTAATTAAATAGTATCAAAAGTTACATATTTATTATATTTTGCATACATTTCCATAAAGAAAATAACACAGAAGTCACTGAAAAACAAACGAATTATATCTGCTCTCCAATGAACACAAATGGTTTTAAAAAGTTATCAATAATCAGATTCAAATGCCTCATCACACCAATGTCACTCAACAAACAAAAAGTAAGCTTCCCTTTGAATTAGCAAAGTCTGGAAAAACTGCACCATCAAAAAGACGGTTATAAATACATTATCCTGCACACAATGGCATATTCTAGAAGGTGAATAACCCTTTTTTAAAAAAACAGAATTGCTCCCAGGCTACCAGAGACATGCTAACTTGAATTTCTACACCAGCCAAATTAGGTCAAAGCTAAACGTTACAAGTGTATGCCGGCAAGCTTTCAACAGACGAGAGGCAATAGCTAGAGTGATTTAAGAGACAGGCTTTAGAGTCAAGCCTGCATCTGAACGCCATTTCTGTGACTTACTTATGACCCAGTGGATGTTACTTTATCACCACGAACTTTAGCACCCTTGCCAATAAAAATGTAGATAATGGTGAAAAATGTGTCTACGGTAGCTTGAATAATGGCCCTTCGAAGATGTCTACATCCTAACCCCCAGAACCTAAGACACTACCTTGTACGATGAAGGGATTTCTCAGATGTGATTAAGGACCTTGAGATGAAAAGCAACCTGCTGGATGTGGCCTGAGGTAGGCAACTGTGTCACCCAAGAACCGAGGGCCGTGTATGAGAGCAACAGGCATCTATGCTGCTGCGCACACAGCTCGTCACGAGGCGGCGTTCCGGCCGAGCCGGGCCTCTGTCTGGGTGTGGAGGCCTCTCTCACGGCAGCAGGCGGGCCCAGCTGCTCTGAGCAGGTGGGATCTTAGCGCCCCAACCAGAGACCGAACCACTGTACGCCAGGAGAGCTCCCCATGGATGGTGTCTGTTCTGGTAGCTCTTGAATAGAACAGCAGCAGATGATAAAGTTAATCTGTCCAAGAAACACAGCACCAGGGGTGTAATTCCCGGGATGCGACGGTGCCTGAAGGTCAGGGACCCACAGCCCTGGGGGGGAGTAGCCCGGAGCACAGCTGCGACCACGGGGGCAGTCAAGGGCATCCACCAAGCCCTCGCCCGCCAGGGGCAGGTCAAGGGCATCCACCAAGCCCTCGCCCGCCAGGGGCAGTCAAGGGCATCCACCAAGCCCTCGCCCGCCAGGGGCAGGTCAAGGGCATCCACCAAGCCCTCGCCCGCCAGGGGCAGGTCAAGGGCATCCACCAAGCCCTCGCCCGCCAGGGGCAGTCAAGGGCATCCACCAAGCCCTCGCCCGACGTGCGAACCGTCTCCAACAGGAAGCCGTCCCGTCTCCTCCTAAGCACCCCCAGGGGCCAGGGACTCCCCCCTGCACTGCGGCTGAGTACCCCGAAGAGAGGAGGCTGCGAGGGAGCAGGGAGACCAGTCCCCGCACTCCTTGACTCGGCCGCCTTCCTTTTCTGACTAGAAGCACCAGGCAGCAAGCAGACAGTGTCATCTTTTGCGTGCTCTCTCACGCGACACGAAAACCAGTCGGTGCGTCTGCCTCCCTCGAGGCAGGGGACACGGCAATCAAACGCTTGCTCTGAAGCTGGACTGTGTCGGTTCAGATCCCAGAAATTCCACTCAGAGACGGGGAAACCCGATTACTTACTTTCTGTGAGTTTTGCTTTTCCCACTTCAGAGTCAAGTAAGGACTGAACAAGCCGATGCATGCAGAATGAGAGCTACGAAGCCTGGGCCGGGAAAGGCGCATGGTAACAAGCAGCAGCCGTCGCAGGCAGGCTGCTCTTCCGCCACTGGCCTCTCTGCCGCGTCCTGCGAGCCCTCGGTGCTCCGGGGAGCTCAGTGTGGCAGAGAGCTGGGCCACAGCTTCCCTCCAACGTGCACATCTGAGCAGCACATTGGAGGGAGTCCAGAACCAGTGACCAGCTCTCCGGAGGGATTTTCACTGACTTGCTATGTGACTTTGGTTGGATAAGTCTCATGATTCTTTCCCCCCGCACTGTGCAAAAACCCTGGTGACCCTTCTGAACCTCAGTGTCTTCATTGGTAAAGTTGGGCCAACCACACCCAGGGCTGGTTTTGGCTCTGCTGCCTGGCATGCCGTCCTGTGTGCAACTGTGCCACCCTGCCCAGTCCCGGAGGAGAGACTGTATCAGAGTGATGTTTGCAGAGGAGGAGGGGGCGTGGACCTGGCACAGCAGCGTCCCTCCCGTGTCCAAAGTGACGGTCCTGAGTGAGGGTCCTGACGGAAAGCGGGACTGGTGAGGCGAGAGCAGCGGGGAGTGTGAGCCCCTCAAATGAGGTGGGGGGCACCCTTGCTCTCCTGTTCCTATTTGCTCTTTACCTTGCACTAACGAGGCTTCCCTGGTGGCTCAGGGGTCAAGAATCGCCTGCCAACGCAGGAGACCCGGGTTTGATCCCTGTGTCAGGAAGATCCCCTGGAGAAGGGCATGGCTGCCCACCCCAGTATTCGTGCCCAGGAAATTCCATGGACAGTCAGGCTACAGTCCACAGGGCCACAGAAGAGTCAGACAACTTAGCAACTAGACAGAAACAACAGTGAGGCTTCAGGCTAAGCTCCACTCTCAAACTCACAGCATCAGGCTGAAGGCAAATATAACTGAGCTCTGAGAGGCCGCAGGGAAGAGCTGGGGGGCTGCGGCCAAACCACAGTGAGTGTAGGGGGTGGGGCTTCCACGCCCCCCTCCCACACCCTTGTCCACGCCCTGCATGGCCACGACTGAGTGAGAAGCGGAGGAGGCGCTGACTGGGGTGGGTGAGAGCGCGCGAAGGAGTCTTCACCTCTGGAGCGGCTGCGTCGCGTCCCACACCCCTGGCTCTGCGCCAGAAGCACTGGCAGGGCCGGTGGAAGGAGAACCTCGCCCGCGGGTCAGTGTGCAGGGCACACGGCACACGCACGCACTGCACGCAGAGAGACAGCGCAGTACCTGGTCATGGAAAACCTCGTGCAGCCTCACGATATTGGGGTGTCCTTCGCAGAGTCTCAGCGCTGCCACCTCTCTCTGAGTGCTGGCTTCCATCCTGAAAGAGAAAGCGGTCAGGGTCCACACTCCTCTTCACCAAGCTGTTGGGAGTACAGCCCCAGCCCTAATTTTGTCTTTACTTACAGCATATTCTGAATGTGAGTGTCAAAGTATCAGAAGGAGGCTTTCATGAAAGCAGTGAGTCATACACCCACCAGAACAAGTCAAGCATTATTCTTGAGAAAAATGATTATTTCCGAGTCAGGAAAGTGCTTAATCATATGAAGAAATGGATGCCCTATGTGCCCGGCAATTTGGTCATAAGAATAAACCATCATGGAGATAACAGTTACCGAAACAACTAGTTCTCAAAGCTACCTGTGGATTGCTAAACAGTAATAATTTCAGAAATAATATTTCAAATATAACACCTAATCGGAATGGCAACAGCTGCAAAACTCACTAAGCAAGTCTGTTTAAATAACACCACCACAAGAAAGTCTTGTAATAACCTCAAAAGCATATCACACTATGATTTATGTCTAAAGTGGATTACTGTCTCAGAGCTAGAAGTATAATGGATTAACTGATGAGCTGAATGGCTAAAGCCTTGGTTAAAAACCTTACAACATACTGTTACTTTCCTTTTCAATGAAGATCTTAGAGAATCCACCGACTAGAACAAATATATGAGAAAAGGGCGCACCTTTTGCTGATTATTTTGACTGCGAATGCTTGGTTACTTTTTTTGTGTATGCACTTTCGACAGATTGAAAAACTTCCTTCTCCCAGGGGTGTGTCCTTCAGATCTAGGTCATAGTGTTGATAGAACGGAGAGTCCTGATGAGAAACCAATACCATTCAACTTAAAATGTCAGTCATACCCAGGGACAGATAAAACTGCTGAGTAACAGAACGTTATGAATGTAGTAAGCAGGACTCGACTACATTTATAATCTTTAAAAACTCACCGTTAGCTCACCTCTAGCATCTCTATCACTTATTTAAAAGCACCATTTTCTATAAAAACTCACTGTTAGCTCACCTCTAGCATCTCTATCACTTATTTAAAAGCACCATTTTCTATAAAAACTCTCCATTAGCTCACCTCTAGCATCTCTATCACTTATTTAAAAGCACCATTTTCTATAAAAACTCACCGTCAGCTCACTTCTAGCATCTCTATCACTTATTCAAAAGCACCATTTTCTATAAAAACTCTCCGTTAGCTCACCTCTAGCATCTCTATCACTTATCTAAAAGCACCACTTTCTACTGCAGTAAGACAGGAGCTCCTCCAAACGGACGTTGGCCACTTTCTGGGGCAAACACCACTATTTCCGTTTATTCACTTTTTAAAATTAGGTTCGAGTCAAATGGAAAGTCTATTCCATTTACGGGACTTGAGAAAGGCCCCGAGCGCTGGCATTTAAACCGTGAGCGGGCCACGGGACACCGCGCGGCTGTACCTTCAGCATCGCGCTCCTCGCAACGTGCGTCACCCCAGGGCGGTCCACTCCCACGTAGAACTGAAGAGGATCCACGACGGCCGCGTTCCGCTTGAAGAGAATGGAAGGGGCGACAAAGGAATAGCCCTTAAAAAAGAAAAGGAAGCAAAGGAAGCAGTCATTTCTCTCCTCTGACTCGACGCTGAAAGAGCCAAGGTTGTGGGTTCCATCACTGGCTGAGGAAGCAAGATCCCACATGCCACGTGGCACGGCCAGTGAAAAATGCTCAGATTTTTGTTGAGACAAATCTAGTTTTACTTTATTTGCAATCCAAAACGCAAGGTCATTTCAAATCAAGAGAATAATGCTTTTCAGAAGGCGATAATGCCATCTTCTGGTAGAACTCAACCGATTCAGCATAAAAGGCAGAAAAATACTTCTTTTCTATAGCTAAAATTCTTTTGCACTGCTGATAAAAATTTGCTTCTAAACACAACTAACTTCTCAAAAAAGGTATAGTTAAGAAACTAAGTGTGACTGGAATGCTGCTGGTTTTCAAACTAGCAAAGTAGTAAATTTCATTCCAGTCAGCTTCTAGGTCAGCAATTGGCTCCTCTGTCCATGGGATTCTCCAGGCAAGAGTACTGGAGTGGGCTGCCATTCCTTCTCCAGGGCACCCTCCCGACCCAGGGATCAAACCCGCATCTCCTGTGTCTCCTGGACTGCAGGCGGACTCTTCACCTGCTGAGGCACCGGTGAAACTGAAAAGCGATAAAATCCAACGGCAGGATGGTGTGCCAAACCCAAAGTGGTACAGATCCTCTAGGCCTCACACTGGGGTTCTGTCCCGATAAACTCGCCATGCACTGAATTATTACAAGCTGAAAACGCATTTGACACACCTAACCTACCTACCATCACAGCTTAGGCTGGCCTGCTTTACTAGTGCTCAGAACCCTCGCGTAACCCAGGTGGGCAAAACCGTCGAGCACAGAGTCTGCTCTGCAGCAAGCGCGGCCTGACCACGCCAGCTACTGACCGCCGCGCCGAGCGTGAGACCAAGGCTGCGCGCCGGGGCAGCTGCACCGGCTGCTCACGGGGCGCCGTGTCACCGGACGCACCGGCTGCTCACAGGGTGCCGTGTGTGTCACTGGACGCTGGCTGCACTGGCTGGTCACTGCAGGACCACGTGGCTGCCTGGGAACCAGGGCTCACCACGGCCCCCAGCACTGAGAACGGATCCCACTGGGCACCCTCATTCCAGAAAAGAGCAAACTTCAAAGTGTGCTTCGCACAGAATGTGGATCACTTTTGCACCACCACGAAGTCAGACGTCCTCAGGCGAACCACTGTAAACTGGGGGCCATCTGTATAATGACGGATGATAATCTGTTCAAATGTGGGTCACTTTTGCACCACCATGAAGTCCAAAAATCCTCAGCTGAACCACTGTAAACTGGGGGCCATCTGTATAATGACGGATGATAATTTGTTCAAACGAGAACACTCAAGAAACATTTCTTCCATCTGCTTTGCGCCCAGCCAAGGGCAAGCCTATGTCCAGAGACAGTTAAACCTTACTATTGGGATGCTTCTGGGAGTCAGAGAAATGAAGCTACAATGCCTTTTAACAGTAGGAATATTTTATCTTAAGTCTGAGTAAAGATACTTTCCCAAGTATAAAATCCTTTCTAAATCTTTTTTAAGAGTTGGGAAACAGTTCAGACTATTCACTGAAGATAAAAAAATCGGCAACACTGTTTACACAATATTAAGAATGCTTTGTTTGAACAGAGGTAAGTACTGCATTTTCTACAAAAGAGCCTGAACAGAAATAAAACTTCAGGTGTTAAGTCTAATAGTTATTTACATAAAAAATAAACACACAGAGATTTCCTCAGTGGTCCAGTTAGGACTCCAGTGCAGGGGCTGTGGGAATTGAGATCCCACATGCTGTGCAGTGCAGCCAAAAATAATTGAATATATAAAGAGAACTCTTAAAAAATAAAACACATAAATAACGCCTGCTATTTAACCACAAGCTTCAGTTAACGATTTGTCATATCTCTGTATCTGATCATTTTAAAGAAATTAGAGTCCTGTTTTTCAAGGCCAAAAAGACTTCATATGAGAAAATCAATCTTTTCTTTGAAAGCATCTCTGGCCAAGCAGCACGGCGCGCCCTCGCGATTACCTGGAACAGCCTCTCGGAGCTCTGGGGCAGAGCTGCAGGGGAGTAGGTGGGGTCCATTTCTGTGAATTCTTCTGCAAAGTTACTCACATCTAATTCATCTCGGATGACTGGCTTAAAAGGTGCAGGCACTTTCTTGGCAGCTAAATCATCCCAGTTTATTTTCTAAAACAGAAAGAAAATTGTTACAAAGTAGAAATCAACTAAGTTGAAATACATTTTTGAAAAATAACAAAGGTAGGTAATTTTCATGGAGCAAGAGAGAGTAAAGCGCATACTTCCAACCAACAATTAAACAATTCCTTCTTTACAAACAGGAGCATGTTTTTGGGGGGAGCGGTTTCATACACATGATCAGTTTGTGGAAATTATTATCTTATCGTTATAAAACACCTGGAAGGCTGACTGACTCAGACACAGCCCTGACTGTAGCTCAGCTGTGTTCTGACTGCAGTTTACAGCTCCAGCCGAGGCCGAGACTGGAAGGTGAGACCGCTCTCCATCCCACTGCCGAGGGGTCTCGTCCTGGCCTCCAGGGGGCACCAGGACCCCAGTTCACCCTGGGGACATCAAGCGTTATTGCCATGAGCCCGGAGAAAGGCGTTTAAGCCAAACCAAAGCAAAACCAAACCTAGCCTGTAATACAGGGCTTTAAAATGGATGTGACTATTAACTCTAAAGGAAAAGCCCTATTTTCAAGAGGCAGTGTTAACTAGCTTTCCTCCTGGCCATCTAGAGAGGTTAGAAAATAAATGCTGATTCATGCATTGGTGTATGCCTGTAAGTCTAACTGACGTAACCATTCTTTTCTCATTCAACTGTATTCAGGGGTTTCAACACGGCCTCTTCTCTCCCCAGGGCATAACCCAGGCCGCCTTCCCGCCCGTGTCAGGCACTACGCCCGATAAGCTGCTCTCGTGCATGATCCAAATCCAACCCTCTGTTCTTTTCTGTCGTTGTTCTCCTTCTGTCACTTAAAACGGTCTCGGATAATACTCACTGAACTGAATCCCACAGTGTATATATATATATAGTATCGATGTATTTGATATTACAAAGATATGATATCAATATATGTCTCCTCTAATTAAGATGTCATCCTTGATAGTAAGATACACCCTTACTTTACATACCATTAAGAAAGAAAAAGCATGACCAATTAGAGTAGCAAAGTTCTGCCACTGTAAGCTGCACACTGATCTCGGAGACGGTGAAACATGGAGCTTGCACTCTGTGATGATGTTCAGGAAGTACAGTCAACGTGAAATGTTTTTATTGAGCCCTCTTGTGGAGGCGATGGCGGCACAATCACTAAATTACAGATCTGCAAACTCTCCAGCTGGAACGGGTTTTAAAGGTCATTTAGCTCACCCTCTTTATTTGATCCAGAGGGAAACTGGAGCCTGGGAATCAGAGGATCCTTCTCACGAGACATCCGCGGGTGGAAGGGCCAGACTCCCGACTTGCCAGCCTGTGCTCTCCCCTCTCGAGCTGCAGTGCTCTCCATCGTGAGCACAGACCTGTGCTTGGCTACTGCACATGTATTAAGAGGAACTTCTCGAGTAAAGGGGTAACTTACAGACATCTGTGGTGAGCAGGACAACATTTAGTATGCAGAAAGTTGAATGCTATTACAATCCTCTCCACCTCCACTCCATTTGGGCCTTTGCAAGTAGAATTCTGGTCTTTCCTGGAGTGTCCCTTGGAAAAGGAAATGGCACCCCACTCCAGTACTCTTGCCTGGAAACTCCCATGGACGGAGGAGACTGGTGGGCTGCAGTCCATGGGGTCGCTAAGGGTCAGACACGACTGAGTGACTTCACTTTCACTTTTCACTTTCATGCATTGCAGAAGGAAATGGCAACCCACTCCAGTGTTCTTGCCTGGAGAATACCAGGGACAGGGGAGCCTGGTGGGCTGTCTGTGGGGTCACACAGAGTCGGACATGACTGAAGCGACTCAGCAGCAGCAGCAGAAGTGTCCTTGTCATTCACAAAGTCAAGGCAATTAACCTAAAATCACTACTCTAAGCTATAGAAAGTTGCTCGGATATGAAAGCTATATTGCAGTACTCGTAAGTATAGGGAGCTGTGGAGGCAAGATTCCAGGAACACGTGACTCGGGCTCTCTGCTCGAGCTGCTGCTCAGTGGCTCAGCTGCGTCCGCCTCTCTGCGTCCCCAGGTGCTGCAGCACGCGGGGCTTCCCTGCCCTTCACTGTCTCCTGGAGTTTCTCAATGCAGCTCCATCGAGTCGGTGATGCCATCCAAATGGCAATCTTTCCCAGCATCAGGGTTTTTTTCTTATGAGTCAGTTCTTTGCATCAGGTGGCCAAAGTATAGGAGCTTCAATATCAGTCCTTCCAATGAATATTCAGGGTTGATCTCCTTTAGGATGGACTGGTTGGATCTCCTTGCAGTCCAAGGGACTCCCAAAAGTCTTCTCCAATACCACAGTTCAAAAGCATCAATTCTGCAGCACTTAGCCTTCTTTATGGTCCAACTCTCACATCCATACATGACTACTGGAAAAACTATAGCTTTGACTAGATAGACCTTTACTGGCAAAGTGATATCTCTGCTTTTTAATATGCTATCTAGGTTGGTCATAGCTTTTCTTCCAAGGAGCAAGCGTCTTTTTATTTCCTGGCTGCAGTCACCGTCTGCAGTGATTTTGGAGCCCAAGAAAATACTGTTTCCATTGTTTCCCCATCTGTCTGCCATGCAGTGATGGGACTGGATGCCATGATCTTATTTTTTTAATGGTGAGTCTTAAGCCAGTTTTTTCACTCTCCTCTTTCACCTTCATCTTTAGTTCCTCTTTGCTTTCTGTCATAAGGTGGTGTCATCTGCATTTCTGAGGTTATTGACATTTCTCCCGGCAATCTGATTCCAGCTTGAGTTTTACCCAGCCAAGCATTTCGCATGATGTACTCTGCACAGAAGTTAAACAAGCAAGGTGACAGTCTTGACGTCCTCCTTTCCAAACTTCGAGCAAGTCCATTGTTCCATGTCTGGCTCTCTCTGTGCTTCTGGGCCTGCATACAGACTTCTCAGGAGGCAGGTCAGGCGGGCTGGTATTTCTATCTCTAACAATTTCCCACAGTTTGTTGTTAATTTTTGAGCCAAATTTCTGAACAAGATATCTGAAATAGTTTGTTCAAATGTTAACCTTTTAATCTAAGAAATGTACATACTGAGAATTTTATTCTAGATGTATTTCTCACTATGCTACTGAACCTCTGTAAGAAGTACAGTAATACTTTCTAAAATGGCTAAAACTGAAATAAATGTGTCCTTTTTCCACATAGAAGGTTCTTATTTTCGATCACTCTCTGCTTTTCTCTATTAAGCATGAACGCCCACTCTACAGTAGTCTTGTCTTTGCTTTCGTATGACGTTTCATTCACTTTCATGATAAAGTGAAAGCTCAGTTTGCAAAATAAAACTCGACGGTCCCTCTAGACATGAACCTTTAGGTCATGTTTCTTGATATTATTAAATTACTTAAAAGTCATAAACTCAGAGTTTTAGAAATCAAGGTCATTATATTTCAGATTGACTATTTAGATTGAAATAACTAGCCAACTCAGTCCATTTTTCCCCAGTTATCGAAAACTATGGGGTTTTTTTTTTTTTGGACTACACGAGCAAAGTAGGGTGAGCAGACATGTTGGTGTCTGCAGAATGGTCTCATTAGGCTTCTGCAGAATAAGAAAAGCGCTGTCTCAAGTACAATGAAAATTACTGAATAATTCTTCACATATTATAGATATTCAACTGGGAAGGAGGCCGATTTTGAATGGCGTAAGATTTCTCCTGGGAAAGAAGGGATGAAATGACTGTCTAAAAAGCATAACACAGTGGCAGTAACAGCTCATGAATTGAGGCTAAAAAATTCGGTACAAGTCTCCCCAGTCTAAATGCCTCCATTTCCAGATCACAAGTGGAAACCAATACTTAGAAACACTAATCAATTAACATGTAGAAAACCAACAGTTATTAGGACCCTCCCCATTCTCTCTCCATTTAAAGAGAAAAAAGGACTATCGAGGTCCTCACAAGTAGAATTCTAATCCTTCTTAAAGGGTCCTGTCGTTTTAAAGCGATACCACACGTGGAGGCAGACAGAAAATGACTCTGAAACGCCGTGTTCGCTCCTCTCAGCGAGAGAGCCCAGCGCCCCGAAACAGCAGCGCGTGGAAGCCACCTGCTCAGTATGTTTCACCTGAAAAAAGGGATGTTCTTTGATTTCATCTGCGTCGCGTGGACCACACCCCAGTCTTTTCTTGGGATCTTTCATCAGGAGACGCTGGATCAGGTCTTTGGCTACAGCACTCATTTCCTGGGGATACGGAGGCTCGCTCTTCAATATTCTCCTGTAGGCAGATAAAACTTGCTGTTAAACAAACAAGGGGTGAAGTTATAGTGGCCAAGTTCTTTGCAGAAACAATTATGGTGCGACACACTCTGAAATTTAACTAGATGTGAAAAATGGAGATGGAAATATTTAAATTGAGATGCTATGAAATCAAATTTCTGAAACTTAAAGAAGCAGAAACAAAAAGTACTGGATTATTTTCCAGTATGTCAGTCCTAATGGGAAGTGTTAGTCGCTCAGCTGTGTCCAACTCTTCGGGACCCCGTGGACTGCAGCCCACCAGGCTCCTCTGTCCATGGAATCTCCAGGCGAGGATACGGGAGCGGGCAGCCAACCCGCTCTCCGGGCTCTCCCTGACTCAGGACTAAATCTGGGTCTCCTGCAACATAGGCAGATTCTTTACCGTCTGAGCCACAAAGTAAGTCCACAATGGGAAACTACTATTCAAATATTTAACTGGGGGAAAATAAAAAAGGCTTGGAATTGGGTTAGATCTCCTATCTATGACTAGACTCTATGATGAAAGCTTTCACAATGGAAACAACTTTAATAAATTTCAGAGCAGAGAAAATCGGCACTCAGGTTTGCAAGGACGGGTGAAACACCAGCCACCCTGTCTCGCCTCCCCTGCCCCGCGTGCCGGTGAACAGAAGGTGCCAGCAGGGTGCGGAGGGCAGAGCCCCAGCCAGGGAGCAGAGCCCCCGGGAGGAGGCTCGGCCTCGGTGTCTGAAAAGGGGCATCAGAGCTGGGGGCTCTTCACGGGCGAGAGCATCCTGCTCGTGATGGGTGACGATGGAACAGACCAGGGAGCCCCGGAGGGCACGTGGCTCCAGGACAGCGTGGGCTCTGCTTGTTACCGACAGTGCGGCCAAGTAAACAAACTAACGTGGTCATATTTTACGGCCAAGTAAACAAACTAGCGTGGTCATATTTTAAATTCTTCTAGGGTCACAGAAGAAACCAATCCAATCCTAAAGTACCTCTGTCCCTCTTAGGAGCCAGAGCAACAGTCAAATGAGAAAAATGTAACGGAAGGGGCTGGCGGAGTTAGGAAGCTTAGCACAGGACATGTGGAGAGAAACAGCTCCTCAGTTATTTGGGCTGGAAAAAGGTCCCCGTGGTGCATCAGAACAGTAACACTGTTTTGGAACAAAAAGATAATTGAGAGACAGCTACAGTGCAATGCAAGCAGGAATTCTGGAGCCCGCCTGGGTCAGGTCCAAGCACTGGCTGTGTGACCTTGGAACAGTTCATCAATGTCCTCATACCAGAGCTTCCAAAACCGTTTTCTCAACAGCAGGACCTGCCTAAAACGGGCATCACTGCCAACACAAGTGCGGACCTGGTGTGTGATGCTTGGCACAGCCCCGGAACGAAGCAGATGCCAGACAGACGCGAGCTCCTCCCTGCCCCCTCCCTCACCTAAGGAACCCCGAGAAACAGGCGGCCTGCAGCACTGAGCTCGGGGAGTGACGGTGAGACGGTCACTTCCAACTAAGCATTCCAGCAGCGCGGTTCATTTCAAAGCTCACTCTACATCTAACACTCCATCCTGGGAACCTAGAACAAGCAAAAACCGAACAAGCAGAGCGCAGCAGAGGGGTGCCCGGGGCTCCAGTGGCTGAGGGTGCTCTTACCCCAGGGGTGCAGGTTTGACCTCTGGTCAGGGAAGTAAGATCCCACACACTGAGGAGCAACAACCCAGCCTGCTGGCCGCAACCGGGAGCGCCTGCTGGCCGCAGCCGAGAAAGCCTGCAAGCTGCAACCAAGACCCGGCACAGCCAAACAAACAGGAGGCTAGGCAGCACGCAGCAGCCCCTCTTCTCATGGGCGCCTGTCTGTCAGGGCTGCAGCACGAGGGCCCCCTCGAAGGACAAGCGGCGCGGGCAGCCTGTGCCTCAGGGAAGGCAAGCCTTGCCTGCCGCTTCTCCGCCCGGCCTCCTGCAGCAGGTTTCTCGTGTGAAAGGACGAGGCTCCAGGCTCCTGCTGAAGAGTGAGCCAGGTGCAGCAGGAAGCGCCTTGTGGACCCCCCGAGGGTCCCGACTCTGCACTGGCACTTCTTACGCTGGGGTCAGCCTCGCTTACGGGAGGTCTGCCCCACGCCAGGTGCTGGGGGAAGGAATGGTCGGTCTTGACCGTGCTGGGTTCACAGGGAAAGGGCTGGCGAGAGGGGAGTGAGCCCTGGCGACAGGCACGGCCCCACCGAGATGCCCGGCCTGTGAGGAGCAGCGGCCGGCGCGTGCACGCTCCCGGGCAGCGGTCTGGATGCAGACAGCACGGTGTGCAGCCGAGACGGGTGGGCCGGGGCCACACGCAGGGAAGGGGCAGGCTAGATAGGGCGAGACAGGCATGGGAGGAAGTGGGTAGAGATCTGCAGGAATTCCTGCCGAAGGCAGGGCTGATGGGGAGCACGCAGGACACACAGCCATGGCTCTGAACCCGCCCTTTTCCTGAGAGAGGGCAGCAGGCCGCCAACCCGCCGTGAGGAGCGAGGCCAGCGGGGGCCTCCGGGAGGCGGCGGGGGACCACTCCCGCGGGAAGCGCAGTGGGACGGGCTCCTCAGCGCGGCAGGGAGGCTGCGAGGGCCAGCAGAGGGCCAGAAATGGGGGCGGCAGGGAAGGGAAGGGGACGGCAGGCTCAACCCCCCCGCCAAGGCAGGGTGACCTCAGACTTACCTTCCTCTAACACAGCTTCCCTGGAATGCTCAGGTCAAGACGGGCGCGAAGCACCAGGCCTGCGGTTTCTGTGAAGTCACCACCCAGACGCGGACTGCGCCCACCTGCCCGGTGAAGCACACCGGTCCTGGGGCGTCTCACCTGGCTAACAACCCAGGACTGTTTTCTCTTGCTTCTAAGTGAACCTCAGAGCCCTCTGGAAAATCGGAACCGGCTCTGAGCCAACAGAGCCCGGCAGACACTTCAGCTGTAGCTGCTGCCACTTCATCCTCGCAGCGACCCTATCAAGGGCCCTTACTGTCCTTGGTTTTCAAACGAGGAAAGAAAAGATGTACCCACGAGTTAAAATTTCAACCAGGTATTTTAGAGTCTGGATAATATTAAATTTTTTTGCAAGAATAAGTGATAACACAGCTAAGAAAATTTTGAAAAATAGTGCGAGAATTTGCCTAACTACATGTTAAAATGTATTACGTAACTGAAAATGAAACGGTGGTAGAATAAATTAGAGCCATATCGAGTGAACAGAAGACGCCACTGGAAAAACAGGCATATACAAAAAGTCACATTGTTTTTCTTTCTTACACTGTTTTTAAAAAATGACCAATCAATCAACACAGGAAAGGCGGGCGTGATTTGACACATGTCCCAGGGAGCCAGCTTCTTGGGAAGGAGATGAGCAAGGCAAGGGCCTTGCTTTGTAAACTCCGAATGGGTCAAGGAATTACATGTAAACACCGAATGAAGTAACATAAAAGTCTATAAGATAGAAACGAATATAAAATTTGTTCCAATTATGGATGTTTAAGTTTCTGAAAACCCCTATGGTAAAAAAGATCCATAACCAATTAGCCAAAGAATTAACGGAGTAAAGGGTGAGGACATCAAGATTAAAATTAAACCTGTGATGGAGGAAGAGGTGGGTAGATATGTAATAAGCAAGGATGGTAAAATATCCATGGTAGAATCATGGCAGTGAGTGTGTGGGTGTCCACCGTGGGAAATATTTGAAACTTCCGGTAATAAAACGTGGTGGAAGCAGTAAAACTAGGAAGCTTGCGGATGTTTCGTTACTAAAACGCGACGACAAAGAGCTTTCCCAGTTTCAGGCTTTCAGTGGCCTGCGGGACAGCGGTTTGTGCTCACCCCCATCGCCCCATCACCCCCATGGGCCCCATCGCCCCAATCCCCCCATCTCCCCA
>SJYQ01008234.1:280843-317210 GCA_006410935.1 Redunca redunca
TTTTTTTTTTTTTTTTTTTTAACAAAAAGCAGTCTTACTCACTCCTTTACTCTGTGGAGCCAAGAGCACTGATCTGGCCCGTAGCAAGTCCTGCACATGCTCACTGAAGCCACAGCCGTCTGACTGTTCTCCTCTCGCTAAGCCAGGGGCTTTCTTCCTCAGTCTCAATCAGTGTGCATATGGACAGTCAAGTCCGACTCTCTGCGACCCCATGGGCTGTAGCCCGCCAGCCTCCTCTGCCCATGGGATTTCCCAGGCAAGAATACTGGAGTGGGTTGCCATCTCCTCCTCCAGGGAATCTTCCCAAACCAAGATCAAGCCTGGTTCTTTACCACCTGAGCCAGGCTTGCAGATAACCTTCTGTTTTTGCAGAAGGCAGAAGATGGCTTGATTATTTCTATTTGCTGCCTGTAAGGTCACAGACTTCCCCATGTCATCGCTGACTTTCACTTTCTGGTTCCCCAGTGGTCCCAAAATGACAGAATCACTTACGTGCCTACCTGAGTTAGAAGGACTTTTCGCTACACTTCACTCTAAATTGCTGTTCAACATGAGTGGAACAGTAAAGCGTCGACTCAACGACATGACACAGGCCAGTACGAGATCATGTTTATGAAGAGTCTGTCATTAGCGAATGCTCATAAACGCACAGAGACACTGCGAAACGGGGAGCCATGTTTCCAGAGAGAGCACAGCATCATTCAGGGGAAGGAGAAGAACAGGAAACGCTCTAGCTGCTCATCTCCGGGTGTTCTTATCTCCGCTTTCTCCTTATGCATGCTCTGCACTGTAGCGAACACTCCTTTTAGATTAGGAGTAATAAACGAACTTCATTTACAAGGTCACAGGCTCGCAGACAGCCGTCCACAGGCTGGCGAGGACTCCACGGAGCCTCCAGGCTCTGGCCTGTCGCCTCACCCGCGCTCCAGGCCACCCTGCAGCTCCATCAGGGCATCCCTGATGCTCCCGAACCCCAAGGCCCTGTGCCCCCTGGATTCCCACAGCACTTACCTCTCGGCCATCAGCCAACACCGTCTCTCATTATCAACTGTCATCTAATTATTCCATATCTTCCCAAATATCATGTAAGTTTTCTTAGGGTAAGAACTATGTCCTTCTATTTCTTTTCCTCTCAGGAGTTAAAAATCACTTACTGAACACTCCAGAGATGAATGAAATCAATCCCACTGCTGTCTACAGAGAAGGCAATGGCAACCCACTCCAGTACTCTTGCCTGGAAAATCCCACGGGCGGAGGAGCCTGGTGGGCTGCCGTCTCTGGGGTCGCACAGTCGGACACGACTGAAGCGACTTAGCAGCAGCAGCAGCAGCAGCAGCAGCTGTCTACAGGCCAGCGCTTCCCAACCCTTCACCTGAAACACCACCTGCCTCAGTAGGAAAGGACACAGCCTCGGGGAACCACGTGCTGCCCAGGAGAGAGCATAACACCACTCCCAGCCCGTCTGCCTGCAGCTCCTCACCTGCAGGACAGCACGTGCTGCGACCCACCTTTCCGGGCTGTCAGGATCCGAGGGCACGACACAGGTGACCGGGCCCAGGGCGGGCATCAGGGGCCCTCAGCCCACTACTCCACAGGAGCACGCCTTCGCGGGGCTGGCTGCCCCGGGGGGCCGTCCCACACCACCGCTCGCTTCTGCCTGTCACGGAGTTCTTTCCTGACCCCCGCCCTGCATCTCCTGAGGCCGCGTCTGCAGGATAATCAAGAGTGATGCATGCTGGGCTTCCCTGGTGCTCTCAGTGCAGGGGCCTGGGTTCCATCCCTGGTCAGGGAGCTAGACGACACACGCCGCATCAAAGGGCTCACATGTCACAACTGAAAAGAAAAAAGGCCCCACCCGCTGCAACCAGAGCCCGTATTCCATGATAAAGACTGAAGACCCTGTGTGCAGCAACCAAGACTTGGTGCAGCCAAATAACCAGATGAACAAATACTAAAAAAAAAAAAAAAATAATAACAAGATGAGAGTCTTTGGCTGGTACCCTTGCCCAGGCTCCAACATTCACTGGAAGGACAAATAAATTTTTACCTAAACCAGGGATCTTCAAACTCTTTTGTGAAAGGCGCATGGTGGGGAGACACCCAAGATCCCCACAATCGCTCTTCTCCGTGTATCCACAGCCTCGTGCGGGCTGGACCTGGCGGCTTTGTTATAACCACGCATGTACAGGGAGACGGGGAGACGGTGCATTCAGCATCAGGTAACAGAACATGCCGCCTTCCCGCCTTCCCAGCAGGCTCTCTGCTACCCGCTTTGATGAAGAAGCTGCCAGGCTGCAGGGGCCCCCACCACAAGGAACTGAGGCTCACAGTCCTACAACCCAGAGGAACCGGATCCGGGAACAACCACCTGTGCTCAGGTGAGCCCTGAGATACTGAGAGCCCAGCCAACACTCCGACTGCAGGCTGCGAGTGAACCTGACATGCAGGACTTGGCTCAGCTGCGCCCAGATTCCTGATCCACAGAAACCCTGAGGTTATAAACCTTTGCTGTCTTAAGCCACTAAGTTTCGAGGTCATTTGTTACTGAGCAGCAGATAATAGGTGAGTAATAACAAGGCCAGACAGCACGTGCTTCTGGCTCCGGAAGCTGCAGGCCTTCTGGGGCAGCTACTGAGTGCTGCTCCAGCACAGAGGCAGCCAGACAGCACACGCAAGTGGACGCCACGCCGTGTTCCAATGAAGCTTTACTGATGGACACCACACTCGGACTTTACATCATTTTCACATGGCACAAAGTGTTGTTCACCTTTTCATTTTTCCTTCGCTCACAGGCCACACAGAAGCAGGGAGCTGAATGGATTTGACCCGCAGGCTGCAGTTTGCCAACCCCCGACTTAAACAATACAACTAGGGTCTGTTTAAACCAAGCTTTTGATAACCCTTAGACCTGAGTTTATGTAACAATATGCTTATAACAGCACAATGAAACATGAATAAAATACACTTTACTGACGGATAATAAAATACCACATAAACATCTCCCGGCGTATAGTTTGTAAATGTCCAAGTCAGAGAGAGTGAGACAGAAACAGCGCTGCCGGAGACGACAGGAGAGCTGCCGAAAGAACCGCCACGGCCTGGTGCCCGGGGGAGGAGGACCTAACTAGCCTGCCCTACGCAGCCCCAGCCAATCGAGGGGCTCCCTCTTGCAGGGGAGGCAGGAAAACTGCCAGGAGACAGTGGCTGAGGGCGCCCGTGGGGCAGCAACACACGCCCCGAACGCAGAGGCGCCACACAGAGCCAGTGAGAGCGGGTGGGAGACACACGTGTCAGAAAAGCACATGCTACATGCGTGAGGCAGAAAGACGCAGACTCACAGGAAGCCAGAGCAGTCACCCAGACCTGGATGCTGCAGACTCAGTTTTCATTCAAGAGGAATACAGAAACGATTTCACATGGACAGCTAAGAGAGCAAGAAGACCTACCCTAGATAACACTTCCGCCCGCGGCCTAACCAAGGTCTGGAAGAGACCAGAGAATCACTCTGTTCTTCAGCGGACGGGCCCAGGACTAGGATTTACGCGCAGAGGTTGCTGCTGCTGCTGAGTCGCTTCAGTCGTGTCCGACTCTGTGCGACCCCACAGACGGCAGCCCACCAGGCTCCCCCGTCCCTGGGATTCCCCAGGCAAGAACACTGGAGTGGGGTGCCATTTCCTTCTCCAATGCATGAAAGTGAAAAGTGAAAGTGAAGTCGCTCAGTCGTTTCCGACTCTTAGCGACCCCATGGACTGCAGCCCACCAGGCTCCTCCGTCCATGGGATTTTCCAGGTAAGAGTACTGGAGTGGGGTGCCACTGCCTTCTCCAACGTGCAGAGGTTACAGGAAGCTAATTTCAACTTCTTTTTAAGGAGGGAGAAATTCTACCTGCTAAAGTTAAAAAATGGAAGGGGATTCCTTGAAAATATCTTATACAACAGAGTTATCTGTTCACTGATGGCTCAGACAGAAAAGAGATGACCATCTGGGTAACTGGTGAAGGGATTCTTATACCAGGGAGAAAGCTCTCATCTCATTCTAAATCCTTATCATAGTTTGAAATCTGATAACGAGAAAAACAATTTGTCTTGACTTTAGGCTACCTGTTGATAACAACAGGCAAACAGATAATTTGGATAATACATTATTTTGAAGCATCTCAAATAAAAACCAAAGGAAGTATGCAGAGATTGGGGAAGAATGCAATAATTAAGGAATGGAGGAATTCAATGATCAGAAAAAGCACTGGCTAATTAAGACATCTGGAGACAAGATAATGATAATTTATCTGAATGGTGCATATTTTGTAAAGAACAGACTGTTTATGAAAGATTTTACACCAGGAAAGACAATTAGAATGGTTATCTTAGGAGGAAAAAGTAATGCAGGATAATTCAGCTATTATACTGTTTGTAAACGTATAGTAATGAAACAAAACAAAAACCCCATGGATCACAGGTTAGCACCAATCTTTAAATAAAATTATTAATAACAAGACAAAGTGAACAATTAATGGATTAAAGAGAAGGAATCCTATTTAAATTCTTGAGAAATCTACTCTAGTGTTAAGATTTTGGATAATCTGATTCAGACTCTTTCTCTTGCTAAAATCAGAATGCCAACTAACTGATCTAACAGCAATAAAAACAATTTAAATTTGAACATCACCCGGCTCGGGACACTCCTGCCACCGAGACCAGCACCGTGCCGTCTCTCTCGAGGCAGAGCTGCGGTGGGAAGGAGACCTGTGAAGGGCGACTGACGGTGGCGTGGACGCAGAGGGGCGACTGTGTGCGTGGACGCAGAGGGGAGACTGACGGTGGCGTGGACGCAGAGGGGCGCCAGGCAGAGGAGCCACCAGCAGGCGCTGCGGGGTTAGCTGCTCCCTTTCGTTTGCCACCACGACAGGTACGGCCTTGCTCGGGACCTAAATTCTCAAGACTGCGGTCAAGGTTTCGTGTACTCCGGAGGCATTTTCAAACTGTCCAAAAGCACATTTAAAATAAGCAAAGTCATGCTGAGAAATTTAATAATAGGCACAATTTAAATTTGATTTTAACAAGAAATATTTATCATCACTCAGTTCTGATAGTAAACAAGCCACAATGGTGAGAAGTTATTTAATTCTTAATCTGTCCTGTAAAAGGCACATTCTAAAACACTCAGCAGTTCTGCTGCAGCAAAGCTGACGTTCCGTGAACGCGGCGTGTAAGGCGCACGACCTGGCACCTGCAGCCCCTCACAGACACGGAGGCACGGCCGCCGGCCCCGCGCCCCGCCGGCCCCGGCGCCTCCTCGGCTCTGTCGCCGGCCCGCGCCCCGCCGCCCCGCGCCCCGCCGGCCCCGCGCCCCGCGCCCCGCGCCCCGCCGCCCCGCGCTGGGGCCAGTTACCGCCCGCAGCCTCCCGAGCGGAGGGGAGCGCGGGTCCCCGTGGAGGGGCCCTGGGAGCGGACCGCGCCTTCCTCCCGGCCCTCCCCCGACGGACCTCCAGCCTTTCGGCAGAGCGACCGCTGGGGGAAGGGACGTCGGCCTCCGGGCGCCTTGGCCTCTGGCTCTGGGCTGACCCGACTCCCTGGAGACCCACCGGCCGGAGGGCGTGGAGGAGGCCCGCTCTCCCGGACCCGGCCCGCGGTTCCCGCCCCAGGCCGGCGCGCAGCCGGGACAGACGCGGCAGCCGGCGGGAGCCCGCGCCGGCGCCCCGGCCGAGGAGCGGGCGCGGCTCCGGCCGCAGGGGCAGGCGGAGGCCGTCAGGACCGTCTCGGCCCGGAAGCCGCGAGTGAGAAAGCGCGCGGGACCTCCGGGGCTGCTGAGGCTCGTGCCACCAGCGCGGACGAGAAGGCGGCGGGCGCGCAGCTCGCCCCCGCAGCACGGAGAGCTCGCCCGCCTGGCCCAAGCAAAGACGGCGGATCGTTGTAGGCGGGAGCTCTGGGTGCAGCTGCTGGACCAGACGTGGTTTCACTGCTTGAGTAAAGGGGTACAAACTCTGGTTTTTCTCCACCCTGTCCATCAGTCCCCAAAAAAGAAGCTCCTCTTGGCTGGCAAAGCCAGCCATGTACCCTCACCGCCCTGCCTCCAGGGTCATCCGTTCTCCAGCCCTATGTCGAAACTCAGCCCACAAAGCTCTCGACTGCCTTTCTTCTTCACAACCACGCTGGTCCGTTGCATCGGTGGCTTTGGGCTGACTGGACCTGGTGAGCAGAAGTAGTGATGTCTCGAGACTTACTGGTGAGCCCCTGTGTGACACAGGGTGGGGATGGATCTGACTCAAACCCAGGGGCCTCCGCCCTGGTGGTTTCTAGGAGTCCAGCAGTGCAGGGCACCTCGAGACAGCTCTGCCAAGGTGAAGGGCGGTGTTGGTGCAGCTGGCCTCTCCCTCCACCAAAACAAGGGGCAGGATGCCCAGCGGGCCTCAGGATGTGGAAAGCGGCATACTCATCGCTGGGTGTGTTACTCCGGGCAGTTTACCAAGCGACTTGAAAAGCTGCTGTTGAGTGGAGTCCAGAACAAGAGAAGGGCCCAGGCCACTGTGAAGCTGCTCTCTCACTTGGTCCCTCTGATTCAGCAGATCCAGGGCTGCTGGAAGTGGCAGACAGGCGCTGTTTGGAGCCTTTGGCAGCCCTGAGTGCTGAACTAGAGCACGAAGGATTTTGGAGCAAATCCCTGCCATCTTCCTGGGATAACCACCCCCCTTCTGAGAAAGAGCTCTTGGTCTGCTACTTGGCCTGAACATTTAGCTCTGGGCCCCCAAGTTACACGCCACCCGAGATGCCCACTCATCTGGTCCATCAAGCTGGGGTGCTGGGAGTGCACGGCAGCACTCCACTCCACCGTCAAGTGGAAACAGCAAACGCGACGCTGGACTGCGCAGGTGCCGAAGGTGCCACGCACTGCGTGGAGAAGCGGCCTGAATGCTCCCGGCCCCCTTCCCGGCTCTGCCGCCCTCTCTCCACCAGTCTGCATCTATGGATGGCCACACGGGAGACCCTGCCGTGGCTGGAAGAGGGGCAGAAGCTCAGGCTTGGCTCACAGACAGCTCTGCGCAAGGAGAGAGCAAACCCTCCCAGTGGGCCGAACGCTGAGCAGTGCACCTAGTCATTCACTGCACTTGCAAGGACCAACGGCCAGACATGTAATTTTATATTCATTAATGGGTTTTGGCCAACAATTTGGCTGGTCAGGGACTTGGAAGGAATATGAATGGAAGGTTGGTGACAGGAAATCCACTTGACAAAGGCATCCAGGGGAAGCTTCGTTGACAGACCTCTCTGGGCAAAACTGTGAGGTATTTGAGTCCTGTGAGTGCTCGCTGCAGGATGACCCGAGCAGCGCAGGATTTTAACAGCCAAAGGCATATGCTGGTCTGTCAGCCTCTCTCCAGCGAACCCTGTCGTCAGCCAGTGGACTCACGGGCAAGGCGGCCATGCAGGCAAGGCGGGAGCTGAGATCTGGACTCAGCAGCAGGATTTCCACTCACCAAGGCTCATCTGGCTTCAGGCCACTGCCTGGAGACCAACACTGAGTGCCTTGCCTGGCACCAACTCCCAGGGTCAGCAGCCAGACAGATTTTCGCTCTAACTAGACCAGGCACTATGGATATGGACTGCTTTTCCTACAAGCAATATTTCTGCCAAAGCTGTGACCCACAGGCTTAAAAAATTCCCTGTGCAGTATCCTGGCATCTGGAGAGCACTGTTTCTGATCAAGGAACTCACTTCATAGCAAGAGAAGTACAGCCACAGACCATGCTCACGGAATGCACTGGTCTTGACCATGTTCCGCAACCTTCTGAGGCAGCTGGCTTGATATCATGGTGGAACGATCATCTGAAGATTCACTTACCGTGCAAGTTAGGGTGGCAAGTTTCTCCAGAAGGCGAAGACCCTCGGGGTCACCATCCGGCACACGGTGCCGTTTCTCCCATAGCCAGGATTCACGGGTCCAGAGATCAAGCAGCAGATGGGGGAGGGGGGCCACTTGCTCTTACCCACAGTGACTCACCAGCAAAATGTCTGCATTCTGTTCCCACGCCCTTACGGTCTGCTGGCCTGAAGGTCTTAGTTCCAGGGGAAGTAATGCTTCCTCCAATAGCTTTAACAGTGACTCCACTGAACTGGAAACTAAGATGGGCACCGAGGCACTGCCTCGCGCCTCCGAAGCAGAGGCAGCAGGGGCTGTGACGGCGGCTGGGATGAGCGGCCCTTCCGACCACAGGGCGCGGGACTACCGCTCCACAAGGGAGGCGAGGAAGAGCACGCCCGAACACAGGAGACGCATCAGGGCCTCCGCCGCTGCCACCACGCCCTGTGACGGCCGACGGAGAGCAGCAGCAGCTCAGCGCGGGCAGGACTCCTGGCGGCCCGGGCTCTTCGGGAACAAAGGCTGTGGTCACCCCACAATCTGAGGTACTTGCTGAAGGCAGAGCAATACAAAGTGGGTGGTGGGAGAAGGCAGTTACAGATACCAGCTATGACCCCAGGTGACACAGACTCTATAGACTGGTGACATGGACCCCGTTCCTATGTGACCAGTTACAGAAATGGCGACTTTACGGACAGGAGTGTTTCTTCCCTGTTTTGTTATGACTATACACGTGTCACTGCAGATGGTGACTGCACCATGAAATTAAAAGACGCTTACTCCTCGGAAGGAAAGTTATGACCAACCTAGACAGCATATTCAAAAGCAGAGGCATTACTTTGCCGACTAAGGTCCATCTAGTCAAGGCTCTGGTTTTTCCAGTGGTCGTGTGTGGATGTGAGAGTTAGACTGTGAAGAAGGCAAAGCACCGAAGAATTGATGCTTTTGAACTGTTATGTTGGAGAAGACTCTTGAGAGTCCCTTGGACTGCAAGGAGATCCAACCAGTCCATTCTGAAGGAGATCAACCCTGGGATTTCTTTGGAAGGAATGATGCTGAAGCTGAAACTCCAGTACTTTGGCCACCTCATGCGAAGAGTTGACTCATTGGAAAACTCTGATGCTGGGAGGGATTGGGGGCAGGAGGAGAAGGGGACGACCGAGGATGAGATGGCTGGATGGCATCACGGACTCAATGGACGCGAGTCTGGGTGAACTCCGGCAGTTGGTGATGGACAGGGAGGCCTGGCATGCTGCGATTCATGGGGTCGCAAAGAGTTGAACACGATGAGTAACTGAACTGAATTGAACTGTGTGTGTATAAATAGATGTTTGTTTTTTCCCCTGCCTTATTCCTTCATAAACAATAAGATGTGCTGACTTTGTACCATAGTATTTAAGTATCTTAAATTTATACTATAGTATTTAGGTTACGGGATTTCAAAGGGAAGTGCGAACATCACCATGCCACTCAAGGACTTTGCGTTCTCTTCTGGGGAAGGGCTAACTGGTTGGCCGTAGAGCCATATTATGTTAGGTGGAATTACAATCTTGTTATTATCTTTACTTTTAGATCAAATATAGTTTAACGAGACGCAAATGGCGATCAGGGTGATGGGGATGGGCTTGTGATAGTTAACTTCAAGTGTCACTTGACTGGGTCACTGGTTGAGAATAAACATTGTCTCTGGGGGTGTCTGGGAAAGTATGTCTGGATGAGACTGGTATTTGAATCCCCTTCCCAATGTGGTGGTACCAGCCAATCACACAGGTGCCTGAACAGAAAGGAAGGCAGAGAAGAGGGTCTGGCCCCTTCTAGCCTGCCTGCCCAACCTGGGACGCTGGTTTCCTGTGGTTCACACCACTGACTCCTCTCATTCTAAGGCTGCAGGGCTTGAGGCTAGACTTGCTGCAGCTCCCACAGACCTCCAGCTTTCAGAGGCAGGCCATGGGCCTCGCAGCTGACCTAACTGGGTGAGCTAACTCCTCACGATAATCTTTCATTTATGTGTATGTATAGCCCGTTGGTACTCTTTCCCTGGAGACCCTTATATGGCCAGTTGCTTTATTTTTAGTCGTTCCGGGGAGCATACAGAGCACCTCACTGAGACTGGATTCGCATTTCCCAGAAGACTAACGACATTGGTCACTTTTTAACGACGTTTGTCACTTTTTAACGATGTTGGTCAAGTTTAATGATGTTGGTCACTAATGATGTGCTCATCTGCTACTCATATATCTTCTTTGGCAAACTGTTCAAATCTTTTGCCCCTTTAAAAAAAATGGAGGTTTTTTTCCCCTTGAGTTTTGAGAGTACTTTATATATCCTGGATACCAGTCCTTTATCAACAGACATAATGTGTAATCCTATCACAGTCTGTGGTTTGTCTTTCCAGCCTCTTGAAAGTTTCATTGGAAGAGCAGAAGCTCTTAATTTTGATAAAATCTAATTTATCAGTGTTTGCTTTTACAGATTGCACGTTTTGTGCCTTTGCCTAACCCAAGGCCACAAAAATTTTTCTTTCAGAAGTTTTTATAATTTGGGGATTTTTAGGCCTGTGATCCATTTAAAATTTTTCTATAGCAAAAAGTATTTAGCAGAGTTCATTTTTTCCCCATACAATAGCCAGTGGTTCCAGCATCATTTGTTGAAAACCTACCTTTTCTTCACCAGGCTGACACTGGACTTCATACAAGAAAGAATCAGTTCCCTAAATCCGTGCGGCTCTATTTCTGGACTCTGTTCTACCTCACCAGAGGTGCCTTGATATAAACACTACAGTGTCTTAGTAGCTGCAGCTTATAAGTCTTCAAATCAAATTTGGTCTACTCTTTCAAAGGTGATTCGGCTCTTCTAGGTCCTATGCATTTAGACCCAAGTTGTCAACTTCAACTAAAAACAAAAAAGCCTGTTGGGATTCTAATTGTGTCGAATCTGTTAGATCAATTTGGAGAGAAATAACATCTTAGGTAAGTAAATTGAGTAGTTTCCTCCTGTATGTTCTTATCAGTGCTTAACTAACTAACATTTGAAGGATTCCTCCCACAGAGCTCCGGACTTCTCCTTCTGCAGCCTCCTCCTCTCCAGCGCTGCTCTGCAGACTGCAGCCTCGCCAGCCTTGCTGAGTCGTCACTTCCGGCACAGCTCCCCGGCGTTTCCCCCCAGAAACGCAGCCT
This sequence comes from Redunca redunca, assembly GCA_006410935.1. NCBI lineage: Eukaryota > Metazoa > Chordata > Mammalia > Artiodactyla > Bovidae > Redunca > Redunca redunca. Next base: position 291,874 of record SJYQ01008234.1, read on the forward strand.
GCATCCTCTCTTGAGGCCTAAGCTTGGCAGTCAAAGGGGCTCACCTCGTTTATTTCCCGTCTCTCAGGGTTCACTGGGCTTCACTGCTGGATGTTCAAAGTCTTCAATACTGTTGTTTCATGTATTTTTGCCCATTTAAAAAGCTGTCTAAGGAAGGGAAGTAAGCCTGGCCCCTGTTACTACATCTTGGTAATTGGTGGAAGTCTCAATGGTTAATGCCAAATCTGTTCTCAAGGTTACAAGATTCAAGTAAAAACCGGACAAAAACATAGCGAGTAATCAGTATACTGCTTTATCATGCTCCGTTCATGTGTTCATTAACTCATTTCACTCTGAAAACGTTCACTGAATCCTGCGTGGTGAACCACGGTGAGGACCCCGGGCCCTCAGAGCTCACAGTCCAGTGGGAGAGACACACTCGCCAAGTATACAAACAGAACCGCAGCGCCGCACTCACGCTGACTGCTCTGAAGGAAGGGAACAGAATAGGGCTGCGATAACCTACAAGGCGGTGATCGCAGGGCATTTGTTTCTCCTGGGCTTATATCCATGATCTGAAAAATAACTGCTGTTTCTTTATGTTGAAGTCACAAAGAACTTACGTGATGTATACACTGGGAAAGAGTACCCAGCAAATAAACACTAGGCTGTGTTCCCTGGTGGCTCAGAGGGTAAAGCATCTGCCTGCAATGTGGGAGACCCGGTTTCCATACCCTGGAGAAGGAAATGGCAACCCACTCCAGTATTCCTGCCTGGAGAATACCATGGACGGAGGAGCCTGGTAGGCTACAGTCCACGGGTCGCAAAGAGTTGGACACGACTGAGCGACTTCACTTTCTTTTTTTCTTAAGACAATATGGTAAACGCTTTGGCGCACACACAGTTATAGCACTATGAAAAGTAAGACCTAACTGAGCATCTGAAGTATAAAGAGATATGAAGGTTATAAAGCTACATCCTCTGGAAATATAATTGGCAATTTACTGTTTAGCCCATTTTTGTCTACACCATTAAAAAAATTATTTTTTGTATCACCCAGATTGCAGAAATCTGATCAGGTCCTTTGAGAAAACAACACGTTTATTTTATTTTGTCAGGTCTTACCTAGATATCTCAGCTTGGGAGTTCTTCTCGCCATCCACAGTGAATGGAGATGCTCCGGTTAGTAACTCATACATTAGCACACCTAAACTCCACCAGTCAACTGCCTATAAAATAACAGGCGTTTCATTTTCTTGAACATCAACTGATTATATCTTATAAAAATGAAAAATGAACAAAACAAAGCTATATAAAGTGACTCAGTCATATATACATATGTGTGTACACACACGCACACTCCTTTCCGTAAAAATGAAAAATGAACAAAACAAAGCTATATAAAGTGACTCAGTCATATATACATATGTGTGTACACACACGCACACTCCTTTCCGTACCCTCTCCCGTCACGCTCTCTCACAGGGCACGGAATGAAAGCTATGTAAAGTGACTCAGTCATATATACATGTGTGTGTACACACATGCACGCACACTCCTTTCCGTACCCTCTCCCGTCACGCTCTCTCACAGGCCCTGAATGAAAGCTATGTAAAGTGACTCAGTTATATATACATATGTGTGTACACACATGCACGCACACTCCTTTCCGTACTCTCTCCCATCACGCTCTCTCACAGGGCACTGAATGAAAGCTATGTAAAGTGACTCAGTCATATATACATATGTGTGTACACACACGCACACTCCTTTCCGTACTCTCTCCTATCACGCTCTCTCACAGGGCACTGAATGAAAGCTATGTAAAGTGACTCAGTCATATATACATGTGTGTGTACACACATGCACGCACACTCCTTTCCGTACCCTCTCCCGTCACGCTCTCTCACAGGCCCTGAAGGCAGCTCCCTGGGCTGTGCAGGACCCTGTTGCTATCCAGTCTAGACGTGACAGTTTGCATCTGCTAACCCCAAACTCCCAATCTGCCCTCTCTGTTTCCCTCAAAAATTTTCTTAAAAGTGAAGTTTTAAAATTTTAACTAAGCAAAATCTTTAGACTTACGATAATAGGACGAAAAAGTATTAATCAGCATTTTTGTTGATTATTCAGTTTTGATAAATATGAAATTTCTTAAAGCCAAAGAATGAAAATGAAAAATAACCCATCAAAAGGAGTTACTTTTACATAACCACCTAAATCAACTCCTCTTATGGGACACATCACGTAAATCTAACAGTCTTTAGTTTGTGGGAGGAATGAAAAGGCTGAAAATAATAAAAAATGTGGTCTAATTTAGAAAACAATTTATAAAACCAGTTAACTGAGAGCATAGCAAATTATATATTTAATTTACATATAGCAATTTATATTTATATTTACTAAATTTAAAGAATCTTGATATATTGAAAATTAGTTCTTTGACAATTAGGGAAATCAAGTTCAATAACTGCTGAATATATGAGCTGACACCAGTGAGAAATTAACTGAAGCTAAAATTTTAAACTCTCTGCTTCCAAATGTCAGGGCCAAGGTTTCAGAGAGATGATGTAAAGTTGGTGAGCCCAGAGTTATTTTAAAGAAAATATGTAACAATAACATATAAACCAAATCTCAGTTGTTTATTATTTAGAAAAGCAGTTTTACTGTCATCTGAGTCAGGATCCATAGAATGCTGGCTATGAACCATGCTCATAAACTAATACAGATCTATCATCAGATTCCTAGTCATGGACTAAAGCCAATACCACACAAGCTTGAACAACCCCTAAGGGCTCTTAAATGCATGACTGGTCACTAGCAAGGTGACCACTAATCCTCCACCCTCAAGACATTCCCACCGTATATGTGAGATTTTGAAAGGGGATGGGGAAGATGGGGAGATGAGGAGTGAAAAAGACAGAGTTCTTTATTTTGAGAATGTTATTAATGAAGCAAAAGTGTTACGAAGGAACTGAACAAATCTCACACATCTGTCCCTTTAATCCAAGACTTTGTGCTTATTCATGTCCAACTCTGTGTGACCCTCTGGACTGCAGCCTGCCAGGCTCCTCTGTCCATGAGACTTTTCAGGCAAAATGCTGGAGTGCGTTGCCATTACAGAAGAAAAAATATCTGACCTAGATTTTAAAACTACTCAGAATGCCTCATCTACAGTTTTCACTCTGCACATTCAAAGGGAAGCGAGGAAAGTAAAAAAAAAAAGCTTTTTCTTAGAGGGCTTAGGAAAACAAACTTAGACCATCCTGAATGCAGAGCTGCATGACTCCAGCGGGAACAGGATGAACTGTCTGGGCGCCCATGGCCCCTCTGCACTGCACTGTGGCTCAGCTGTGTCCTAAAAGGCCAGACCACATGCAACCAAAGTGATTTTTGTTTTGATTAGGGTTACAACTGATGCTTTGCTCAAGACATGACACAATGGAAATAACAGAAAAATTATTATTTCAAGCATTAGTCGATTTTGTGGTTTCCCTTAACAAGAGTATTACCCTATAAAACAAAAAAATTATCCTCATCAACAAAACTTGGAAAAAAAGGGAAATCTAGAATGTCTTAAACTTTCTATTATCTTTTTCCTCCAAAATACTAGATATCATAATATGCTTGTGTATGCAAAGGAAAGGGGAAAAAAAGGAAACACCAGAAGAGCCTAAGTTACTAAGTAGGGTTCCTTTTGTGTGTGTGTGTATAGCAGACTTTTCCTGAAGTGTAAAAAGGACAGAGAAAGCCTCTGACACAGACATCCAAAGGGAGAGTGCCCCACTCACTGGCCTCATCAGGGCCTTAGTGCTTGTCATCTTAAGACTATATTGTGGGCGTGGATCTGGTAAGACCTTCTTATTGTTAGTCCTAATCTTGTCAATCTATTGTGGGAGTGGGTCTAGTAAAAGTCTAAGTAGGATTCTTATTATACATTTTATGGAGATATATTAGGAAGTGTCAAAAACAGAACATACCTTGTCATGTCCAGAGTCTCCCCCTCTGACAATATCTGGTGCCATGTATTCAATGGTTCCACAAAAGGAATATGCTCTTTCAGCCTTAAAACAATCAAACAAACAAAAAGAGATTTAATTTTAAGCTAGTGTGAAAATTGACGAAAAGACTTAGCACCACACGGCAATGTCAGCTACACCCCCGCAGCAAAGCAGTGGCGGAGTCTGCCTGACGGGCTCCTCTCCCCGGGACGAGCCGGTGCTGGCACAGCTGTGTGCTGGGCTGGCCAAAAAGCTCGTGCAGGTTTCTGGGTTACTCTCTTATGGAAAAATCCAAACAAACGTTTCAGCCACCCCAACGGTACGGGGTCAATGGGTAAACCTTTTAAACCCTGAAACCCTGCAATCGTTCACTAATCCATCCATCCATAAAGCCATTCATCCACTCTTCTTTTCTGTACATGTATATACTCCAATCATTGATTTTTCACAACTGTTCCTGTAAGAAGACAAAAAGCCCCCAAAGGGGAACTGTATGGACGTAGCTATATGCTCAGATGCTGTCGTGTCCGACTCTTTGTGACTGTGTGGACTACAGCCCGCCAGGCTCCTCTGTCCGTGGGATTCTCCAGGCAAGGATACTGGAGTGGTTTGTCATTTCCTCCTCCAGGGGATCTTCCTGACCCAGGGATTGAACCCAGGTCTCTTACGTCTCCTACATTGGAAGGCCGACTCTTCACCACTAACACCAGACTTTTAGTGTGAATGACTATTTCCAGATCAGCAAGACTGGAAACACTGGGAACCTTAAGGGGAAAGGAAGATCAAATGCTAAGAAGGGAGAACGGGAGCCCAAAGCTGGAAAAGGGTGTAAAGCAGCTTTCTGACCTCATCATCATGCTTCAGTCTGGCACTGCCAACGGTGGGTTCAGTGCTGATGAGCAGAGATGTCCTAAAAGAATACTGTCTCTTAAAGGCACTTGTTTCTCTTTTGTACTACTTTGAAAAGGGCTAATTTAATATATCAACTTGAAAATAAATTTTAAAAAAATCAATTAAAAAAATGACCAATTGCATCATATGTCAGTGTAATAAAGAAGAAAAAGATCTGAATTTTTATGTAGATATATTAAATAGGGGAAAAATAATTCTTCTTTAATAATATACATTCATTTGGCTACATCTGAAATTTTAAACGCACTTCAATTCAGTTCAGTCACTCAGTTGTGTCAGACTCTTTACCACCCCATGGACTGCAGCCCACCAGACTCCACCGTCCATGGGATCTTCCAGGCAAGAGTACTCGAGTGGGTTGCCACTGCCTTCTCCGCAGGCCTCCCTATCCATCACCAACTCCTGGAGTTTACTCAAACTCATGTCCATTGAGTCGGTGATGCCATCCAACCCTCTCATCCTCTGTCGTCCCCTTCTCCCCCTGCCTTCAATCTTTCCCAGCAACAGGGTCTTTTAGAATGAGTCAGTTCTCTGCATCAGGTGGCCAAAGAACTGGGAGTTTCAGCTTCAGTATCAGTCCTTCCAAAGAACACGCAGGACTAATTTCCTTTAGGATGGACTAGTTGGATCTCCTTGCAGTCCAAGGGACTCTCAAGAGTCTTCTCCAATACCTCTGTTCAAAAGCATCAATTCTTCGGTGCTCAGCTTTCTTTATAGTCCAACTTTCACATCCATACATGACCACTGGAAAAACCATAGCTTTGACTAGACGGACCTTTGTTGGCAAAGTAATGTCTCTGCTTTTTAATATGCTGTCTAGGTTGGTCATAGCTTTTCTTCCAAGGAGCAAGCGTCTTTTAATTTCATGGCTGCCGTCACCATTTGCAGTGATTTTGTAGCCCCCAAAAATAAAGTCAGCCACTGCTTCCAATGTTTCCCCATCTGTTTGCCATGAAATGATGGGACAGGATGCCATGATCTTCGTTTTCTGAATGTTGAGCTCTAAGACAACTTTTTCACTCTCCTCTTTCACTTTCATCAAGAGGCTCTTTAGTTCTTCACTTTCTGCCATAACCATATCTGAGGTTATTGATATTTCTCCCGGCAATTGTGATTCCAGCTTGTGTTTTATCCAGCCCAGCGTTTCTCATGATGTACTCTGCATGTAAGTTAAATAAGTAGGGTGACAGTATACAGCCTTGACATACTCCTTCCCCGATTTGGAACCAGTCTGATGTTCCACGTCCAGTTCTAACTGTTGCCACCTGGGTTACACATGGGTGTCATTAAAATACATTACAAAACTATTTTAGAGGAAGTTTTCCAATTTACACTCTATTTTTCTACCACCAGCAAGGTTCCGTGAAAAATTCTTCCTACTTACCAGTTTTAAATGTAAAGAACACTATCCTAAGTAACTTTATGGAAATGGCTCTTGTTTAGTTGCTGAGTCATGTTCAACTCTTTGCAAGCCCGTGGACTGTAGCCCGCCAGGTTCTCTGTCCATTGAACCTACGTCTCCTGCTTCCCTGGTGGCTCAGAGATTAAAGCATCTGCCTACAATGTGGGAGACCCGGGTTCGATCCCTGGGTTGGGAAGATCCCCTGGAGAAGGAAATGGCAACCCACTCCAGTACTCCTGCCTGGAAAAGACCCTGGACTGAGAAGCCTGGTAGGCTACAGTCCATGGGGTCGCACAGAGTCGGACACGACTGAGTGACTTTCCTTCCTTCCTTTTCCTGCTGCATTGCAGGCAGACTGTTTACTACTGAGCCATCTGGGAAGCTCCAATACAGAAGTGATAGAAATTCCCAATTTTATTGGCTGAACAATTAAGCTCAGAGTTAAACCGTGATAACAAATATATCGAAACTACTTAGTTATGATACATATAGGTCAATAATTTTATATAATAAAAATAATTGTATAATTTTATATGGTTTATGACTCATTTCTTTTTATGTAATGCAGACTGAAAGATCACTATTCCCCAAGAAACTAAAAGAAATAATTAAGTTATACTTAGATGTGGAGAAAATTTTGTTAGCTGGCAGAATAAAATCTCACAACAGCTAATATAAACCAGACATCAAATGTCATTATCTCTCTGCTTCATCACTTCAGTACCAAATACTAATTTCATAACAAACTACTAAAAAGATTAAAGCTAAACAAAACTGATTTCATATAAATTTGAGTATAGAAAGTGATAAATAATTGGAAACAGTTTGTTAGGTATGCTTAGACTGAAGAAGGCGTGCCCATCACAAACACGGAAATTGAAACTGTGATCAGAAATCTTCCAGCAAATACAAGCCCAGGTCCAGACGGCTTCACAGCTGGATTCTACCAAAAATTTCGAGAAGAGCTAACACCTATCCTACTCACTCTTCCAGAAAATTGCAGAGGAAGGTAAAGTTCCAAACTCATTCTATGAGGCCACCATCATCCTAATACCAAAACCTGACAAAGATGCCACAAAAAAAGAAAACCACAGGCCAATATCCCTGATAAACATAGATGCAAAAATCCTTAACAAAATTCTAGCAATCAGAATCCAACAACACATTAAAAAGATCATACATCATGACCAAGTAGGCTTTATCCCAGGGATGCAAGGATTCTTCAATATCTGCAAATCAATCAATGTAATTCACCATATTAACAAATTCAAAATAAAAGCCATATGATTATCTCAATAGATACAGAGAAGGCCTTTGACAAAATTCAACATCCATTTATGATAAACACTCTCCAGAAAGCAGGAATAGAAGGAACATACTTCAATATAATAAAAGCTATATATGACAAACCCACAGCAAACATTATCCTCAGTGGTGAAAAATTGAAAGCATTTCCCCTAAAGCCAGGAACAAGACAAGGGTGCCCACTTTCACCGCTAATATTCAACACAGTTCTGGAAGTTTTGGCCACAGCAATCAGAGCAGAAAAAGAAATAAAAGGAATCCAAATTGGAAAAGAAGAAGTAAAACTCTCACTGTTTGCAGATGACATGATCCTCTACATAGAAAACCCTAAAGACTCCACCAGAAAATTACTAGAGCTAATCAATGAATATAGTAAAGTTTCAGGATATAAAATCAACACACAGAAATCCCTTGCATTCCTATACACTAATAATGAGAAAGTAGGAAAAGAAATTAAGGAAACAATTCCATTCACCATTGCAATGAAAAGAATAAAATACTTAGGAATATATCTACCTAAAGAAACTAAAGACCTATATATAGAAAACTATACAACACTGATGAAAGAAATCAAAGAGGACACTAATAGATGGAGAAATATACCATGTTCATGGGTCGGAAGAATCAATATAGTGAAAATGAGTATACTACCTGGAGCAATCTACAAATTCAATGCAATCCCTATCAGGCTACAGCGGTATTTTTCACAGAACTAGAACAAATACTTTCAAGATTTGTATGGAAACACAAAAAACCTCGAATAGCCAAAGCAATCTTGAGAAAGAAGAATGGAGCTGGAGGAATCAACTTGCCTGACTTCAGGCTCTACAACAAAGCCACAGTCATCAAGACAGTATGGTACTGGCACAAAGACAGAAATATAGATCAATGGAACAAAACAGAAAGCCCAGAGATAAATCCACACACATATGGACACCTTATCTTTGACAATGGAGGCAAGAATATACAATGGAGTAAAGACAATCTCTTTAACAAGTGGTGCTGGGAAAACTGGTCAACCACTTGTAAAAGAATGAAACTAGAACACTTTCTAACACCTTACACAAAAATAAACTCAAAAGGGATTAAAGATCTAAATGTAAGACCAGAAACTATAAAACTCCTAGAGGAGAACATAGGCAAAACACTCTCCGACATAATTCACAGCAGGATCCTCTATGATCCACCCCCCAGAATACTGGAAATAAAAGCAAAAATAAACAAATGGGATATAATCAAAATTAAAACCTTCTGCACAACAAAGGAAACTATAAGCAAGGTGAAAAGACAGTCTTTGGAATAGGAGAAAACAATAGCAAATGAAGCAACTGACAAACAACTAATCTCAAAAATATACAAGTAACTCCTGCAGCTCAGTTCCAGAAAAATAAATGACCCAATCAAAAAATGGGCCAAAGAACTAAATAGACATTTCTCCAAAGAAGACATACAGATGGCGAACAAACACATGAAAAGATGCTCAACATCACTCATTATCAGAGAAATGCACATCAAGACCACAATGAGGTACCATTTCACACCAGTAAGAATGGCTGCAATCCAAAAGTCTGCAAGCAATAAATGCTGGAGAGGGTGTGGAGAAAAGGGAGCCCTCTTTCACTGTTGGTGGGAATGCAAATGAGTACAGCCACTATGGAGAACAGTGTGGAGATTCCTTAAAAAATTCCAAATAGAACTGCCTTATGACCCAGCAATCCCACTGCTGGGCATACACACCAAGGAAACCAGAATTGAAAGAGACACGTGAACCCCAATGTTCATTGCAGCACTGTTTATAATAGCCAGGACATGGAAGCAACCTAGATGTCCATCAGCAGATGAATGGATAAGAAAGCTGTGGTACATATACACAATGGAGTATTACTCAGCCATTAAAAAGAATGCATTTGAATCAGTTCTAATGAGATGGATGAAACTGGAGCCGATTATACAGAGTGAAGTAAGCCATAAAGAAAAACACCAATACTGTATACTAACACATATATATGGAATTTACAAAGATGGTAATGATAACCCTGTATGCGAGACAGCAAAAGAGACACAGATGTATAGAACGGACTTTTGGACTCTGGGGGAGAGGAAGAGGGTGGGATGATTTGGGAGAATGGCACTGAAACATGTATACTATCATGTAAGAAACGAATCGCCAGTCTATGTTCGATACAGGACACAGGATGCTTGGGGCTGGTGCACGGGGATGATCCAAAGAGATGATATGGGGTGGGAGGTGGGAGGGGGGTTCAGGATTGGGAACTCATGTACACCCATGACGGATTCATGTCAATGTATGGCAAAACCAATACAGTATTGTAAAGTAAAATAAAGTAAAAAAAAAAAAAAAAAAGAAAGTGTGCATTAGGAGGCATTCATCTCTTCACTGAATACAAATACAAATACAAAAAAACAAATACTACAAAATTTCTTTTTTAAAAAACCCCAACTTCATAAAAATACACACACAGCGTTTCTGTCGATGGTTCACTGTTGCTCACTCGCTCAGTCACGTCCGGCTCTGCGACCCCGTGGACTGCAGCACGCCAGACCTCCCTGCCCCTCACTATCTCCTGGAGTTTGCCCAAGTTCACGTCCACTGCATTGGTGATGGCATCCAGCCATCTCATCCTCTGTCACCCCGTTCTCCTCCTGCCTTCAACCTTTCCCAGCATCAGGGTCTTTTCCAGTGAGTCAGCTCTTTGCATCAGCTGGTCAAAGTATTGGAGTTTCAGCTTCAGCATCTGTTCTTCCAATGAAAATTCAGGGTTGATTTCCTTTAGGACTGACTGGTTTGATCTCCTTCCTGCCCAAGGGACTGTGAAGAGTCTTCTCCAGCACCACAATTCAGAAGCATCAATTCTTTGGCACTCAGTGTTCTTTATGGTCCAACTCTCACATCTGCACATGACTGCTGGGAAAACCATAGCTTTGACTAGATGGACCTTTCTCAGCAAAATGACATCTTTCCTTTTTAATATGCTGTCTAGATTTGTCATAGCTTTCCTTCCAAGAAGCAAGTATCTTCTAATTTCATGACTGCAATCACTATCTGCAGTGGTTTTGGAGCCCAAGAAGGGAAAATCTATCACTACTTCCACTTTTTCCCTTCTATTTGCCATGAAGTAATGGGACTGGATGCTATGATCTTAGTTTCTTGAATGTTGAGTTTTAAGTCAGCCTTTTCACTCTCCTCTTTCACCCTCATCAAGAAGCTCTTTAGTTCCTTTTCGCTTCTGGCCATTAGCGTCGCATCATTCATATATCTGAGGTTGTTGATATTTATATAATATATATAACTATATATTTATACAATATATTATTAAATAGGTAATATATTATTTATCATGCAATAGCCCTTTTTGGAATATTAAGCAATATCTTATATAGCTGACAAAAATAAACAAGTAAAAATTGCTAAGTCAGAGTATTTATCATTTAATCTCATCTCTTGTTTTGCAAATTCCAGTAAACTGTTTAATTAATTACTTTCTAAATTGAAGTTAGTTGATCCACAATGTTTCAGGTGTACAGCAAAGTACATACATTCATATACATATGGGTTTCTCTGGTGGCTCCCTGGTAAGAATCTGACTGCCAATGCAGGCAATGTGGGTTCAATCCCTGGGTCGGGAAGATCCCCTGGAGAAGGAAATGGCAACCCATTCCAGTATTCTTGCCTGGGAAATCCCATGGACAGAAGAGCGGGTGAGGTACAGTCCATGGGGTCGCAAGAGTCGGTCACAGCTTAGGGACTAGATGATAACAATCATGTTACAAACCATTCTGGTACTATGCATATTTTAAGTATTCGACAATGTTTACATCTTACAACTTACAAGTTATAGAAATCTGCACTCTTCTACAAATGCTAGATATTCATCAGTTTCATGTAAAATGAGTGTGAAGCATATGGATCTTATGATTACTGTGGGAAAGCCCTGATAGTCACCACCACTTTCCATGTCTGCTTTTTTTCTTCTTTATCTGACAAGGAGAGCTATGCCATAACGTAGCTCAGTTCTCCAGCGTCTTGACATACAGGAACCTCAGAACCACACAAACCCTCAAAGGTATTTCTTCTATCTTCTTCATTAGATTTCTGAGCTCTTTCAAAATTCACTTTAGCTATTTTTGAGGGGTGGGGGATGTACGTAGTGTCTACACTAATAAATAATTGAGATAATTATTTTTATAAAAATTCTAACAGAGAGAAAAATTAAGTTCAAGTAATGAGAACTTTCAGTCCCTGAGGAATATCAGTAAACAAAGATAAAACATTTCTTAAGTCTCTCTGTCACTTTGAAACATTGCCATTTATAGCCCTTGCAATTCTCCATCTGTTTTCTCTTTCTCTGTTCCAAATGGAAGTCTTACTCCCTCCAGGTTCAAGCTTCTAATGTGTCAGTCTGAATTTCCTAAGACTATCTTTCATCGTTTAAAAAAAAAAGCCCCAATTTTACTTTTGAATTTGTCTTTATCTACCTAGGAAGGTGCGTATTCTCCAGAGTGTATGCTGAATGCCTTTCAAATCACTATGCCCAGAAATTAAACGGATGAAATGTGATAGGGGAACGTTTCTGGTAGGGGCAAAAAGATTTCAAGGTAATATGTTGTGAACTATTTATAAAAAGGCTAGGATAGCATAGCTAAACTGTATTAAAAAAGATTAGTTTATTTACTTAAAAATTAACATTTTTCTCAAGGAGACAGGCAATCAGCCTATCTAGCATTTAAGTTCACGCTACTTTATAAGCAGCATCAGTATGAAAGCCACTGCAGGGCTAAGATTGTGAAGGAGGATTTACCTGACGTGAGAATGCCAGGCAGCGTGCACCACCCTGGCACATAACACGGAGCGTCGCGGGGTTTAAATAACAGCTGATCAAGGAGGCCTCACTGTGCCTGAGAAGAGGATCAGACGGCACGGGGCAGGGGACTGGTTTCCTTCTGAGGGAGAATCCAACAGGGACTCAACTGGCAGCTTCTGAGGTGTTTCTCAGTAAACACTGGATGAAGTCCTGCCTAGTTTTTATTTGCCAATGTTTTATCTTAATCTTATCTGCTTATAATAGATAAATTCGTGAGTTAAATATACAGTTACCAGAGAAAATCTTATTCCTCCGTGTTCTTTTTTCCCATCTGAATTTTGATACATCTCCTCACAAGGAGTATATGTAGAAATGTCGCACCTTTAAGAAGAAACATTGCATTGCTAATCCTCCAAGTCTCTGCTCACAAGACAGACAGGGGAAGCCCCGGTGCCAGCCACGGAGCGGGTGCCGAGGGCCAAGGGCAGCGCAGGAGGCGGGCCGCAGCGGCAAAGAGAGGGACGGGCGGCGTTCCAGACCTCCACAGTCAGAAGCCTGAACTTCAGCACTTTCGTTCGGACAAGAGAGGAGGCCGTCGGCTCAGATGAGATGGACTGCAACTGCTACTCCTGTGTAAACCTTGGAATTTGAGAAAGCTGAAACCTCAGTGAAAGCAAAGTCTAGAAAAAACAAACCCATCCAGCAGCACAGGCTTGTTTCTGTCTGCACCCAAGGTTTAAAAACAAGCAAGTACGTGTTCTTCTGCTGAAGTCCCGAGGCTTGTGCTTCTCATAGGTTTGGGACCTATATTCATTCTTTCCCCCTAGAACGGGAAATAGATTCAAGGGATTAGATGTGATTGACAGAGTGCCTGAAGAACTATGGACAGAGGTTGATGACATTGTACAGGAGGCAGGAATCAAGACCATCCCCAAGAAAAAGAAATTCAAAAAGACAAAATGGCTGTCTGGGGAGGCCTTACAAATAGCTGTGAAAAGAAGAGAAGTGAAAAGCAAAGGAGAAATGCCGAGTTCCAAACAGTAGTAAAGAGAGATAAGAAAGCCTTCCTCTGTGACCAGTGCAAAGAAATAGAGGAAAACAACAGAATGGGAAAGACTAGAGATCTCTTCAAGACAATCAGAGACACCAAGGGAACATTTCATGCATAGATGGCTCAATAAAGGACAGAAATGGTATGGACCTAACAGAAGCAGAACATATTAAGAAGAGGCGGCAAGAAAACACAGAAGAACTGTACAAAAAAGATCTTCATGACCCAGATAACCACGATGGTGTGATCACTCACCTAGAGCCAGACATCCTGGAATGTGAAGTCAAGTGGGCCTTAGGAAGCATCACTACGAACAAAGCTAGTGGAGGTGATGGAATTCCAGTGGAGCTGTTTCAAATCCTGAAAGATGATGCTGTGAAAGTGCTGCACTCAATATGTCAGCAAATTGGGAAAACTCAGCAGTGGCCACAGGACTGGAAAAGGTCAGTTTTCATTCCAATCCCAAAGAAAGGCAATGCCAAACAGTGTTCAAACTCATATACAACTGCACTCATCTCACACGCTAGCAGTATGTGAACTGAGAACTTCCAGATGTTCAAGATGGATTTAGAAATGCAGAAGAACCAGAGATCAAATTGCCAACATCCGCTGGATCCCTGAAAAAGCAAGAGAGTTCCAGAAAAACATCTACTTCTGCTTTATTGACTATGCCAAAGCCTTTGACTGTGTGGACCACAACAAACTGTGGCAAATTCTTAAAGAGATGAGAATACCAGACCACCTGACCTGCCTCCTGAGGAATCTGTGTGCAGGTCAGGAAGCAACAGTTAGATCTGGACATGGAACAACAGACTGGTTCCAAATAGGGAAAGGAGTATGTCAAGGCTGTATGTTGTCACCCTGCTTAGTTAACTTATATGCAGAGAACATCATGAGAAAGTCCAGGCTGGATGAAGCACAAGCTGGAATCAAGATTGCCGGGAGAAATATCAAAAATCTCAGATATGCAGATGACACCACCCTTATGGCAGAAAGTGAAGAGGAACTGAAGAGCCTCTTGATGAATGTGAAAGAGGAGAGTGAAAAAGTTAGCTTAAAGCTCAGCATTAAGAAAACTAAGATAATGGCATCTGGTCCCATCACTCCATGGTAAATAGATGGGAAACAACGGAAATGGTGAGAGACTTTATTTATTTGGGCTCCAAGATCACTGCAGATGGTGACTGCAGCCATGAAATTTCTTTGGAAGGAAAGTTATGATCAACCTAGACAGCATATTAAAAAACAGAGACCTTACTTTGCCAACAAAGGTCTGTCTATTCAAGGCTATGGTTTTTCCAGTGGTCATGTGAGAGTTGGACCATAAAGAAAGCTCAGTGCTGAAGAATTGATGCTTTTGAACTGAGGTGTTGGAGAAGACTCTTGAGAATCCCTTGGACTGCAAGGAGATCCAACCAGTGCATCCTAAAGGAAATCAGTCCTGAATTATCATTGGAGGGACTGATGCTGAAGGTGAACCTCCAATACTTTGGCCACCTGATGCAAAGAACTGACTCAGAAAAGATCCTGATGCTGGGAAAGACTGAAGGTGGGAGAAGGGGGCGACAGAGGACGAGATGACTGGATGGCATCACTGACTCAATGGACGTAAGTCTGAGTGAACTCTGGGCGTTGGCGATGGACAGGGAGGCCTGGCGTGCTGCAGTCCCTGGGGTCACAGAGAGTCGGACACGACTGAGCGACCGAACCAAACCGACTGAACTGAACTGAGGACAAGAAAGCGCAGAATCTGGCCCCGTGTAGTGATGCTCTAGAAAACACAAGAGAACCAGAGGAATCCCCACAACTTGGTGCCTCAGGATTCACATAAAGAAAGCCCTGGAATGTCTCAAAGCTACAAATTAGTGAACTCCTATACCGTGTAAATAAAAGAGGAGGATTACTTCAAATACTAGAATGATAATCTAGAAAACACCAGTAATGTTGTAAAAGATGAAAGACATAAAGAAAGGAAAATATCCGTAAAACAAGATAGTAGCATAGAAAAAGCAGAAACTTATGAAACCTGACGCAGTGGAATTGCAGCTGAGAGAATACAGTAAAACAGGCAAACGGAGCAGGCAGAATGGAAGAGAATCTGTAAAGTGTAGGCGTATTTGAGAAAATTATCCTGGATGTTGCAAGAGTCCCAAGCAGACTAAATAAAAATATATACACGGGTGGCAAATATACATATGAGTGGCAAATACATGAGCGGTGGTTATAAGAGAGTTTGCCTTATAATAATAATAGTTCACTAAGCTATACTTTTGTTTTTTTGGTATGTATTTTATTTTACAATAAAAAGACACCCAAAACAGAAACCATCCCGCTAAATTAGCACTCAATAAGCAGGGCAAAATAAAGCCATTCTGATTGCACCAGCTCAGCAGCAGCAGCAAGACAAAGACAGAGCTCACTCTTAGCCCTCCTTGTTAAAGAGACACTGAAGGGCGGGCTTCAGAACTAAGCCGAGCTCACAAGAAGAGTGAGATGTAAAAAGCAGCAGTGAGTAGGAACAATGGGCAAAAAACTGAGAAAAGCTAAGCAAGCTTTGAATTTATAAAATGAACATAATAATTACACAAATAATAACTGTTAACACAGGGAAATAATTAGCACGGGGAAATATAACACAGGAGAGACTAAAGTAGTAAGTAACAATAAGCAAAATCATATGGATAACTGAAGCTACAACATTCTAACATTCTTGTGGCGGTCGTGACTGTCACAGACACCACGGCTCGTTTCAGACTCTGGGAAGCCGGCGCAAGCACGCTCGGTCCCACGGTGCTCTGCTTCACTGTGTCTCAGAGACGCGGGCTTCTTACCGGCGGAAGCCCACGGTACCCGGACAAGCCAGGCGGCTGGCCTCGCGTTCCAACAGCAACTGGCTCACTTCCCGTCTCTGGGTCACAGTTTCATAATTCTTGCAATATTTCCAACTTTTTCATTTTTGTAACGTTTCTTATGGTAGACTGTGATCAGCGATCTTTGATGATGTTACTCTTGTAATTGTTTTGGGGTGCCAAGAACTGGGCCCATATAAAACAGCAAACTTAACCAATAAATGTTATATGTGACCTGACACCAACTGGCTGTTCCCCATCTCTCATCTTTATCTCAGACCCCTCGTTCCCTGAGACACAACAATACTGAAATTAGGCCAATTAGTAATTGTGCAGTGTCTTCTAAGGGTTCAAGTGAAAGGAAAAGTCTTGAGGCTCTCACTTGAAATAATTAAGCTCAGCAAGGAAGGCATGTCAAAGGCCTAAAAGGTCAAAACACAGGCCTCTTGCATGAAATAGTTAGCCAAGTTGTGAATGCAAAGGAAAAGTTCTTGAAGGAAATTAAGAGTGCTGCTCCAGGGAAGACACAAATGATAAGAAAGTGAGATAGTCTCATTGATGATACAGAGAAAGTTTCAGAGGTCGGGATAAATCAGACCAGCTACACACAACACTCTCTAAAGCCAAAGTCTAATCCAGAGCCAAGCCCTAACTCTTCAATTCTATGACGCCCTGAGAGAGGCAAGGAAGCTGCAAAAGAAAAGTGGAGCTGGCAAAGGCTGACTCGGGAGGTTTAAGGAAAGAAGCTGTAGCAGCAAGTGTTGATACAAAAGTTGCAGCAGGTTATGCAGAAGATCTAGCTAACACAATAATGAAGGTGTCTATAAAAACGAGAAATTTCCAGTGTGGCAGAACAGTCTTCTGCTGGGAAGAAGATGTGACTACACCGCTGCAATTCTATAAAATTCTAACACATGATGAGTTGTTTCTTAATAGACAAGCAAAAGAAGTGGCTTCTTGAAATCTACTCCTGGAGAAGATCTGCAAATATTGTTAAAATGACAATAAAGGATTTAGAACGTTTCATCAGTTCAGTTCAGTTGCTCAGTCATGTCCGACTCTTTGCGACCCCATGAACCGAGGCACGCCAGGCCTCCCTGTCCGTCACTAACTCCCGGAGTCCACCCAAACCCATTGTCCATTGAGCCAGTGATGCCATCCAACCATCTTATCCTCTGTCGTCCCCTTCTCCTCCTGCCCTCAATCTTGCCCAGCGTCAGGGTCTTTTCCAGTGAGTCAGTTCTTCCTATCAGGTGGCCAAAGTACTGGAGTTTCAGCTTCACCATCAGTCCTTCCAATGAACACCCAGGACTAATCTCCTTTACGATGGACTGGTTGGATCTCCTTGCAGGATTTGAGAGGTTTTCAGTTTTGAAAGTAGTTTTATTCTGGGTAAAATGCTACTAAACAGCATTGCATGTTACAGAGAAATCATCTGTGAAATGAAAGGCCAATTGCTGCAAGAAGCTTCACTGCTCTCCTGTTAAGACACACAGGAAGCCCGACTCCAGCCAGCATCACACTCATCAGCGAGCGCCATCAACGCTGAGGCAAGATCCTCCTCCAGGATGAAGCCACGGTCCCTGGGGGCTTAGGGAGCGGCGGGCGTCTTTAACTATAAAGTGTTTTTAAATGAAGATACGTACTTTTTTCAGACATAATGGTATTTGGAGCACCCTTGCCAGACTGCAGTGAAATGTAGATATAACCTTTATGTCTGCTAGGAAACCAAAACGCTCATGTGGCTGACGTTGTGGTGGTGGTCTGCAATGAACCCAAGGTATCTCCAAGGTACTCCTGTGGTAAGTTAGGAATTTCTGGGTAATCACCCCTCAAAGAACAGATATAAAAGATATATAACTCTCAGACCACTGGACAAATGAAATGAAGAAATCTAAATCATTTAAATAGAAGACAGGGAAGAAGGGAAAAAAGTAGAGAGAAGTTATGCTAGAAACAGAACTACCTCAGCACTCATAATTACAGATTTAAGTCACCACTTAAAAGACAGAAACTCTCTGAATCAAAAACAAAATCCAGTTACATATTATTTACAAAAGACACATATGGAACATAAGGGCAAAGAGATACTGAAAGTAAAGAGACGGAAAAAGACATATCAGACCAACACTAACCAACAGGAAGCCAGAGCGCCCTTATCAATAGCAGCAAAATTAGCTTTAAGGCTAAAAAATTATTAAAACTGGGCATAGTCGCTGTAAGATGACGTGCTTCCCTGGGGCACTGGTGGTGAAGAGCACGCCCACCAGTGCAGGAGACAGAAGAGACCCGGGCTCGACCCCTGGGTCAGGGAGCGCCCTGGAGGAGGGCACGGCAGCCCACTCCAGGACTCTCAGCTGGAGAACCCCACGGACAGAGGAGCCTGGCGGGACAGCCCCCGGGGCCACAGAGAGCCGGGCACGACTGAGGTGACCTAGCACACACGTAGCACACTACTTATAATAAAAGGAATATTTCACTAGGAAATAACACTAATCCAAGACTAATATTCTCTACTCAAAAAATTCTGAAGTGACCTAGATTACACAAAATGAAAATGGTGAGAGCTCCAAGAAGAAACGGACAGATTCACAATCGTGCTGGGACTTCAATGTATCTCTTTCATAGCTGGCTGATAAAGCAGGAAGATAACTGGTGAAGCTACGGAAGAAAAGCGTGATGTTCACGAAAGGAAATAAAGCCTGGCATCCAATGCTTAAGAGGATGACTGCATGGTCTGTACAGGCACCTGAGGCACATTTACAGAAATTAACCAAATAACAGGTCCCAAAGTAGATCTCAAAAACCACAGAAATAAGGCCATATATGTTTTTTTTTTCCTAACAGAAAGCAATAAAACTAAAAATCATTTACAAAAAGAAAACTCAAAAATTCTATACGCATGAAAACTTGAGAACCCATTTCTAAATAATTCATGGCCCAAGGAAAAAAGCACAATGAACAGTAAAAATGCCATCTACTGTAACTTATGAGAAACATCTAAAGCCGTTCTTCAAACTTCAGTTTTACTTCCCTAAAATGGGGAAGGAAATAGCAACTCAAGTCCAAGAAACCCAGTCCCAAACAGGATAAACCCAAGGCAAAACACCCCAAGACATATATCAATCAAATTAACGAAGATCAAAGACAAAGTTCAAATATTAAAAGCAGCAAGGGAAAAACAACAAATAACACACAGGGGATTCCCATAAGGATAACAGCTGATCTTTAACAGAAACTCTTCAGGCCAGAAGGGAATGGCAGGACATACTTAAAGTGATCAAAGAGAAAAACCTACAACCCAGATTACTGTACCCAGCAAGGATCTCATTCAAATATGAAGGAGAAATCAAAAGCTTTACCGACAAGCAAAAGCTGAGAGAATTCAGCACCACCAAACCAGCTCTTCAACAAACACTAAACGATCTTCTCTAGACAGAAAACACAGAAAAGGTGTATAAACTCAAACTCAAAACAACAAAGTAAGTGGCAACGGGATACTTATCAATAATTACCTTAAATGTAAATGGGTGGAATATGCCCCAAGCAAAAGACAAAGACGGGCTGAAAGGATGAAAAACAAGACCCTCTATCTGTTGTCTGCCAGAGACCACCTCAGCCAAGGGACAGATGCAGGGGAGAAGACATCCCGGGCAAGTCAGGACCAGAAGAAGCAGGAAGAGCAGCACTTACATCAGATGAAATAGGCTTTAAAGTAAAGGCAGTGAAAAGAGACCAAGAAGCTCACTATATAATGATCAAAGGATCGATCCAAGAAGATATAACAATTATAAATATATATACACATGACCTGCCTCTTGAGAAACCTGTATGCAGGTCAGGAACCAACAGTTAGAACTGGACATGGAACAACAGACTGGTTCCAAATAGGAAAAGGAGTACGTCAAGGCTGTATATTGGCACTCTGCTTATTTCAGAGTACATCATGAGAAACGCTGGGCTGGAAGAAGCACCAAGCTGAAATCAAGATTGATGGGAGAAATATCAATAACCTCAGATACAGAGGTGATGCAGATGACATCACCCTTATGGCAGAAAGTGAAGAGGAAGTAAAGAGCCTCTTGATGAAAGTGAAAGAGGAGAGTGAAAAAGTTGGCCTAAAGCTCAACATTCAGAAAACGGAGATCATGGCATCTGGTCCTGTCACTTCATGGCAGACAGATGGGGAAACAGTGGAAACAGCGTCAGACTTTATTTTGGGGGCTCCAAAAATCACTGCAGATGGTGACTGCAGCCATGAAATTACAAGATGCTTACTCCTCGGAAAGAAAGTTATGAACAACCTAGATAGCATATTGAAAAGCAGAGACATTACTTTGCGAACAAAGGTCCGTCTAGTCAAGGCTATGGTTTTCCCAGTGGTCATGTATGGATGTGAGAGTTGGGCCATAAAGAAAGCTGAGCACCGAAGAATTGATGCTTTTGAACTGTGGTGTTGGAGAAGACTCTTGAGAGTCCCTTGGACTGCAACGAGATCTAACCAGTCCATTCTAAAGGAGATCAGCTCTGGGTGTTCATTGGAAGGAATGATGCTAAAGCTGAAACTCCAGTACTTTGGCCACCTCATGCGAAGAGTTGACTCATTGGAAAAGACTCTGATGCTGGGAGGGATTGGGGGCAGGAGAAGGGGACGACAGAGGATGAGATGGCTGGATGGCATCACGGACTCTATGGACGCGAGTCTGAGTGAACTCCGGGAGTTGGTGATGGACAGGGAGGCCCGGCGTGCTGCGATTCATGGGGTCGCAGAGTCGGACACGACCGAGCAGCTGAGCTGAGCCGCACACAGGAGCACTGCGGTGAGTGAGACAGATGCTGACCAGCAGGAAAGGGGAAACTGACAGTGAGACAGTGCTAGTGGGAGACGTTAGCACCCCACTCCCACCTACGGACAGACCAACTAAACAGGAAATTAGCAAGGAAACACAAAGCTTAAAGGGTACGATGGACTAGTCAGATCTGATTGACATCCATAGGACATCTCACCCCCAAAGGAGGGATTTCACCTTCTTCTCAAGCGCACACGGAATCGGCTCCAGGACAGATAACATCCCAGGCCGTAAATCTAGCCTTGGTAATTAAAAAAAACTGAAATGATTCCAAGCATCTTTTCTGATCACAATGTGGTATGATTAGATGTCAACTACAAGTGTCTGCCTCCAATGTAGGAGACCCGGGTTCGATCCCTAGGTCGGGAAGATCCCCTGGAAAAGGAAATGGCAACCCACTCCAGTATTCTTGCCTGGAGAATCCCATGGGCTGAGAAGCCTGGTGGGCTGCAAGAGTCCACCAGGTCACAAAGAGTCAAACATGACTGAGTGACTTTACTTACTTACAGGAAAAAAACTATTAAAAATTAAAACATATGGAGGCTAAACAACACGCTTCTGAATAACCAACATCACAGAAGAAATCAAAATATGCACAGAAACTAATGAAAATGAAAACACAACAACCTGAAACCTAGGGGATTCAGTAAAAACAGTGCAAAGGGGGAAGGTTCACAGCAATGCAGGCTCACCTCAAGAAGCAAGAGAAAAGTCAGAGAAGTAACCCAACTCTACACCTACAGCAACCTGAAAAGGAAGAAATGAAGCACCCCAGGGTTAGTAGAAGGAAAGAAATCTTAAAAATTAGGGCAGAAACAAATGAAAAAGTAACAAAGGACACCATAGCAAAAATCAACGAAGCTAAAAGCTGGTTCTTTGAGAAGATAAGTAAAACAGACAAACCAATGGCCAGACTCATCAAGGAAAAAAGGGAGAAGAATCAAATCAACAAAACTAGAAACGAAAATGGAGAAATCGCAACAGACAGCACAGAAATACAAAGGATCCTAAGAGACTACTATCAGCAGCTATATGACAATAAAATGGACAATGTGGAAGAAATGGACAAATTCTTAGAAAAGCACAACTTTCCAAAACTGAACAGAAAGAAACAGAAAATCTTAACAGACCCATCACAAGCATGGGAATTAACACTGTAATCATAAATCTTCCAGCAAACAAAAGCCCAGGACCAGACGGCTTCACAGCTGGATTCTACCAAAAATTTAAGGAAGAGCTAACACGTATCCTACTCAAACTCTTCCAGAAAATTGCAGAGGAAGGTAAACTTCCAAACTTATTCTATGAGGCCACCATCACCCTAATACCAAAACCTGACAAAGATGCCACAAAAAAAGAAAACTACAGGCCAATATCACTGATGACCAGAGATGCAAAAATCCTTAACAAAATTCTAGCAATCAGAATCCAATAACACATTAAAAAGATTATACACCATGACCAAGTGGGCTTTATCCCAGGGATGCAAGGATCCTTCAATATCCACAAATCAATCAATGTGATACACCACATCAACAAATTGAAAGATAAAAATCATGGTTATCTCAATAGATGTAGAGAAAGCCTTTGACAAAATTCAATATCCATTTATGATAAAAACCCTCCAGAAAACAGGAATAGAAGGAACATACCTCAACATAATAAAAGCCATATATTATAAACTCACAGCAAACATTATTCTCAATGTTGAAAAATTGAAAGAATTTCCCCTAAAGTCAGGAACAAGACAAGGGTGCCCACTCTCACCACTACTATTCAACATAGTTTTAGAAGTTTTAGCCACAGGAATCAGAGAAGAAAAAGAAATAAAAGGAATCCAGATTGGAAAAGAAGAGGTAAAACTCTCACTGTTTGCAGATGACATGATCCTCTACATAGAAAACCCTAAAGACTCCACCAGAAAATTACTAGAGCTAATCAATGAATACAGTAAAGTTTCAGGATATAAAATTAACACACAGAAATCCCTTGCATTCCTATACACTAACAATGAGAAAACAGAAAGAGAAATTGAGGAAACAATTCCTTTTGCCACTGCAATGAAAAGAATAAAATACTTAGGAATATATCTACCTAAAGAAACAAAAGACCTATATATAGAAAACTATAAAACACTGATGAAAGTAATCAAAGAGAACACAAATAGATGTAGAAATATACCATGTTCATGGATTGGAAGAATCAATATAGTGAAAATGAGTACACTACCCAAAGCAATCTATAGAATCAACGCAATCCCTATCAAGCTACCAGCGGTATTTTTCAGAAAACTAGAACAAATAATTTCACAATTTGTATGGAAATACTAAAAACCTCAAATAGCCAAAGCAATCTTGAGAAAGAAGAATGGAGCTGGAGGAATCTACCTGCCTGACTTCAGGCTCTACTACAAAGCCACAGTCATCAAGACAGTATGGTACTGGCACAAAGACAGAAATATAGATCAATGGAACAAAACAGAAAGCCCAGAGATAAATCCATGCACCTATGGACACCTTATCTTCAACAATGGAGGCAAGAATATACAATGGAGAAAAGACAATCTCTTTAACAAATGGTGCTGGGAAAACTGTTCACCTCTTGTAAAAGAATGAAATTAGAACACGTTCTAACACCATACACAAAAATAAACTCAAAATGGATTAAAGATCTAAACGTAAGACCAGAAACTATAAAACTCCTGGAGGAAAACATAGGGAAAACACTCTCTGACATAAATCACAGCAGGATCCTCTATGACCCACCTCCCCAAGTAATGGAAATAAAAGCAAAAATAACAAATGGGATCTAATTAAACTTAAAAGCTTTTGCACAACGAAGGGAACTCTAAGCAAGGTGAAAAGCCAGCCTTCAGAATGCAAGAAAATAATAGCAAACGAAGCAAGTGATAAAGAATTAATCTCAAAAATGTACAAGCAGCTCCTGCAGCTCAATTCTGGAAAAATAAACGACCCAGGGAAAAAATGGGCCAAAGAACTAAGTAGAGAGTTCTCCAAAGAAAACATACAGACGGCTAAGAAACACATGAAAAGATGCTCAATATCACTCATTATCAGAGAAATGCAAATCAAAACCAGAATGAGGTACCATCTCACGCCAGTCAGAATGGCTGCTACCAAAAAGTCTATGAACAATAAATGCTGGAGAGGGTATGGAGAAAAGGGAACCCTCTTTCAGTGTTGGTGGGAATGCAAACTAGTACAGCCACTATGGAGAACAGTGTGGAGATTCCTTAAAACATTGCAAATAGAACTGCCATACAACCCAGCAATCCCACTGCTGGGCATAAACACCGAGGAAACCAGAACTGAAAGAGACACGTGTACCCCAGTGTTCATCACAGCACTGTTTACAATAGCCAGGACACGGAAGCAACCTAGATGTCATTCAGCAGATGAATGGATAAGAAAGTTGTCGTTCAGTTCAGTTCAGTCGCTCAGTCGGGTCCGACTCTTTGCAACCCCATGAATCGCAGCACGCCAGGCCTCCCTGTCCATCACCATCTCCCGGAGTTCACTCAGACTCGGGTCTACCGAGTCAGTGATGCTATCCAGCCATCTCATCCTCTGTCGTCCCCTTCTCCTCCTGCCCCCAATCCCTCCCAGCATCACAGTCTTTTCCAATGAGTCAACTCTTCGCATGAGCTGCCAAAGTACTGGAGTTTCAGCTTTAGCATCATTCCTTCCAAAGAAATCCCAGGGCTGATCTCCTTCAGAATGGACTGGTTGGATCTCCTTGCAGTTCAAGGGACTCTAAAGAGTCTTCTCCAACACCACAGTTCAAACGCATCAATTCTTCAGCGCTCAGCCTTCTTCACATTTCAACTCTCACATCCATACATGACCACAGGAAAAACCATAGCCTTAACTAGATGGACCTTAGTCGGCAAAGTAATGTCTCTGCTTTTGAATATGCTATCTAGGTTGGTCATAACTTTTCTTCCAAGGAGTAAGCGTCTTTTAATTTCATGGCTGCAGTCACCATCTGCAGTGATTTTGGAGTCCAAAAAAATAAACTCTGACACTGTTTCCACTGTTTCCCCATCTATTTCCCATGAAGTGATGGGACCAGATGCCATGATCTTTGTTTTCTGAATGTTGAGCTTTAGGCCAACCTTTTCACTCTCCTCTTTCACTTTCATCAAGAG
>SJYQ01008234.1:321960-405959 GCA_006410935.1 Redunca redunca
TTTGGAACCAGTCTGTTGTTCCATGTCCAGTTCTAACTGTTGCTTCCTGACCTGCATACAGATTTCTCAAGAGGCAGGTCAGGTGATCTGGAATGCCCATCTCTTTCAGAATTTTCCACAGTTTATTGTGATCCACACAGTCAAAGGCTTTGGCATACTCAATAAAGCAGAAATAGATGTTGTCTGGAACTCTCTTGCTTTTTCCATGATCCAGTGGATGTTGGCAATTTGATCTCTGGTTCCTCTGCCTTTTCTAAAACCAGCTTGAACATCAGGGAGTTCATGGTTCACGTATTGCTGAAGCCTGGCTTGGAGAATTTTGAGCATTACTTTACTAGCATGTGAGATGAATGCAATTGTGCGGTAGTTTGAGCATTCTTTGGCATTGCCTTTCTTTGGGATTGGAATGAAAACTGACCTTTTCCAGTCCTGGGGCCACTGCTGAGTTTTCCAAACTTGCTGGCATATTAAGTGCGGCACTTTCACAGTATCATCTTTCAGGATTTGAAATAGCTCCACTGGAATTCCATCACCTCCACTAGCTTTGTTCGTAGTGATGCTTTCTAAGGCCTACTTGACTTTACATTCCAGGATGTCTGGCTCTAGGTGAGTGCTCACACCATCGTGATTATCTGGGTCGTGAAGAGCTTTTTTGCACAGTTCTTCTGTGTATTCTTGCCACCTCTTCTTAATATCTTCTGCTTCTGTTAGGTCCAGACCATTTCTGTTCTTTATTGAGCCCATCTTTGCATGAAATGTTCCCTTGGTATCTCTAATTTTCTTGAAGAGATCTCTAGTCTTTCCCATTCTGTTCTTTTCCTCTATTTCTTTGCATTGATCACTGAAGAAGGCCTTCTTATCTCTTCTTGCTATTCTTTGGAACTCTGCATTCAGATGCTTATATCTTTCCTTTTCTCCTTTGCTTTTCGCTTCTCTTCTTTTCACAGCTATTTGTAAGGCCTCCCCAGACAGCCATTTTGCTTTTTTGCATTTCTTTTCCATGGGGATGGCCTTGAAACCTGTCTCCTGTACAATGTCACGAACCTCATTCCATAGTTCATCAGGCACTCTGTCTATCAGATCTAGGCCCTTAAATCCATTTCTCACTCCCACTGTATCATCATAAGGAGCTTGATCGAGGTCCCACCTGAGTGGTTGAGCGGTTTTCCCTGCTTTCTTCATTTTGCCACAATTTAAAATCTTTTTAAAGATTCAAAGCATGTAAATCTTAAGAGATGGGTAAACTTGATTATATTAAAATGTCAAATCTGATAATGGCAAAAACATCATTAACCACAGTTGAAAACAAGTAAAAACTTTGAAAGAAATTTACAAAATACATAATTATTAAGGATGAGTAGTTAGAATAGTTAAAGGTCTCCGACAAACCAGTAACATTAGAAATCATTGCAACACTATGCTAGAGAACACACAGAAACCTAAATGTGTCTCAGAGGCAGAATGGATAAATAACTAGATAATTCATACAAAAGAACATTACACAGCAGCTAAAATATATGAAACAGATTCTTATTTATCAATTTGTATAAATTTCTAAAACAAGTCAAATAAAGACAATTCACAATACGATATGCCTTTTATGTACACTTTAGAAACACAAGCTAATAGTATATACTGTTTATAGGTATAATATATTATACAAAGGGTACTAAACAAGATTAAATTCAGTCCACCACCCACTCTTTGCCTGGACCTGTTCTGCTAAGTTTGGTTTTAAAAACTCTTTCTTCCATATTTGTGGCTGACAAGATGTCTGCTCCCAGCCTCCCTCCCCTTAGGTCCAAACTGTTCCATCTGCCGTTCTGCCTGACTCGATCTAACAACAGGGTCTGATCTGGCTGGTCACTGTCACCCCTGAAACACTTTTCCACTAGCTTCTGAGACCACGCACATGTCTGTTTTCTCCCCAAACTCCTCGTCCCTTTTTCTCCATCTTCTTTGCTCGTTCCTCTTCCTCTTTTGACTCTCTTAACGATGCAACAGCTCAGAGTTTAAACCTTTGTTGTTTTCCATTTATACTGACACTCATTCTCTCTTTTCTTGATTCTAAATACTACTTATATGTTGCCAAATCCCAAATTCATATCTTTAGATGAGATTTGTCTCCCAAATCCCAGATTCCTATGCCCTGGTGGTGGTGGTGTAGTCGCTGAGTCGTGACTTTTGGGACCCCGTGGACTGTAGCCCACCAGGCTCCTCTGTCCATGAGATTCTCCAGGCAAGAATGCTGGAGTAGGTTGCCATTTCCGTCTCCATCATATGCCCTGCTGCCTATTAAACATCTCTGCAGGTCTAACAGACATCTCAGACTCAGCTGGTTCAGCTGCACTCCACCCACCCACCACCTCCCCATCGGCATACTGCAAGCAAAAGTCACTCAGTCGTGTCCAGCTTTTTGTGACCCCATGGACTGGATTCCCCAGGCCAGAATACTGGAGTGGGTAGCCTGTCTCTTTTCCAGCAGATCTTCCTGACTCAGGAATCGAACTGGGGTCTCCTACATTGCAGGCGGATTCTTTACCAGCTGAGCCACCAGGGAAGTCTTCACTGGTGTATCCGTTAATGGCAACTTCACTGTTCCAGTGATTCTGGCCAAAAGCCCTGGCGTGACCTTAGATTTTTCCTGCTCTTACACACTCTACTTCCAGGCTATCAAGAAATCTCAGCACTGATATCAAACTAGACTGTAAAATCTGACTACATCATACAACCTATGCTGCTACCTATGGTCTAAATCAATGCCATCTCTTGCTGGGGTTAATGCAACAGCTTCCTAACTGATCTCCATGTTTCCAGGGACTTGTCCCAGCGTGGGATTATCATGCTTGGCAAACAGAATTGCCTTTCCTAGAGAACTCAGGCCATGTCGTCTTCCACTCAGAGCTCCCATGACGCCCGCTTCACTGGGAGGAGCACAGCCCTCACACAGGCCCCTGCGCCAGGCACGACCTGCACGGCCACGGCCCTTCCTCCAGATGCCCGTCCCATGCCCTCCTGCCCTCCTCCCCCACAGCTCTTTCCTCACTCACTCCACACACCCACACACACCTCCTTCTGCTCACAAACAACCCAGGCATGTACCCACCCAGGGGTCTCACCACTGGCTGATCCCACTATCTAGAGGTCTCTCTCCTCGATATCAATATAGGTCACATTCTCACTTCCTTCCCCTCTGACTCCACTGCCACCTTCTCGGTGAGGCCTCTCCTGATTCAGCTGATTTAAAGTCCAGGCTCCTCTCACCCTGCTCCTTCCTACCTCTCCTGCTGCACTTGTCCTCCTGTAACTTACCACTTTTCAGCGTATCCACACCCTGTAACTGTCCACTGTTCAACGTATCCACACCCTGTAACCTACCACTGTTCAACGTATCCACACCCTGTAACTGTCCACTGTTCAACGTATCCACACCCTGTAACCTACCACTGTTCAGCGTATCGACACCCTATAACTTACCACTGTTCAGCGTATCCACACCCTGTAACCTACCACTGTTCAACGTATCCACACCCTGTAACCTACCACTGTTCAACATATCCACACCCTGTAACCTACCACTGTTCAGCGTATCCACACCCTGTAACCTACCACTGTTCAGCGTATCCATACCCTGTAACTTACCACTGTTCAGCGTATCGACACCCTGTAACCTACCACTGTTCAGCGTATCGACACCCTGTAACCTACCACTGTTCAGCGTATCCACACCCTGTAACCTACCACTGTTCAGCGTATCCACACCCTGTAACCTACCACTGATCAGCGTATCCCTACATATTCTACTTGTTTACTTGTCATCTGCCTCTCTAAGGGAGAAATTTTTGCCTATTTTGCTAATTTGCTGGATTCCAACACCTAGATAGAACAGTGCCTGGATCTCAGAAGATCTTCAATCAATGCTTTGCCGAGTGAGTGGGGAAAATATATATGCATGTAAAATCTCCATAGCTGCATATGTGAATAGTTGGTGCACAGACTCTGCTGTATCATCTTCTGTATCTTTACTACATTTTAAATATTATATAGTATAAAAATTTTTAATGAAATTTGAAAATACAAACACTTATTAATCACATTCATGCAATGTTAATATTCCAAGGTGTCTTTTGCTAAATTCCCCTTAGGGGTTTGAAAGTCCCTGACATTTAGAAAATAGACAAAAATAACTTATTTATAGATATATATATCTATACATTAATATGTCCTATACTAATACAGGATAATAATTTGACGAAATACTTCTCAAGTAAGTGAAGAGCAGGGATCGGACCCAGGTCTCCTGCACTGCAGGCAGAGGGCACATCTGAGTCACCAGGGAAGCCTGTTTCAACAGTTTTAACAAACAATATACAATAGAAGTTTCTCTGAAAAGAATCTCAACTCAAAAGTTGCCCCCACCAGCCCTGTGATGCAATTTTACACAAAAGCTGTCTGCTCAGGCTGTGCACTGAACCTGCCTTAAGATAAGAAATAGTACTGTGAATAAATCTTACCTGAGCCAATAAATTCCCACCGTAAGAAGAGTTATAAAGGGACCTGTGAGGCAGACACTGAGGAAAAGCCGTCTGTGCCTCCCTCCCCCTTCTCCCGTCTGAGGGCAAGTGAGGCAGACACTGAGGAAAAGCCGTCTGTGCCTCCCTCCCCCTTCTCCCATCTGAGGGCAAGGGACCTGCTCTGACATCTGAGGGAAAAAACCTTTACAAAGGTTTGCTTTACAAACCTGTAAAAAACCTTCACAAAGCTAAAGCTTACATTTTCTGAATACTGTGTACTATTGTTTGAGTAGAGGAAACACTGGGACCACAAGAACACTCTGGTTTACAGGTTTCCTATTTTCCCAGCACATCCATCTCAACGTTTATGTTAAAATAACTAAAATTATCCAAGAGTCACAAGGTTGGCAAATGACTACAGGACTCACTGACAAGAGACCTAAGGCCTGGGTGGGCGCCGCTGCAGGCCCGTCGGGAGGGGACACTAAACGCTGCCTGGGGGGCCGCCCATCTGCCCCTCACGCAGAGCGGCCCCTGAGGAGCCCTGAACCCCACCCAGGCATCCCGGGGTCTGCACAGTGTAACAGCAGAATTCCGCAAGTGACACAACTAACTAGGTGCTTATCAGAGAAAGAGGTCCTTTAAAACTTTCCTACAAATAAGGACACTGAGGGAGGATAATGTAAGGTCCTCAATCGTCTGTTCTGACTTTGCGCACAGTGATCTGAGATCTGAATACATGCGTGCCTCTGTGAGTGGAGAATGGTGTTTGTACCGTGGTTCACACTTTAAAAGTACTTCCATAGCATCACTTCACTGTGTCCAGATGAAAGCCACATAAATTACATACAACAAACACTATTTTATACGAAGAAATGAAGACCGAGGGGGGCTACCGACTGGCTCGACGTGACAGAGCCGGGAAGCAGAGCCCGAGGAAGATCCTTGGACCGCAATATGTGCCCTTTCCACCACACTAAAAATGCCTCTTCTATGTGCAAATAATTAATTAATGAATAACATTATCTGAACTGGGCAAAGATTACATTTTTCTATTTTCTAGAGAGAAAAAAAATCTATAGAACTTTTTAATAGCTGCCATGGTAGTGATTTATAATTGACTCAGCTACCTCTGTTTTAAATGTCAGGATGTCATTTTTTCTTCCAGTTTTATTTATCTACCTGAGGATTCATGTTAATAACCTACCGTGAATCTTTCAAATGCTCAGTGTTAAATTATGAAAACATAGAATGCATATACCATATTTAAGTATAGTGTAATTAATAACACATGAATATATTGCCTTGACATTATTTTCTTATAAACAGGTAAGAACAGATGCCCTTTTTAGAAAAATGCCCTTAAAGTCTTCAAGTTCAGTTCAGTTCAGTCGCTCAGTCGGGTCCGACTCTTTGTGACCCCATGAATCGCAGCACGCCAGGCCTCCCTGTCCATCACCAACTCCCAGAGTTCACTCAGACTCATGTCCATCGAGTCAGTGATGCCATCCAGCCATCTCATCCTCTGTCCTCCCCTTCTCCTCCTGCCCCCAATCCCTCCCAGCATCAGAGTCTTTTCCAATGAGTCAACTCTTCACATGAGGTGGCCAAAGTACTGGAGTTTCAGCTTTAGCATCATTCCTTCCAAAGAAATCCCAGGGCTGATCTTCAGAATGGACTGGTTGGATCTCCTTGCAGTCCAAGGGACTCTCAAGAGTCTTCTCCAACACCACAGTTCAAAAGCATCAATTGTTCGGTGCTCAGCTTTTTTCACAGTCCAACTCTCACATCCATACACGACCACTGGAGAAACCATAGCTAGACCGACCTTTGTTGGCAAAGTAATATCTCTGCTTTTGAATATGCTATCTAGGTTGGTCATAACTTTTTTTCCAAGAAGTAAATGTCTTTTAATTTCATGGCTGCAGTCACCATCTGCAGTGATTTTGGAGCCTAAAAAAATAAAGTCTGACACTGTTTCCACTGTTTCTCCATCTATTTCCCATGAAGTGATGGGACCGGATGCCATGATCTTCATTTTCTGAATGTTGAACTTTAAGCCAACTTTTTCACTCTCCTCTTTCACTTTCATCAAGAGGCTTTTTAGTTCCTCTTCACTTTCTGCCATAAGGGTGGTGTCATCTGCATATCTGAGGTGACTGATATTTCTCCCGGCAATCTTGATTCCAGCTTGTACTTCCTCCAGCCCAGCATTTCTCATGATGCTCTCTGCATATAGGGCAAGTAAGCAGGGTGACAGTATGCAGCTCTGACGCACTCCTTTCCTGTCTTCAATGTTAAACCCACACACTCACTACCTAGCAGAGTGGCTCACAGTGAGGACCGGGACATGCTCGCTGAGCTGCCTCCGTAAAGTCCCTATGATAAGCGTGTGTCAACACGCAGATATTTAGAAATGTCTTTTTTTCTTTTCAGAATTTCAAATTCTGTGTTGAGAAGACATATCAGTAGAAGAACCAAATTTGTAAATTGTTCATCATCATATGAAGTATTACTAAGGCTTCTAAAATAAAATCAATTTTATCCACTATACAATTTAGTTAGCAAGCTGCGATCTAGAAATTATATGACGTAGTGATGAATACCTCTAAAATCGAGGCTCATGAGGGCAGGAATTTGTTATGTTCACTACTGTACTTTTAGTACTCTTGCCTGGAAAATCCCATGGACAGAGGAGCCTGGTAGACTGCAGTCCATGGGGTCGCTAAGAGTCAGATACAACTGAGCATCTTCACTTTCACTTTTCACTTTCCTGCATTGGAGAAGGAAGTGGCAACCCACTCCAGTGTTCTTGCCTGGAAAGTCCCAGGGACGGCGGAGCCTGGTGGGCTGCTGTCTATGGAGTCACACAGAGTTGGACACGACTGAAGCGACTTAGCAGCAGCAGTACTTCTAGAGTCCAGCACAATACCTGGCACACAGTAGTGCTCACCAAATATTTGTTGAATATTAAATTAATAAACACACAAGGATTTCCCCAGCAGTCCAGTGTTTAAGACTCGGGGCTACCACTGCAGAGGGCGTGGGTTCAGTCCCTGGCTGGGGAGCTAAGATCCCCCAGGCCACAGGGAGCAGCAACGGACAGGAGACAACCGCACAGACAGGCGAGCAGCACACCAGACAGAAGCCCCAGACACGAGGGAGGAGGCTCCGGGGGCGGGGCATGAGGGGTCCTGCGGCTGGCTCGTGTCGATGTACGGCAGAAACCAGTACAATTTTGTGAAGCAACTGTCTTCCAATCAAAATAAATAAAAGCAAAAAATAAAAAAGACTTGCCAAACAAACAAAGTAAAATCCTGAAAATTAAATAGAAAAATACATTTCCTAGGTTCAGTGAAAGCAGAATTTGTAATACACGAAACTGTGATAAACTGAAAGAGAAGTGGGTTTGGGTGGGGGAATGGTGGTTCAGTTTTAGAGATGCTGAGCTTACGCGATCTAGGAGAGAGTCGGGGAGACACAGCAGCGGCACGTCATGCATACTGAGGAAGCAAGGCGGGGAGCGCGGAGTCGCAGCAGCCAGGCTGAGGGGCGATCTCCAGCTCGACACCACCAGGCAGTCCAGTCAGCTGAGGATTCGACAACACCCAGAGTGGAAGTCAGCGGCCGTGGCAAGAACAGGCCCAGTCAACTGGTGGGAGGTGCGAGTCTCACTGGAGCAGGTTAGGGAGTGAGCGACGGGCAGGCGTTTGTACAAATACTTACAAAGGAAAACACAAGACCGGAGCTGAAAGGGAATATGGGATTCCGAGACTGTTTGCTGTTTCCCACTCAGTCCATCCACCCACTCACCTCTCCTTGTAAAAAAATTTAAGACAAGAAAAAAATTTTAAGACGAGAAAGACTAGGCTTAAATGGTGATAGGAACTGTCCAAGTGGAAGAAGAAAAAGGTAGAAAAGGAGAGGGGTCAGTCAGAGACAAAGATGCATAGCCTCTCTCTGTAAACTGGCGACCACGGAGGAAGCCCTTCGGAGCGAAGCCTGCGCTGGAACCAGGAAGGGAGCAGAGCAGCAGCCGAGACGGCAGCTCCTCCAGGAGAGGTGGCCCCGCGGCCGCCAGGCGGACGCACGAGGCCAGAGCGGAGCGCTCGCTAGCTGAGACGGAGGGCGCTGGGTGGGGGTGTGGTCGAGGTGTGGAAGGCCCAGACAGGGAAACCTGGCGAGCAGAGGCAGGCGGAATCCGGAGAACCCAGGATCATTAGATCGAGTTTTAACAGGCTCATTCGACTGAGGTTCAGGGGACTCAGAAAAAGAAGCCCTGAGAATTAAGCCTAAAGCCTAGCAGAGTGGTATCGTCCTCTTCAGCTAAGAGCAAGAGTGAGCTGGCCGTCTTAGGGGAAGGAGAGATGGGACCGTCAGGTGTAGTGACGCACGACTCTAACACGTAACTACACAAAATGCAGCGAGGCTGCACTCGGTAAACAACCAGAGAAGCCACAAACTGCTTCTCCACTTCAGACTGAATCCCGTTATTTCATTTTCGGACCCAAACAAAAGGTCTAACACTGGCATCCAGTAAGAATTCCCTTCATTCCCTTGAGAAGTAGCTGCTGACATGTCCAGCAAAAAACACAGCCTCCCTTGTGAAGCGACACAGCTGATTCAGTCATCCAGCAGCTCTGACTCATCTGTATGAAAGCCCGCTTGATGTTTGTTTATTTTTGCTTTGGTTTCTAACAAAAAGGGCCAAAGCCTGTTTCTGCCATCTGCCAGACGACCAGAAGCACAGAGGCACATGCCCAGAAACACAGGACTCACTCAGTGGCTCTTCATCGCCGGGACGCCAGAGCCTAGCCTGAAGACCAGCAGACGGAGGCTTCGGCAAACAGATGGAGAGAGAGAGTGTGTGAGCGGCTCCACGGAGAGAGGAAAGAGCGACCACCAGGTCTCTCTGTGGGGGAGAGGGGGTCCTCTGGTGGTCTACGGAAGCCACCAGAGCCCTCCTCAGAGTGGTCCTGAATATACGGTAGGACAGAGCACTCCAAGACAAACACCGAGACCACCTGGAAGACCAAGTGCGGTGCGCCGAACGCACCACTGTGGCCGAGGCTGTGGCCGAGCCTCAGGTGTCACTCGGGAGGTCTGGCCGGACCACCTCACGGGCAGAACCCCAGGCGCCAGCGCCTGCAGACTGCTGTTCTCAGAGAGGAGTCCTGCCCACTCTCGTCTCCGAGTGCGGGGGCAGCAGAGGCCTCGGCAGGCCCACGGTGAGGGTCCGTGCTCCAGCTGCCTCCTGGCGTCGCCGGCGTCCTCGCCCTCCCCCGTGGCCCTCGTCCCCGAGCCCAGCCTGCCTGTTGAGCCTTCGCAGCTTTCCACAAGGGTCAGGAGAGCAAGGCTCCTGTGCAGCAGTGCAGACACGGGGTCTGGCAGGGGAGGCATCTGTTTCTTGCGTAGGCTTTCAATAGATCCTCTTGAGGCCGGCACGCCTGTGATGAGGGCTAACCCCTGAGCCCTTCTCGGGGTTAGAGGTGCAGATCAGCCTGCCCTGGGGCTTCTCCTTGTCGCTGGCTTAGGACTCAGATGCCTCAGGGCTGGAAACTGACGGCGCCTCGTGTCTCTGCTGCCCACTTCCCAGAGTCTGCTTGCTGTTTCCCTCCCACCTCCTCCCACGTTTTTTCTTCTTCTACAGAAGAGGGTTTATTGGGAATCAACAAAGAATTGCAATTTGGGACCCATACCTATCGTGAGCCACAAGAAAATCCTCAGGCAGAGTGTAGAACAGACCATGTTCCTTGAGGGAAAAGGCAGTTTGGAGGGCCATGGCAAACCCAGTGTCCAGAGCCTTTCGCTGGCTGAGTTCTCGCCAGGGAGACAGACACTTCTCCTCCTGCCTCTTGGTCTTTGCTTGAAGCGCCCCTCTGGCCCCTAACAGGACTGAACTGAGGCTCTTGGTTTGTCTGTGTTTTCCCCAAGATTCCCCTCGAGTCGGACCTTTCCCTGAACCACCACCGGCCGTCAGGTTTTCATCTCAGTGATCCTCTCCCCCTTCTGCGTGCACGCCTATTTCACTCCTCTTCTGCTACCTGCAGGGGAGCCTGGTGGCTGCCGGCTATGGGGTCGCACAGAGTCGGACACGACTGAAGCGACTTAGTGGCAGCAGCAGCAGCAGCAGCAGCAGCAGCAGGGTTTAGTGAGGAAACAACCAAGAACATATTTCACCAGTCACATTTTTTAAGTCACTACTAAAATTTTAAACAAAGAAGAAAAGTTTGAAAAACCAAACTCTAAAGTAAATTCCTTAAAAGTTCATCTCATCTGCTTTATAACTATGATTTTCCTATCGAAGATAACTAATATATTGTTATATCCTCAGGCTCATGAAGGGGAGACCATTTCCCCTTAATCTGTCACGGTATTACCCAATTCCTAGCATAGTAGAGGAGGTCAAGAAAAATTTATTCATAAGTGATTGAATGACATAGATATGATTAAAAAAAAACTGGGATCCTTTGTTTTCATACTTTTAGTACTTATCTAATTCACCTAAGACTATTTTGGAAATATTCTAAAAAGTAAACAATCAGAAACGGATACACCTAGTCTAGAATCCAAGACGTGTTTCACAGCAACAAAGTCCTTTACTACAAAAGTTTTACTATAATTGTGTATATTGTAACAAAGTTTCTCGGACAGAAAAGACCTGGCGTTCACGTTTACTTAGCTCTCTTGAAAGGCGAGTAGTAGAAAACGTACTTTTAATTTATAATTGCTACATAAATAGTATTTAATTACAACTAAACATGTATAATTTAAATGTTATTAAATAAATCTGTGATAAGTTTTAATCAATACCGAAAATGCAGAGTCCTCCATATTTTAAATCTGTACATCAGTTATTACATTTTAATTTGTATGAGCAAAAAACCAGAGCAAGTTGATTAAAAACTTGGGTCTAGCAAGTACACCCTTGCTATTTTTGCCAATGAGCTTAAAGGGCCATACGACACGCCCCACTCTGTACGTGAAACGCGAACTGTGTGTGCTTCGCTCTGCAATCCTTTCGTTCTGGCCGCACTGCGGGCATGCGCGTCTCAGCTCCCAAAACAGATCAGACTGCATCCCCTGCATCGGAGGCAGGGAGTCTCAACACCTGGGCCACCAGGAAAGTCCCCGTTTTGTCATTTTTCATTGGCTACTATCTAAGCTATGACTCTCCTAAAAGGCCCAAAGGGTCATTTAAAAATTTCAGTCATATTTCACGGAGAAGGTTACATGTGTGATCCGGGTTTGTGACTCTGACGCATCCGTGAAGGGGTCACTTCCAACAGGGCGCTTCCGTGGCGACTCCAACTAAAGCCTCACAGCCACTCGCACCAGGACGCCCCCGGGGACTCGCCCACAGCCCACAGTCTGCCCAGCGCCGTCCCATCAGCGCTCCTTCTGCAGCTGACTTTCACCACTGCTCACACTCTGCTTTACTAACTCCAAATTAAAATACGATACTCACTTCGTCAGCCACAAACTCCTTACTCAGACCAAAATCTGTCAGCATCACGTGGCCATCAGAATCAAGCAGAATATTCTCAAGCTTAATGTCACGGTATATAATCCCCAACTGTAAAAACAAACAAACAGATGCATTTTAAAATACCAATTTCCAAAAAGTAAATTAGGAACGTCTTTGTTAAGAACCTCTTCCCCTGCTCAGGGCGCTGTGATGACTCCCGCCACAGCAGAGCAGACCTGAGCTCCTCTGCCTCCTCGCTGGTCTGCGGCTCCTTGGGCCTCTGGAGCCACGTTCCGCGTGAGGAGGGAACACTGCCGGCCCAGCTTCCCGGGGGCCGACTCTGATAGCTGCTCCTCCTGGGCTGCTCTTCGCGACGGACTTCACCCTCCCTTCAGAGGGTCTTCCGGGGCTTCTTAGCCAGTTCATGTCCATCGTGTCTTCATGGCCTCAGAAGCCTTCCTGGCTAACCAGTTCCTGCGCTGGCCTTGTTTTCCCCCATAGCGCACCTATAATCACATTGTACTTTTCTAACTATCCCTCCATTTTGTTCTGTATGTAAGTTTTATTGCAAAACACCTTAATTACATGACATAAATAAATCTGCCCAAGTTACACAAGCAGTGCTGGACAAATGTGAACTCCCCGTTTCCTGTCATGTCAGCCTGGACTGAATGTTTTTAAACTTTTTATACTGAGCGTTAGCAAACTTAAGACTGCGTGCTTTCATCAACACCAAATATATGAAAAAGAAGACTCCTGATGCTTTCTTAAAACTGAAAGGTTATACAAGGAAAAACACTAGGCATTTTCTTTCAAGAACCCCTTCCCCCCCATACTGTGAAACGTGACTACCGTGAATGCAGTGTCCGCTGAAGAGACATCTGGCGTGAAGCCCACAAGCACCTAACAACCTAATAACCTCTTTGGAAAAGATTTTAGGAATAAGTCATTTACCACCTGCTTTACCACATCAGTTCCAAGTAAACTCCCCGTTTTGGTCTCTCCTGAGAAATTCAAAATTCAAAACTAGCATACCAAAATTAACATTTCTGGCTTTGCGCTATATTTCTTTGTATTTCTCTTTTTACAAGGTAAGATTAAGAGAAACTGAACAAAGATCTAATCTGTAACACGTTCCATATCAATCACATTTATATCTGGTATCATCATATTCTCTACCTCTCTGTTTCTGATTACCCTGTTTTAATAATAATGAAAGTTGATGGATTTTCCCTTTAATAAACAGAATTAAGTTTTTACAAATTAAAAACTGAATTTACTAGCTTATCTGTTGGAGCTTTGCATTTTGTGTTTATGCTTAATTTATGGCGATTTCCACCATCATTTTTATCTTATAAAAATCACATCTGATTCCTCTAAGCATGAAACAAAGCTTTTCAGCCTATTCCTAGGCCCAATCTGATGTATGTATTACATACATACATATATATAGAATAACGTGTGTGTGTGTGTGTACATCCCACAAAAGTAACTAAAGGCATAAAGCCCACCTCCACACCGTGGGTTCTATCCGAAGGAACACGGACGCCTCTTCCCACACTTCGGTTAAGCGCCCAAGCTCCCACCTGAGGCTCCCTTGCTTTGTGGCCCTGCAGCCCTGCGCCCCAGAGCCACTGTCACTTCCCTTCCTGTTCATCACCCTTTCCTTCACTCCCCTTAGGCCTCCTGTTCCGACCCTGTCCCCACCTCCCTGCCCGGTTATGCTTCTGTCTGGCCCAGACTCACCCACCTCTCCAACCTTTCCTTCCTGTATCTTCTCATCTTTCCTCGCAGCCTCTCCCATCCATTGCTTCCATCCTGCAATCCCAATCTCCCTGCCCCTTTAAAAGTGTCATCTTCCCCCTCATTTCTCTCCACTCCTTTTTGTGCTGTGTAATCAGCTCTTTCATCTCTTTTCAGCTGTAATCTAGTTAGAACACGAACATTTAACAAAGAAAAACAGTGACCTTATGACATACTCATATCATCCAAATGTAGTGATTCAGGTCATGCTCCTTGTGGTCTCACACAATTCTGATAAAACATGTTTCAGTACTTTCTATTTCTTAGGCAACACACAAACCTAATCCACATAATGACTGTTTGCTTCTACAATAACATGTCCTCATTAAAAAAAAGTTTTTAGTCAAAACATCTTGGATCAAGATTAACAGTATCTGAAATAATATTTTTTAAAGTTTAAGCTGATTTTACAGAATTCAGACTCACACACATACCTGAGCGTATGTCAGTGAGGGTCATGGAGTGGGAGGGATGGAGGGGAGTGAGAGAGGACCTCGGGCAAGACAAACGGGGAGAGAGCCAGAGTGGCAGTGGGGCAGCTGGGCCTGCAGGCGGCGCTTCTTTCAATCACCTCAAGCTAACAGGGAAGCATGCCCTGAAGAAACACGGGCAGTCTGCAGTGGAGTAAGTCGCAATTAAGGCAGTACGTATTGTGACTTGTGGTTAAACCTTAAAGGTTACTTTAAGAATAAATTTTTTAAAAAATTCTAATGATGCTGGGTAATAAGCATTAGGATTTTTCATGAACAAAACAAAACAAAAAAAAGTGCTCAGGTTCTACTTTTTAAATCTGCATCCCAGGAACTTCAAAAGGAAAGAAAGACTTGTGAGGAGGGAAGGTGAAACTGAAAAACCGCTTGTGGTCTGAGAAGTGCGCCTCCACCGTCTCCCCTCGACGACAGGGCAGCACCAGCTCTCTGCGCGCCATCACCACCCCAGGCAGCAGGTTTCAGCAGACAAGCCCCGGAAGCGGAGCGCCTTACCTTGTGGAGGTGTCCGAGGGCGAGCACGATCTCTCCAGCGTAGATCTGCACCTCGCACTCCGTGAAGCGCTCTCTCTGAGAAAGATGAGTAAAAAGCTCTCCACCATTTATATAATCTAAAAACGAAATACAGTTTTTCTGTCTTTGACTTGTATTCATGAACTAAAGAAAGCATTTCCTCTTAATCACCTGGATTAACCATAAGGCACCGATTTTAATATGTTATTTTGGCAGAATCCTTAGTATATAGTTTCATATAGAAAAAATTACTAAATTTATACAAATACAGTTTTATAAGTTAATGACTACCCTAAAATGCAATCAAATGAATTAGCATAGAATATTGCTATTAAAACTATTATGTGAAATCTGCATATATTTAAATAACTTTCCCAAATGCAGCCTATCAGAAACCTGTGCCATCACCATACAATCTTAACTTTCTGCGGAGTGCTGAATCACCAGCCCCTACAGTAACTGAAGTAAATGACGGAGTAAACCAGACAGAAGCCCCAGTCATTGCTCCGTAGTCACGGCCAGTCACTTTCTAGAGCAGATTCCCTGTTTTTCAGAATTCTGGAAGCCCTTCCAAAACTGTGCATTCAGCAGCAGGTAGCCTTCTTACTGCGCCCCATAACGCAAAGTAAAAGCAGGAGCACACGGCTGATCAAAGCCTGAGATGGAAAGACGCCCACTTCCCTTCAGTTTGCCCTTTTTATCCCATGAGGAATACGGAAATAAGAGACAAAAAAGCTGCAGTGAAAAAGAAGCAAGGAGGTGAATAACAGCAAGCCACAGCGGAGTTCACCGTCGGCTCTAAGTCGACACCTGCCGGTGCAGCGCTGACAGTCTGACCAGAAGCTGACCATCACTGCCTCGGACAGCATCTGTGAGAGCACACGCCTAGCGCAGCTGCAGGCGTGGGCTCAGGTGCCGAGGAGACGCGGCCGAGAAAGCACAGCCCAGGGACACGCATTTGTCAGGCTTACCACAGCTTGATCAAAGACAAAAGGAAAACCTTCACAAACTCACAAATTTTCATCTTGCCCATTTAACTTTAAATTCCAAACAGCAGGTTCCACAGAATGAAAGGGCTCTAAAAGCTACTTGCATTGCAACGTATTTTACAAAGCACAAGAGAGCAAAAAGCACTGCCCTTCTAAGACTTCTGTATTTTGCCAGATACTTCCGATTTCTACACTTAATTATATCCTAACACAAACTAATTATTAAAAAGGTGTAAAGGAACACAGCATTCCTGCAAACTAACAATGAATATTTTCTGCCTTTAAGTAGTTACTTATTTAAACCTGCTTCCCACAGTTTGTCATGGCCCAGAAGTAGGTGTTAATGACAAACTCCTATGCATCCGTGAATGTCCTATTCAATTACCTCTTCAATCACCTCTCAAGCAGAGTGGATTACTTCCTGTGTTACCCACTGTACGTACTAAGACTTAAACAGCATCAATTATCTTGCTGCACTGCAAACATCTCATACTCTCTTTCTCTGCTACATTCTGAGCCTTTTAAAGTCACGATCAATGTATTCATCTTAGAAAATCCAACAAGTGCTTCCATGCAATATGCACTCAACAGATGCTTAGTGCTTTATTAACTAAACACAAATCCTTTATACTGGAATAAATTCTGGAGTCTGAAAACATTACTCTGAAACTCAAAGGCAAATGGGTTGTGGGGGGAAAAAAACCCAATGTATCCTGTCTTTGAGGCAACTTGATATAATCCAAAGAACTTCGGCTTTATAATCGAGAGACCTGAACCAGGTCACAGTCAGACACAGCGAGTGGCTGACACACAGTCAACAGCTCCACCGCGTCCTGACCTGCGCAGAGGAAGTCTCTCTCGGTGCCAGTTGCTAACAAGCGGGCATCGGAACTACTACAAGTTACTGTTGCTCAGAGCACGCAAAAAAAGTTTCACTTTCATTTACTGGGGAGACTAAGAAGAATTCACAGACCTAAGAAGACAAACCTGAAACAGCACTGGGTAGCTTTCCTACTTGTAGAGCAGGCCAGCAGCCAAGGAGCGGACGTGCATTCACAACATACGCTTCATCTGCAGGCACAGGGCCGAACACTGTGCAACGCGAACCACCAACTCTATCCGGTGGTCCAGACTTCAACGCCGGGAAGGCAGATAGAGAGGCAGCCAAAGGGCGACCGCAGCGGAGCCATGGCGCCGGGACTCTGGCCACGGGACGACGCCTCACCCACGGCAGGGTATAAGGTACGCGCGCGGCACCTCAGTCGCTGGGACTCTAGGTCTGTTTAGTGGGTAGCGGTGTGTCATTATGGTTTTTCATTTGCATTTTCCTGAATGACAACATTATTCAGTATCTTTCCATGGCTTACTGGATATTTCTATATCTATTTCTGTATCTTCTATTAAGGGCTTTTTTTTCTTGCCCCTTTTGGTTTTTTCTATTTTGACTGAAGTATAATTCACATACTGTGAAATCCACCAGTTAGAAGTGTAAGATTCAAGGGTTTTTCACATATGAAGACTTGTGCAACCATCACTGTAGATTCAAATTTAAAATATTTTTACACACTCCCTCCCAGAAATCCCAATTTATCTGTTTTTCTTTAGCTGCTTTTGATGTCACATTTAAGAAATCACTGCCAAAACCAATGTCAAAA
This sequence comes from Redunca redunca, assembly GCA_006410935.1. NCBI lineage: Eukaryota > Metazoa > Chordata > Mammalia > Artiodactyla > Bovidae > Redunca > Redunca redunca. The sequence continues at coordinate 339,391 of SJYQ01008234.1, forward strand.
AATGTGCCCCTATATTCTCCTCTAAGGGACTTGCAGGCTCGGTCCTCACTCCTCACCTCTGGCCCACTTTGAGCCGCGCTCTGTGTCTGCTCTGAGTTAGGGCAGGTCTGCTTGGTGTGCCGTGGTGTCGTTATGGTTCTGATTTGCATTTTCCTGAATAAAAACATTATTTAGTATCTTTCCATGGCTTACTGCAAACGTGTTTCATATGTTTGCATATGGTCATCCAGCTGTCCCAGTACCGTTGGTTTAAAAGGCTATTCTTTCCTCACTGGCATCCTTGTCAAAAAATTGATTGACCATACATGTAAGGATTTATTTCTAGACTCTCAGCTCAATTATTTCTATGTCTATCTTTATTCCAGTGCCACACTTTCTTGATTATTGTAGCTTTGTAGCAAGTTTTACAAGTGTTAGTCTTGCTATTTAATTCTTCCTTTTCAAAACCATCTTAGCTATTCTAAGGTTCCTTGATTTTACCATATAAATTTTAGGATGACTTTGTCAATTTTCATAAGAAAATAAGCTGGGATTTTGAGAGAGGTTTGTTAAAACTACAGATCAATTTGGGGAGTACTGCCATCTTAAGGCAATGGTAGCCCACGCCAGTACTCTTGCCTGGAAAATCCCATGGACAGATGAGCCTGGTGGGCTGCAGTCCATGGGGTAGCAAAGAGTCAGACACGACTGAGCGACTTCACTTTCACTTTTCACTTTCATGCATTGGAGAAGGAAATGGCAACCCACTCCAGTGTTCTTGCCTGGAGAATCCCAGGGATGGGGGAGCCTGGTGGGCTGCCGTCTATGGGGCCGCACAGAGTCGGACACGACTGAAGCGACTTAGCAGCAGCAGCAGCAGCAGCAGCCGTCTTAATAATATAAAGGCTTTCAATCCATAAACATAGGACCTTCTACCACTGTGAAGTGGCCTTTTCTATTTTTCCTGACGCTTTTTTGTTGAGTATGTTTGGTCTGTTATCAGCACAGCCGCTCCTGCTTTCTTGTGGTTGCTGTTTGCATGACTTATCTTTTCCCATCCTTTGTTTTTTTTAACCTATTTATACCTCTGACTCGGAAGCTCCACACGTGGAGCGATGGGAGAGACTGAAGGCAGGAGAAGGGGACAACACAGCATGAGACGGTTGGACGACATCACCGACTCAACGGACACAAGTCTGAATAAACTCCAGGAGATGGTGAGGACAGGGAAGCCTGGCGTGCTGCAGTCCACGGGGTCGCAAAGAGTTGGACACGACTGAGCGACTGAACAACACGCGCCTCTGAACCTACTGTGTACACACCATAACAGCACATGACTGCGTCTTCCCGCCCATTCACACCGAGCGTCACCACTGGCACAAGTGGACTCGGTGCTGTTCACTCACTCAGTCGTGTCCGACTCTTTGCAACTCCATGGACTGCAGCACGCCAGGCTTTGCTGCCCTTCTCCAACTCCCAGAGTTTACCCAAACTCATGCCCATCGAGGTGGTGATGCCATCCAACCATCTCATCCTCTGCCATCCCCTTCTCCTTCTTCCTTCAATCTTGCCACCATCAGGGTCTTTTCTAATGAGCTGGCCAAATCACTGGAGCTTCAGCTTCATCATCAATTCTTCCAGTGAATATTCAGGATTGATTAACTTTAGGGCTGACTGGTTTGATCTCCTTGCAGTCCAAGGGACTCTCGAGAGTCTTCTCCAACATCACAGTTGGAAAGCATCAATTCTTCGACACTTGGCCTTCTTTATGGCCCAGCTCTCGCATCCACACATCACTGCTGGAAAAGCCAGATGGGCCACGAGGGCTTCTTGTGGCTCGGCTGGTAAAGAATCCCACCATGATCTGGGAGACCTGGGTTCAGTCCCTGGGTTGAGAAGATCCCCTGGAGAAGGGAATGGCTGCCCACTCCAGTGTTCTGGCCTGGAGAGTCCATGGACTGTGCAGCAAAGAGCTGGACGTGACTGAGCGACTTTCATTTCACTTTCACTTTCATGCATTGGAGAAGGGAATGGCTGCCCACCCCAGTGTTCTGGCCTGGAGAAGTCCATGGACTGTATAGCAAAGAGCTGGACACGACTGAGCGACTTTCATTTCACTTTCACTTTCACGCATTGGAGAAGGGAATGGCTGCCCACCCCAGTGTTCTGGCCTGGAGAGTCCATGGACTGTGCAGCAAAGAGCTGGACACGACTGAGCGACTTTCATTTCACTTTCACTGGAAGAACCACAGCCTTGACTATACTGACCTTTGTTGGCAAAGTAACGTCTCTGCTTCTTAACATGCTCTCTAGGTGTGTCGTAGCTTTTCTTCCGAGGATCAAGCTTCTTTTAATTTCAGGGCTGCAGTCACCATCTGCAGTGATTTTGAAGCCCAAGAAAGTAAAGTCTCACCTTTGCCACTGTTTCCCCATCTATTGGCCATGAAGTGATGGGACCGGATGCCCTGATCTTAGTTTTTTGAACGCTGAGCTTTAAGGCCAGCTTTTTCACTCTCCTCTTTCACCTTCATCAAGAGGCTCAGTTCCTCTTCACTTTCTGCCATAAGGGTGGTGTCATCTGCATATCTGAGGTTACTGGTATTTCTCCTGGCAATCGTGATTTCAGCTTCTAGTTTATCCAGCCCAGCATTTCGCATGATGTACTCTGCATGTAATTAAAAAAAACCAGGGTGACAACATACAGCCTTGACGCACTCCTTTCCCTATTTGGAACGAGTCCATTGTTCCATATCCAGTTCTAACTGTTGCTTCTTGACCTGCAAACAGGTTTCTCAGGAGGCAGGTAAGGTGGTCTGGTATTTCCCATCTCTTGAAGGATTTTTCCAGTTTGTTGCAATCCACACAGTCAAAGGCATTAGCGTAGTCAATGAAGCAGAAATAAACGTTTTTCTGGAATTCTCTTGCTTTTTCGATGATCCAGTGGATGTCGGCAATTTGATCTCTGGTTCCTCTGCCTTTTCTGAATCCAGCTTGAACGTCTGGAAGTTCTCGGTTCACGTACTGTTGCAGTCTAGTCTGGAGAATTTTGAGCATTACTTTGCAAGCCTATGAGATGAGCACAACTGTGTGGTAGTCTGAACATTCTTTGGCATTGCCTTTTTTGGGGATTGGAATGAAAACTGACCTTTTCCAGTCCTGTGGCCATTGCTGAGTTTTCCAGATTTGCTGGCATATTGAGTGCAGCACTTTAACCGAATCCTCTTTTAGAACTTAAAATAGCTCAGCTACAATTCCATCACCTCCATTAAGCTTTGTTCAGAGTGATGCTTCCTCAGGCCCACTTGACTCTGCACCCCAGGACGTCTGGCTCTAGGTGAGTGATCACACCATCATGGGTCATTAAGATCTTTTTTGTATTGTTCTTCTTACGTCTGCTATTTTACTTTTTAATTTTCTATATATTTTATATCTTTGTTCCTTTATTCCTCCTTACATCTTTTTCATTAAGTAAACATTTTAAAAAGTTATTTTCTTAGTGGTTACTCTATGGCTTACCATATATTATCACAAACAGTGTGAGATTCATACCAACTTAATTCCAGTGACATATACAAACATCACTCTCACACAGGTCTGCTCTCTCTTCTTCCTGTTTGAGACATTATTGTTATACATAGCACAACTTTATGTGTTACAAACTCAATAATACATGATAATTATCACCATGTACAGTTCACGCTTTTCCAGGAGGCTGAAAGGAGAGAGAGTGCATATCCATAGGCTGCCATTTCAGCGTTCCCATCTATCATTTTTCAGTTCTCTTTACTTTTTCTTTGGCCTGCTTTTGGCACTGGACAGCACAGGGGTTCTGGTCGCTTTAAGGATTTCGTCTTTTGCTCTGAATGATGTAAGAAGCCTCGGGAAGATTCCGAGTACGACAGCATGTGACGAGGTTTCCGTTTTGACAGATCAATGGCTGGCTCTTTGTTGAGAACAGTAAGAGTGGAAGCAGGGAGGCCGCCTGCAATGAACAAGGAGAAGCAGTGGAGCCTGGGAGAAGGGCGGCAGCAGTGGCCAGGCCCAGCTCAGAGCAGAGCAAGGGCGGGGACGGCCCCTCAGCTGAGTGCGCAAGCCTGTAGCAAGGGCAGGTGTGAAAGGGCGACTCAGAGTTCACGTCCAGCAAGGAGAACACACAGGTGTGTAACCAACAGTGAAAGCTCAATAAATGGTACTTATCGTCACCATCTTGAATCACACATTGTCAGACTGTGAAAAGGGACAAGAGAGCCCTTCTGGAATCCTTCCAGGAAGGTGGTGGCTTAGTCACCCCATCGTGTCAGACTCTTGTAACCCCATGGAGTGTATGTAGCCTGTCAGCCTCCTCCGTCCAATAGCATTCTCCAGGCAAGAACACTGGAGTGGGTTGCCGAAGAGAAAGGTAAATTTTAGATCATTAAGAGGAGGCTCCATGTAAATTCCTTGAAATTATGCACAATTTTTTCAAGTACATGTAAGCGTATGTGCATTCTACTGAGAAGGGAGGGACCACAGATTTTATTAGACTCTACAAGGAGTTACAAGCCAAAGCAGTTCTCAGAACATCACTCTCAAGACAGCACTATAAATCTGAATGGAAACACACCAATCAAGCTTATTTATAAACCAACCAAACTGTGACTGTCGGCACAAGGGACACGTCAGAGGAGCGTCCTCCAGCTCGCCAGCAGCAAACACCTCGTCGGCACGGTGCGGACGCCCAGCGCCACCACTTCTGAGCGCTCAGATGGCCTACCCCTGGCTTCTCGCCCTGCTTGGCACTAGCTGTCCTGGAGCTTCCTGTACTTGGAATTGGACTGATGAGGTTCAGAGCTTACAAAAGCGAGATGGAGCACGGGCTTTCGTTGTCAACAAGATCTCTGACTTCTGAGGGTGTGCTGGAACTGCCCTCTGGAGTCTTTACACCTCTGCGTTTATCCAGAGAGCCAGCAACTCTGGAGAGGGAATGCTGACGCTTGCTCTTGAGACCAAAACCAGCTTAGCCAGGCAGTGAGACAACATACAAAACAAACTTTAGGAAAGACTACAAGGATTATTATTAAATTGAATTGATTTATAGAGTTTTTATTCTCTCAGAACAATGGAATCAGGAATGCAGGCAGAGTCTGGGAGAGTTAGCGGTGGTGGGAATACAGTCAGAGATATCATGAAACCCGAATTGTTACTGACATCTGAGAGGAAGGTCTTCTCAGCTTTATAACTCAAGGAGCCCCCATTGCCCTCCTCCACTCCCGCCCCTTGCCAACTGGGCATAAATTACTTTCCTCCATTTAAAAAAAAAAGTACCGAAAAGCTCAGATGGAATAAAGCACCTGAGTGGACACTGTCTACTATCAGAGCTGTTTAAGATCGACTCTGCCCGGTGGGCCTTGGTCCACGCCAACTTATCTACCCGGAGTAACTTCCGAAGCTGTGCATCCATCAGAGTTCTAGAAGTCAGGTCTCCCCAGTGTCCGCCAGTCCCTCCCACAACGAACTGCAAGCACGACGGCCGGTTTTGTTTACACCGGCGCTGGCAGTTTTATCCTCTTTACGGGAACGAACGGCACGAGAGTGTTCGGCTTCTGACATTCCTGAGGCTTCTTGCCTCTGCGGACAGACGGCGTAAATGGGCCCCGTGGTGCTGGCTCCATCTGCACGCTGGCCACTGCGGCCGCGCAGGACCCAGCCCCCGAAGCTGCGAGACAGAGTCTAGGGACCCAGCCCCCGAAGCGATCGAAGCAGAGTCTAGTGACCCAGCCAGCCCCCGAAGCGATCGAAGCAGAGTCTAGTGACCCAGCCAGCCCCCGAAGCGATCGAAGCAGAGTCTAGTGACCCAGCCCGCCCCCGAAGCGATCGAAGCAGAGTCTAGGGACCCAGCCGCCCCGGAGATGCGAGACAGAGTCTAGGGACCCAGCCCGCCCCGGAGCTGCGAAGCAGAGTCTAGGGACCCAGCCCACCCCCGAAGCGATGCGAGACAGAGTCTAGGGACCCAGCCGCCCCGGAGGGCGAAGCAGAGTCTAGTGACCCAGCCCGCCCCCGAAGCGATGCGAGACAGAGTCTAGGGACCCAGCCCCCGAAGCGCTGCGAGACAGAGTTCAGTGACCCAGCCCGCCCCGGAGGGCGAAGCAGAGTCTAGGGACCCAGCCCGCCCCGGAGATGCGAAGCAGAGTCTAGTGACCCAGCCCGTCAGGATGAGCGGAGAGGGCTCCTGGCAGGCGAGAAACAAAGTGATGCAAAACAGAGTTTAGTGACCCCAGCCCGTCAGGGTGAGCGGAGAGGGCTCCTGGCAGGCGAGAGCCGAAGCGATGCGAAGCAGAGTTTAGTGACCCAGCCCGCCAGGGTGAGCGGGAGAGGGCTCCAGGCAGGTAAGAACTAAAGTGATGCAAAACAGAGTCTAGTGACCCAGCCCGCCAGGGTGAGCGGAGAGGGCTCCTGGCAGGCGAGAGCCGAAGCGATGCAAAACAGAGTTTAGTGACCCAGCCCGCCCCGGCAGCGGAGAGGGCTCCTGGCAGGTGAGAGCCGAAGCGATACAAGACAGAGTTTAGTGACCCAGCCCGTCAGGGTGAGCGGGAGAGGGCTCCTGGCAGGCGAGAGCCGAAGCGATACAAGACAGAGTTTAGTGACCCAGCCCATCAGGGTGAGCGGGAGAGGGCTCCTGGCAGGTAAGAAACAAAGTGATGTAAAACAAAGTTTAGTGACCCCAGCCCGTCAAGGTGAGCGGGAGAGGGCTCCTGGCAGGCGAGAGCCGAAGTGATGCAAAACAGAGTTTAGTGACCCAGCCCATCAGGGTGAGCGGGAGAGGGCTCCAGGCAGGTAAGAAACAAAGTGATGTAAAACAGAGTTTAGTGACCCCAGCCCGTCAAGGTGAGCGGGAGAGGTCTCCTGGCAGGTAATAACCAAAGTGATGCAAAACAGAGTTTAGTGACCCCAGCCTGTCAGGGTGAGCAGGAGAGGGCTCCAGGCAGGTAAGAACTAAAGTGATGTAAAACAGAGTTTGGGCTGACTTCCTTTAAGATCTGTATCTTAACACAACTCACTTTTAAGACTAGACAACGACATAGCAACAACTGAAGATACTGGGCACTCTCAATGTGCCTGGTCTATTTAGATGTGATAGCAATCTGATACTCAAAAACAATGCTATGAAGCTGGTGCTATTAAATACTAGTATAACTCCCAGAGAAAGCAAGTTAATCTCTAGAAAACAGTGAAACTCAGAGGTCAAAAAAATTACCCAGAGCTGCAGAATCTTTTAAGTGAAAGAATAAGGATTATGAACATGGGCAGTCTAACTCTAAAAACAGGAATTTTTAAAATTTTATTTATTTTTTAATTGAAGGATAGTTGCCTCACAGAATGTTGCTGTTTCCTGTCACCCCTCAACACGACTCAGCCAGAGGTTTACCTTCGTCCCCTCCCTTTTGCACCCCCCTCCCATCTCCCGCCCCTCCCACCCCTCTAGGCTGGTGCAGAGCCCCTGTTTGAGTTCGAGCCATACAGCACATTCCCGTTGACTATCTGCTTTACACACGGCCACATAAGTTTCCATGTTACTCTCTCCATGCATCTCACCCTCTTCTCCCCTCTCCCCATGTCCCTAAGTCTATTCTCTACATCTAAAAACAGGAATTTTTAAAAATGCTACACAGAGCTGCCCTTTTCCCTCCTGATACGGTTTTTACTGTCATTTGTTAGGGAGAGCCCCATCGGGCAACTGGTATTGCTAATCACTGTCAGAAAAACGGTTTTAAATCACCTATTCTGTCCTTCAGCTATCTAAAAGGTTTGGGGTCCCATAATTCTATATATTTGGTCATAAAATTTCTCCATTTTACATGCTTTTCATGGTTAAATTCTGGAGGGCTCATGAGAATGTCACAGTACTCAAAAGGAGACATTCCTAGGAGTCTGTAGTAAGACTGCTTTTCAATGGCCACAGTAAACAGTGACTTTCAACCTTTTTTGAGAATGTGCCAAGCTAAGATGATCACTGACATACTTCTGACACAGAACTTAGGAAAGTCAATTTCTATCTTGTAGGACCGGACCCCGGAGAAGCCAATGGCAAACCCACTCCAGTACTCTTGCCTGGAAAACCCATGGACGGAGGAGCCTGGTGGGCTGCAGTCCATGGGGTCGCTGAGGGTCGGACGTGACTGAGCGACTTCACTTTCACTTTTCACCTTCATGCATTGGAGAAGGAAATGGCAACCCACTCCAGTGTTCTTGCCTGGAGAATCCCAGGGACGGGGGAGCGTGGTCGGCTGCCGTCTCTGGGGTCGCACAGAGTTGGACACGACTGGAGCGACTCAGCAGCAGCGGCAGCAGCAGGACTGGACCCAGGCCTGTTTTCTCTAGAAAAGTACTTGGCCTTCCTCGCCTGCAGTTCCCATCTCGACTCATTTGCCAGTCAAAGCAGATGGATCTGAATTTGGCAACAAGGAGCTACACTCTAGGTTCTTGCCAGAGGGTAGAACCTCCAACTGTGTGCAGTCCAAATCTCACCGTATGTTCAACTGTGAGAAATAATACACACAAGACAATAAATGTAATCTACATATCTTTCTCATTATACTACAGTGACTTGAGACAAAGAGCAAACTTCGCAGCAAACATAGGTATAAACTTGGATAATGCTGTTTTGGAACATTATTCTCTAATCTTGTTCCACAGGCTTACATCATAAGGAAGAGTGGCAGGAAACCTGGAATTACATTCTTGGTCAAGGAAGGCTGGTAGAGATTGTCCACTATATCTGGGCCTGCTTTATAAAGCTTTTCCTAGACCATAAAGTCTTCCCTGTGGGTTTTATTTTTTTAATATTTTGATACAATTTCAAACTTACAAAAAATACTTGCAAGAACAGCAAAAGGAATCCCTATATATCCATTTTTCAAGTTCATCAATTGTTTACATTTTGCTTATTTGCTTTAGTATTCTCTGAGTGTTTTTATACATGAACATAATGTCCCTGAACAAACTGAGAATAATTTGGAGATATCAAGCTCCTAAATCCTTCAATGAGCAAATACTTTAAAAAAAAAAAGAACACTCCTTCATATAGCCACAGGACAATTATCAATATCAGAAACTTAAATGATAAAAATACTATTATCTAATCTATATTCTCTATTCAAAATTTGTCACTTGCCCCACTAATGCTCTTTGTAACTACTCTTCCTCAGCCCAGGATCTGGCTTCTGATCACATGTACATTAGATATCAGAGCGCTTTAGTCTCTGACCCTAAGTCAAAACATAGGTACCTTTTAATTTTAATAATTGCTGTCAACTGTTATAGGTATTTTCCTCAGAAAGGTTATTTATATTCCCCACCAACACTGAATGGATGCCTTAGAAAACAAAGTTCTCGTCAACTCTTTTGGTTAAAACTGACATTTATTTAAAAAGAAAATTTAAACACTATTTTATTATTACTTTTGGCTGTGTGGCACGTGGGATCTCAGTTCCCTGACCGAGGATCGAGCCCACGTCCCCGGCACTGGAAGCGTGGTGTCTTTCCACTGGACCACGAGGGCAGTCCCTCACCAACTCTTGATGTTACCATTATTTTTAATTTCTACCAATTTGACAGGCATACTCCAAGATACAGGAGCCCTGAAGGTGCAGAAGAGAGGCGAGGGGAAGAAACCCTGAGCGTCTGCAGCAGGCAGCCCTGGCCCCTGTCGGCGTCAGTCAACAGGGGGCGGCGGCAGGGGCTGCAGGGCTGGGAGGCAGGAGAGGCGCACGACCCCAGCGGACCCCCGACTCCAGCACGAAGTTCATGCCAGGCCCCACTGACACATTTTGGAGACACATGAGGAAAGCTTAGAAAGCTGGTCCTGGGAAAAAATCTGCAGAATAATAAAAGCAACTTCCACGTCAGGCGAGGAGGAAGGGTAACTCAGCATGTGACGCTGGTGTGCCGGACCAGGCAGAGCTCAGGCCGGTGAGGCACGCACCCACCACACAAAGTCGGTGCCAGGAAACGGGAAGGAAAGACTCAGGGAGAGGCAGAGTCCGTGAGACCTGCAGAACAGACTCAGGGAGTGCGAGAAGAGAGAGGAATGGAGGATTACGGTCAAGGAAGACATCGGACTATGAGGTCTTAGCAGTGGACTGAGTGATATGGCCCAAGGTATGGTTGGGCTTCTAGCGGTTAAGAATCCACCCGGCAACGCAAGGGACACTGGTTCAATCCCTGCTTCGGAAAGATCCCACATGCCGTGGGGCAACTGAGCCCGTGAGCCGCAACTCAAGAGGAGCCCCCACTTGCTGCAACTGGAGAAAGCGTGCGTGCAAGCCCAGCACAGCCCAAAGCAAGTGTGTTTGCTGGAAGGAGCTGTGGCACGGTGTGGAACCGGTTATGAACACGGTTACTAAGACTGGAGAGGACGGAAGGAGACTGGCGGGAAGAACAGCTGGCCCTGACGACTCATCACCGGGAAAGGCAGGTGCAGGCGCAGGTGGCTTTAAATGGCGTCTGGCTGTCGCCACTCTGCTGAGCACTAACGACTGGGACGGGCAGCAGACGGCCTTCTGTGAAAGGCCTGCTGGAGAAGCACCGTGCTCCAGGACAGGAGGCTCGAGTTCAGGTAAGGAAGGCACACTTAGTTAAGACGTGGGGAGCTTGTGCACACGGGACTATTCATAGAGCACAATGGAGGGGTTAGTAGAGGAAGATAAGGGACAGAATGAGGTTGAAGTAGGGGAAGAATAATTCTAAAATCCTAAAGATATTAAAAAAACCCAAACCCTCCAAAGCCTCTACAACAGTAGACTCAAACAGACGTAAGCTTTACAGAGAGCGAGGCCCACAAACAGACTCAAGCTTCTCCCACCAGGCGTTTCACTTTCCTTCTAGAAGCTGATGTCAGTGAACCCTGACAGAAACCAAAGTTGCAACCTAGTGTCAGTGAGACAGGCCAAAGTCCCAGGGCTTTTCCCGCTGCCAGGCACAGGGTCGGACACCAGCAAACGCCAAGCACTCATTCATGCTGGTTGCGTGAGCTGAGTAAACATGTGATACTCTGCTTACCGGCTGCGTAGCCACACAGGAGAATGAGGGTAGATTTTTCACCTTGAGTTTATTAACAGGAAAAGTAGAAAGAAAGAAAGAGTTACATATTGTAATAGCTAAAAAGTGCAATTTAGATGGACCAGTGGACAGGACCACTGTCCTGGAAAAGGAAAACGGAATCGATAATAACGTTACAGGGTTTTCTACAAAGAATCCACCTGCCAACGCAGGAGATACCAGAGACTCAGGTTCGATCCCTGGCTTGGGAAGATCCCCTAGAGAAGGAAATGGCAACCCACTCCAGCATTCCTGCCTGGGAAATACCGTGGACGAGGAGTCTGGTGGGCTTACAGTCCATGGGGTCCCAAAAGAGAGACATGACTTAGCAACTAAACAACAACTACCATACAATAAAAACACCTTTCCTGATGAATCTCTCTTTAAATTCTGATCTCTTCCCTCCTGGAAATGTTCAGAATAAGTCTCAAAATACATTCTGTTCGTAACAGAAGAAAAGAAGGGGACCATCAACAGTATGTCTTCGTGACAATAATTATAAATAAACCAGTGAATAAGTATGATATGTTCTCTGGAGTGCTGAGGCACATTTCATCAAGGTGACTTTTATAAAACATCTACCAACTTAAAATTATACTGAGATTTACTTACAGCCCATACAGTGGGCACCTTATATGATGCTTGTACAGACTACTGGTTCCTTGATTAAACTACAGGGAACTTCCTACATGGAAATGATTATATTTCAATTCATTCGTAGTTGCTAAGTGATGATCTTTATACGTAGAATGGCTCATACTCTGTATCTACAAAATATGAATATAAATAATTCCATCACACATAGGACTGTCATGGGGATTAAATGAGCTATTTAGAGTTAAACTTGGGCCAAACATACAGTGAGCATTTTTTTTTTAATGACTATTAACTACTATTATTATTTACAGATGTAAGTTACAACTTACAGAACTAAAAAACAATGACATGTTTAATTATAATAATTTTAAAATAAAATTCAAATATATTATGTCCGGACATCTGTTCTCTCAATGTAAGCATAATTTCAAAGCTTATAAATGTTTAACATATATTTCTAGAAAGTACCACAGGGTCTAATTAGTTTTAGTCAGTATTAAGCAAAAGAGAAGTTTTCTTAAATAATTGAAATTTTAGTGCAAGCCTCAAGTTTTAAAATCGCAGAGATAGCTTGCTTTTATTCAAATGCAAATAAATTGCCTTTAAAGATTTTTATGTGACAGTAGCTGGAGTGTGTTTTTAAGAAGCATAAAAATAACACAGAAATCACATAAATAATGTGAAAATTCAAAGTCACAAAATCTCACCCATTTTAAAACAGGAGCGTCCTCCCTAACCCCGCATGTCCCGTCTTCTCTTTCCTCCTCCTCTCCCGGCAAAAGCTCTTTAGAGAGTGGCCTGCGTGTCTGATTTGCTCATTGCTCACTCTCTGCTCTCCTTCCACTGCAGCTACAACAAATTACTAGTCTTGGTGGCCTAAAACAAGAAGCATTTACTGTTTTATGTGGTAGGTTAGCAGTCTGGTGTGGGCATCACTGGGCTAGACCAAGGCGCCTGCAGAGCTGCACTTATTCTGGGAGTTCGGGGGAGTCTGCTTCCTTGCCTTTTCCAGCACTGAAGGGTCGGCCCACGTGCCTGGCTCACCGCCCCTTCCCTCCATCGCCCGGGCAAGCAAGGCGGCTGAACCAGGCCTCACCCCGCGCCACTCTAACCCTCCTGCAGGCACACTCCACCTGACTCTCTCCTCCCTTCCTCTCCACTTCCACGGGCCCTGTGCTTATACTGGGCCCACCCGGCTGATCCAGGGTAATCTCCCTATTCTAAGGTCAGCTGACTAATAACTTTAATTCCATCTGCAACCTTACTTCTCTTAATTTGTTTGTCATGTAACGCAACATGCTCACAAGTTCTGAAGAAGAGAATCTCAGCGTCTTGGGATGGCTGTCATCCTGCCTAACAGAGCCTCCACAGACTTTTGAACAGAGCAGTGCAACTTCCACCCGACAGCAGCAGAGTCTAGGGTTTAAAACAACCTTACGTTACTAAAGCAAACGGACACTTTTCAGTTTGCACACCAACAGAAAGGATACTGCAAGAACAGCAAAGCGCGACTGGCACAGCAAACACCTCAGCGGCCCAGCCCAGGGTCAACGCCATTTAATGTGCGGTAGTCTGTTATGCGGAAGAGGCCAATGGATACACCAGTAATTTGTAGATCATGCTTGTGACTCACAGCTATTAAGAGATGAAGCTGAAACTTAGATCCGAGTCCATTTGGGTCTGGTGTCTGAAGACCCTGTATGGCCTGCCCTGCGGCATGCGTGCCTGGTTGCTGAGTTGTATCTGACTCTACGTGACCCCATGGACTGCAGCCCGCCAGGCTCCTCTGTCCATGGGATTCTCCAGGCAAGAATCCTGGAGTGGGCTGTGATGCCCTCCTCAGGGGGTCTTCCCGACATTAAACCCATGTCTCTCGTGTTTTCTGCACCGGCAGGCGGGTTCCTTGCCATCAGCACCACCTGGGAAGCCCTATACACAGATAGCAGGTTGGGTACTTTAACACAGCATGGCAAACGTCCGCTCAGTCCGGTCGCTCAGTCGCGGCCAGCTGTGAGAGGCCGGTGGGCTGCAGCACGCCAGGCTCCCCCGTCTTTCACCAGCTCCTAGAGCTGCTCCGCCTCACGTCCAGCGAGCAGGTGATGCCCCTGAACCGCCTCATCCTGCCGCCCCCTCTCCTCCTGCCTCCAACCTTTCCCAGCATCAGGGTCTTCTCCAGTGAGCCAGTTCTTTGAATCAGGGGCCAAAGTGTTGGAGCTTCAGCTTCAGCTTCAGTCCTTCCAATGACTAGTCAGCACTGATTTCCTTTAGGATTGACTGGTTTGATCTCTTTGCAAGGGACTAAGGCAAATATATCTTATGGAATTAACATTAGGACAAACAACATCTGTTTCAATCAAAATTATTGGCTTTAAAGTACATATTATTTACATTTCAAAACAAAAAAATTAGGTGTTTGAAGTCACCTCTAAGTATGTGCAATAACTTTTCCTAATCACACTATTACCATCACTGTATTAGGGCACTAAGAACACGGGAAGACTCACTCTGTCGAGAAGAAGCACACACTGACAGCTAGCTGGGGATGGTTCCGGCTGCTCAGGGCCTCTGCGCATCTAACCTGACTTCGCGCGGAACCTCTCCACTGGCCGCGGCTCTTTCCTAATGTTGCTTATTTCTGGCTGCTCTGGGTCTTGCTGTGGTGAATGGGCTCCTCCTGCTGCGGCCCGTGGGCCCCGGGCTCAGGCCTCAGTGGTTGCAGCACTCGGGGTCAGTGGATATGGCACGGGGGCCACATGGCTGTGTTGTGGGGAATCTTCCTGAACCAGGGATGCACCTGTCCCCTGCACGGGCAGGGAGATTCTTAGTCCCCACACCAAGAGGGAAGCCCTGTCAGAGTCACACATGTTCTGTTAACAGATGGAGAAACCGGGATCCACCAGAGACACTGAACCTTGGAGTGTCGCTGAAAACTGCAGACACCACCCGACGGCGTCCTTCTCCACGGAGGATGCAGGGCAGCCACGGAAGGACCTGGCCCGCTTTCCACCCGACGGCATCCTTCTCCGCTGAGGACACAGGGCAGTCCCGGGAGGCCCTGGCCCGCTTTCCACCCGACGGCGTCCTTCTCCACCGAGGATGCAGGGCAGCCACGGAAGGACCTGGCCTGCTTTCCACCCGACGGCATCCTTCTCCACCGAGGACGCAGGGCAGCCACGGAAGGACCTGGCCCGCTTTCCACCCGACGGCGTCCTTCTCCACCGAGGACGCAGGGCAGCCACGGAAGGACCTGGCCTGCTTTCCACCCGACGGCGTCCTTCTCCACTGAGGATGCAGGGCAGCCACGGAAGGACCTGGCCTGCTTTCCACCCGACAGCGTCCTTCTCCACCGAGGACGCAGGGCAGCCATGGAAGGACCTGGCCCGCTTTCCACCCGACGGTGTCTTTCTCCACTGAGGACACAGGGCAGTCCCGGGAGGCCCTGGCCCGCTTTCCACCCGACGGTGTCCTTCTCCACTGAGGACACAGGGCAGTCCCGGGAGGCCCTGGCCCGCTTTCCACCCGACGGCGTCCTTCTCCACCGAGGACTCAGGGCAGCCATGGAAGGACCTGGCCCGCTTTCCACCCGACGGCATCCTTCTCCACCGAGGATGCAGGGCAGCCACGGAAGGACCTGGCCCGCTTTCCACCCGACAGCGTCCTTCTCCACCGAGGACGCAGGGCAGCCATGGAAGGACCTGGCCCGCTTTCCACCCGACGGCGTCCTTCTCCACTGAGGATGCAGGGCAGCCACGGAAGGCCCTGGCCAGCTTTCCACCCGACGGTGTCCTTCTCCACCGAGGATGCAGGGCAGCCATGGAAGGACCTGACCCATTTTCCACCCGACGGCCTCCTTCTCCGCTGAGGATGCCGGGCAGCCCCGGGAGGCCCTGGCCCGCTTTCCACCCGACGGCGTCCTTCTCCACTGAGGACACAGGGCAGCCCCGGGAGGCCCTGGCCCGCTTTCCACCCGACGGCGTCCTTCTCCACTGAGGACACAGGGCAGCCCCAGGAGGCCCTGGCCTGCTTTCCACCCGACGGTGTCCTTCTCCGCTGAGGATGCTGGGCAGCCACGGGAGGCCCTGGCCCGCTTTCCACCCGACGGCGTCC
Organism: Redunca redunca; assembly: GCA_006410935.1. Taxonomy (NCBI): domain Eukaryota; kingdom Metazoa; phylum Chordata; class Mammalia; order Artiodactyla; family Bovidae; genus Redunca; species Redunca redunca. The sequence continues at coordinate 355,150 of SJYQ01008234.1, forward strand.
TTCTCCGCCGAGGACGCCGGGCAGCCCCAGGAGGCCCTGGCCCGCTTTCCACCCGACGGCGTCCTTCTCTGCTGAGGATGCAGGGCAGCCACGGGAGGACCTGGCCCGCTTTCCACCCGACGGCGTCCTTCTCCACCGAGGACGCCGGGCAGCCCCGGGAGGCCCTGGCCCGCTTTCCAAGGCTCCGCCTGGCTCACACTAACGCATGGAAATCTCCTGGCAGGAGAGGAAGCGGCTAGTGAACCGACAGAAAGAAGGGCTAAATCCTGGGTCTCCTGCGTCCAAAGAGAGTTCCTCTGCTTCACTGTCACCCTCCAAACGCCTCCTTAAATCTAGTGACGACGCCCTGACCTCTCCAGCCCTCCAGCCTTTTCTTCTCAGGTCCTCTCCAGAACCTCACTATCTGCGTTTCTTATGGCAGCAACGTCCAAAGAGCTGACGCACCACTCCGCCTCCCCCGTCACCCGGGACCTCCTCCCCAGCCAGGCCCTCTCTCCACCTTCTCCCTCCTCCCTGCAGCTCCTCCTCCTCCTTCCCGACCCCTCGCGTCCGGTCCGCACTCCCCCTGCGCTTCCTCCCCTGAGCCGTGCCTGACTGCTCTTCCACTCCTGAATCTCAGGAGCAGGCCTACGCCACGCACCACACACACCTGAGGGCACTTTCTTTTCAATGGCATGCCGGGGTCATCTCAGTTTTTCTTCTGGGTTTAGCTCAACATTCTAACGGTGCCACCTGCAAATGCATTCCAGGGCATCAGAGTCATTATGAAGCTCTGACCGGGGCACAGCTACCTGCCAGGGCTACGCGCAGTCACGCCTAGTGAGGACGTGCCTTCAGCTGCGGGTCTTGCTTGCGCTACAGCTGGGTCATGGCCATTCTCACTGCCACTGTCTCAGCGAGCATCCTCACCCCTGCGACTCCTGAGATGAAACCAATGCTCGAAAGTGAACCTTTAATGTCTTAAGGATCTTCGAGCTTTTGTTGAAAGGGTGACTCACAATGACAGAACTGTCCGGAAGGCAGGTGGGGGGGCGCTCATTACTGAGAGTGCTCCTCATCATCACCTTTATAAGGACCTTTGTGACTCGCTCCTTCAGTGTCTGGTGAATTCTACTGATTAATCTGACAGTTTACACAGTCACAGATCAGCTGGTGTTTTGACAAAATTGTAACTAACTGACAAAGAAAAATTGTTTTCCCAGATTATTTTCTACATAGAATTCCCTCCCACTGACAGCTAAAATGAATACGAGTTTTAAGAGAAAGAAAGAGAACAGATGAAAATATGTTTATATTTCTTGCTGTAAGCAGGCAGAGAGAAATAAAGAAAAAGTTGTAAAAAGAAGAATGGGCCCCATGTTGTAAGACCTGGAGAGGCTAAAAAATATTTTAAAAAATCCATCAATCTATATGCTGCATTAGATACAAACTAAAACAAAGCCTAACTGGTGTTAACGATGCAGAATTTAAAGGAAAAACACCGATGTGGCTCAGCGGCACTCACTGCAGGGGTCAGCAAGCCTCAGCCCGGAGGCCACCTGAGCCCGCTGCCGCCGACCCCTGGCTTAGAGGGCCGCACGCGGAAGGCAAAGGGACGGAGGCAGCCCCGGGCATCGGCGCGCACGGGGGGCACAGCCGCGCAGCGCCTTCTGAGAGGCGGCGGCGCCTGCCCAGCGGCTGGCCGGCGGTGGGCTCACTGTGCGGAGAAGCCCGCGCCCGCAGGCCACGTCCATCCAGGGGAGCCAGCCTGCCAATCCCCCGCGAGCCGGGACCCCAGCAGGAGCGTGAGGCGACCTGGACCTGGAGCTCCACGTCTGCTCCCAAAGCACCGTGAAGAGCAGAAAGGGTGGCTGTGAACCTCCACGACCCACTCCCGCAGCGAAGCTTCGGGCCTAAGCAAGCCCACGCCCGCCCAACAGCACGCTGCACACGGGCTGAGGGACAGCGTGGGCACGGGCACGAGTGCGGCTGACACCCAGAGGGCCACGGACGGCGGAAATTAACAGCCAGAAGGTCCAGCGGGAGAAAGACCCTCCTGACAGCAGCCACAGCGGATCGGCCGTCTAAGACCGACTTAGGACACGTGGGGAGGATAAAAACAACAGAACGCTCAGGAAGGGGTCAGAAGCGGACTTCCACACACGGGAAGGCACATGTTCCTAAACAGGAAGAACCCATATCACACAAATACCAATCCTCCCGAAATTACTTCTTTAAAATTTAAGTCAGCTGCAATTAAAAGCACCCGAACAAGTCCCCCTCCAAAACTAGGCAATTTGATTCTAAAGTTCACACCCAAAGTAAACAAACAAGATGGAACCCCCAAAACTCTGAAAAATAATAGAAATCAAAGACAAGGGGGTCTAGATACCTTTCTGAGTATTAAAACATATTGTAAAAGTTGGATAAACTAAAACAGTATGGTAATGGCATATGATTCAACAAAACAGCTCAGTCAGTCAGGAAAGACATGAATATATACGAGAATTTAAGATACGTAAAAGGCAGCGCCTCAAGTCAGTGTAAACCTGGACTTTTTAGTATATGGTGTTGGGATGTTCTCCATGCAAAAAATAAAACCATACAAGCACTGGAAAAATACTGGTGAATTCCTTATAACCTTAGGAATCTGCGATCTTTCTAACTATGACTTAAACTCCCTAAGCCATAAAGATCTTTTTAAACAAATTCTATTCTATATAAATTTAATTAAGTTTTACATGGTAAAACATCATAAAGTCAAAAGAAAAGCGGAAAACAGGGAAGGATTTACTATAACTATCACAAATGATTAATCTAAAGGTTCCTAGAAAACTGAGATGAAAAGAAATGGGCAAAGGGTACAGACAATTTGCAGAAAAAGACTAATGACCTTTTAAACATACAAAAATATATTCAACCCCACTAAAAAATTCAAATCAACTCTGCACTGAGACGCCACCCATCTATGAGACAGACACATACCCAGAAGTCTGAGAACGCGCTTCGTGGAGAGATGGGCACTCTAGCACAGTCTAGCACAGCCCCTGTCGGAAGGCATATGTGAAACTAAAGATGGCAAAAATACAGATCGAGCAACCTCTTCCCGTGAATTAAGGCTAGTTTTTTTCCTACGCAAGTGGGAAATGGCATGCACGAGTTGCGCACTCTGGATCAAAGGGTGAGACTGGAGACAGCCCGAGGATCCACCCTGGAGGACTGACGGGTGTGCTACGGAGTGGAATGGAAACCTGTGCAGGGACAAAAAAGAATGGAGAAGAGCTTCACAAACTAATAAAGAGTGAGCCCCAGGATACACTGCCAAGTGGAAACACGAAAGGCCAGAGCAGTATACAGGCCAGGCCGCCTCTGGTTGTGGCTGAAGACAGCTGATTATCAGGGATCCTGAAACAGCAACACTTGAATGTTCTTTAACTTCTTTCTTTGAATACTGGCAATTAAAGGACCTGCATCTGGTCTTTCCATTAGAAACTATATCTCAGGATCTCAGGGTAAACAAAAAATTACAGTGGATGAGACAAAGCCGTATTTTTTCAGAAGAATGCCAACTAATAGATCTAGAAGAAAAGACAGATTTAGAAAAATCACCCTTTAGTCAAAAGGTTCAAAACTCCAATTATAAAGTAAATCAGTCGTGGGGATGTAATGTGCAGCAGGGTGACTACAGTTAATACCACTGGATTTTGCACATTTGAAAGTTTCTGAGAGAGCAAGCCTTCCACATTCTCCTCACGACAACTCTGTAACTCACGATGAAACAGTGGATTTAGCAATGAATCACAAAGTGTTAAATGTTAAAACCATAAAGTACCAAACCATCACAGATTATTTTCACTTCTAAGGGAAAAAAACCATAACTCTTATAAACAGATCAGATGATCACCTCTGTAATTTAGTCTGAGCATCACTAACAACCGCATCGTCAGTGTCTGCACTGTGATATGGCGTGTTCCAGTAAAAATATCTAATGTCCATTTATCAAGACTTGCCTCCGATTTCCCAAATACTGGAATTCAGCAGAGGAATAAAGCTAAAGTCACTGTATGTTTTCAGATCAATAAACCAAGGATATAAAAAAGGGAGTATTCCAGGCTGAGAGACTTTAAGCAGACAACCAGGTGAGTGCTCCTGGTTTGAACAAACCAGCTGCAAAGGATTTCACGGGACTGAGTGAAACGTAGATGCAATCTTGTGTGGCAGACGACACAGATTCTTCGTAGTCGCCGCATCACGAAGCAAAGTCTATTGAGGGTGAGGAGAGAAGGGAGCCCTTCTGCGCGGCTCGTGGGAACGTAAATTGGTGCAGCCACGATGCAAAACACTATGGAGGTTCCTCAAAAATGAAAGACAAAGCCGCCGTATGATCCTGCCACCCCGCTTCTGAGTGTCCATCTGAAGAGCACCGAAGCACTAACTGAAAACACACACGCGCCCTCATGCTCACCACGGCATCACTCACAGTGGGAGACGGAGACACACCCTGAGCGCCCTCTAACGAATGAACAACCAGAGAAAACGCGGTGTGTGTGCACGCGCGTTTCTACACATACATAAGACGGAACATCATCTGGCCGTAAGGATGAAACCTTGCCATTTACGACATCATGGGTGAATCTTGAGGGCATCACGCTAAGTGAAATAAGGCAGAGAGACAAGTACCATATGACCTCACTTATACGCGGAATCCAAAAGGAAGAAACAAAAAAAGACAGGCTGACAGCTGCCAGAGGTGGGAGCTTGGGGCATGGGTGAAACGGGTGAAGGCAGTCAAAGGGCAGACCTCCAGGCACAGAACAAATCCGTTAGGGGAAAGGGCTGCGCGGCACAGTGGCGACAGTTAGTAACACTGGACTGCATATTTGAAAGTTCCTAGAAGAGCAGGCCCTCAAAGTTCTCATCACAACAACAACAAATAATTCTGTAACTATGGGTGGTGCTGGGTGTTAACCAGACTTATTGCAGCGACTGTTCTGCAGTACTTACAAATATCAAATCATTATGTTGTACATCTGAAGTTAATTTACAGTAACAGTGTATGCCAATTATAATATATAATGTTGTATGTCAATTATACATGTGTTGTAAGAAAACATTAAAGACAGACACGACAAGAAGCCGAGTCTGCGTCCCCACTCGTTAGCCCCGGGCTGGTTCTGCGAGTGAGGCTGTGTGAGCGTCAGGCCCTCAGAGCACCTTGCGACCCCTCCTCTCGCCCTCCTGGCTGCCTGCACAAGCTGCCCCGAGGCGGCCACGATGGGAAGAAGCTGATCTGCCGCGCTGCAGGGTGAGAGCCACGTGCAGAGGAAGAGAGGGTCTCAACCAGAGCAGCAGCAACTTTCAGACACGGGAATGACACCAGCTCAGCCCTCAAGCCCAGCCAGCCCTCCACTCTACCACATGAGCAAGTCCAGCCAACCCAGAGCATCACGAGAGAACACGTCATTGTTTAAGCAATGAAATTTTAGAGTTACGCGGCAACAGACAATGAGTAGCACCGGATATTAAGTGAAATGAAAATTTATTAACCAGGAAAAATAGATATCATTAATAGATCAAAAGAAAAAAAGCTGGTTACCATTCCTCTGTACAGGACAACTTCATCCTAATAAAGCATGCACGCGTGCACACACACAGACAAAAAGACCTGGAAGAATGTGCTCAGGTAGCAGCAGAGGGCGGCGCCGTGAGGCGAGCTCCGGGCCCTGGCAGCTTCCCTGCCTCTGCTGGCCGCAGCCCCCACGTGCGCGCGCCTGCCTCCGCAGCAGCGGTGAGGTGAGGGCCTATGATGCTTGTTTATTCATCGGAGCAAAGGTCAGCCAGCTGGACCCTGAAAAGCTTCCTGGCGTGCGAGCTCTCGCTACTAATCTCTAGCAGTACACAAAACCTAGATAAAGTCAACCAGCACGCCTCTACAGACAGTTACGGGCTGCAACGGTCTCCCCAGATTCGCGTGTTGAAGTCTCAGCCCCAGTGCCTCAGAAGGTGCCTGTGCTGGTAGTCAGGGCCTTTTAAGGCGGCAATGCAGTTACTGGAGTGAGGCCAGGAGGGCAGGCTCTAATCCAGTCTGGTTGGTGTCCTCACTGGAAGAGGAGATCTGGACACAAGGAGCAACAATGGAGGGTCGGCCACAGGCAGGGCGGCCAGAGGCCCCGCGAGCCGGGCGAGGTGGGCCAGGCCCTTCCTCACGGCCGCCCGGCAAACTCCCCCGGCGCCGCGGCGCGGGAAGGAAGGCCCTTCTGCTCGGTGAGCCGCCCGCTCTCCCATTTTGTCCTGACGGCCCTGGCAGGCTGAGGCCGCACTGGAGGGCTGGCCTGGCGCGCGCTCCGAGCACTAAACAAAGAACAGAGCCAGAAAAACAAACCCACTTCAATGCAGCCCCGTTGGAGATTTCCGACGAGCTTTGTCTTTAGGGTCAGACGGCGCGGCAAGCTGCACCAAGAGGTGGGAGGAGGGGCGCCTGCGGGGCGGGCGGGGCAGGCTCTCCGGTCGCACTGCCTGCCTAGGGACAGCCGTCAGAGCAGCCGGGCCTTCTCGTGGGGCTGTGCTCCTCTGCCCGCGGGCCACCGACAAAGGGCAAAAGGAACACAGCGGCAGCGGCAAGAGCAGCCGCCTCATCAGGGACCGTTTTCCCGTCAAAACCAAAACAGGCCGCTCCTCTACTCTGAGCTTAAAAGTGTTATTTATAAAAACTGCACTATTTACAACAGACAACTTGGGGCACAGCACGGCCAGGGACCAGAGGAGAGGCGGCGGCGGGCGGCGGGCACAGAGCCCAGGAGCCCGGCTCTCCCTCGGGGCTCGCGCTGGTTGTCTGAGCTCAGGCATCTGATCTGACTGTCGTGAGCCTGTTCATTATAAAAGCTTGTTCCCTGAACAAGAGAGTCATTTACAGCGAGTCTTCCTAGACTCCCTGAGGCTCCCGGGGCTACGGTGACCGGGGGAGGGCCAGAAATCCACTGCTCGGTGCCCTGAGACTCAGACTCAAGCTCCGCTCCTCACTTCTGTCTGCCCTCCAACTGAAGGTCTGTTTGCACTTGAGGGAAGGGTTCCGATGCTAAAAATCTTGAAACCATTACACGCTACTGGGAAAAATACAGAAGGAACTGTAGTTTAAAAATCAGTAAACAGCAAAGCTGAACAGATACACACAGGAGGAGAGCAAAGGCCTGAGACACCAGGCAGGCGGTCGCTGGAGTCGGGACCCTGGCCAGACAGGGAGACTGTCGCTAGCGGGTGCAGAAGATTTGGGATGGTTAGGGCACGCCAAGCACTGCAAACTGGGCCTCCAGAAAGGAATGCAATTATAGGCAGCATCAGTAAAAGTATAATTTTCAAAATGAGAGCATTTGAAAAGTCTGTTTCTACCACTAATAATTGGAGAAAGCAAGGGGCACTGCTGGACAGCCTTCATGAGCCAGAGTGGGCCGAGGAGCGGCACTCACCCAAGATGAGGTGGAGCTTGGTCTCCGTCTGGAAGGCGTAGTGCAGCGTCACCAGGAAGGGCGACTGCCGGACGTGCTCCAGCACCTGCCGCTCCGTCCGCGTGTGCTCTGTGCTCTTGGCCTTCTGGACTATGGTGGCTTTCTTCAGAACTTTCATGGCGTACAGCTTTCCAGCATCGTGACCACTTACTTTACGCACGAGAAACACCTTTCCATACGCTGAACATGAAAAGAAGAAATCAGAAGAGTTATTAAAAGGCTACCCAGGCAGAGAGGTAACTGAATGCAGACTGAAGGTTAACAGAGCACAAAGGAACGTTCTCTGAAAGAAAAAGGACCCTCAGCACCGTTTCTGATGGTTCTTTTACACATTTCTTCAAGTTTATGCCAGACATCTCTCTAGGTCTAACCCGCAAATGCAGGTATCTCACCACTGCTGACGAAGCGAGGCTTTCACCCTTTTCCTATTCTTCTTGCCTCAGTATGCTTGCTGCTGCTAAGTCACTTGAGTCGTGTCCGACTCTGTGCGACCCCATAGAGGGCAGCCCACCAGGCTCCCCTGTCCCTGGGATTCTCCAGGCAAGAACACTGGAGTGGGTTGCCATTTCCTTCTCCAATGCATGAAAGTGAAAAGGGAAAGGGAAGTCGCACAGTCGTGTCCGACTCTTCGCAACCCCATGGACTGCAGCCCACGAGGCATCTCCGTCCGTGGAATTTTCCAGGAGTACAGGAGTGGGGTGCCATTAGCTGTAGGTAACTACTGTTATCACGGCCAGTCAACCACAGCCCAATTCTGAACGACCAGGACATGTCAGACATCACACAGAGCCTCTAGATTCTGCTACTGCTGAAAAGAAATATAAATAGCTCTTAATGAGAACCTAAAAAAAAGTCTCATACACACACGAGTCAAGTATCCCAAGTACTCCTCTATACTTATCTCAAAAAGTCTAAAGCAGCAAGAGCTGACCTTGTACAAACAAAAGAGACCTTCAGATTCCTGAGCCAGGGAGCGAACCTGGGTGTGTCTCTCCTGCATTGCAGGCAGACTCCTTACCGTCTGAGCCACCGGGGAAGCCTGTGAAAGTGAAGTGAAGTCGCTCAGTCGAGTCCCACTCTTTGTGACCCCATGGACTGCAGCCAACCAGGCTCCTCCGCCCATGGGATTTCCCAGGCAAGAGTACTGCAGTGGGGTGCCACTGAAAGACTCTAAATAGCAAGCAATACCAGCAGAATCCCCTTGACAGCTCCGGTCGGCAGTTCACAAGTTAGTAGGTGAACCTTGCCACGTGCTCCCTAAGTTTGGGCTCAGCTGGGACAGTCCTGTGTACAGGGCCACTCCACTCTATGTGGAGGCGCTGGGGCCATACTGGATGCCGGGCCCAGAGCAGACATCTGTGCGTATTCACCTAGAGAAGCAGGGAAAGGCCAGGAAGAGGCAGGAGGGAGGAGGAGGAGGAAGGCAGACAAAAAAAACTGATAAAGGGAAGGAGAAGGTCCCCAGTTCACCCCTAGAGGGTATAAAGTCTCTTCCCGTCTCAAAATGCAAACACCTCCTGGGACGGCTGAGACCAGTCCCACTTCTGAAGGGCTTTCGTTGAGACCATTCATGAGCTGGTCTGAGCGCTGATCCGACCTGTGCTTCCACAGTCTCTGCCCACACCTCGACAGTGTTCAGCATGTAATCCTGTCCTAACCCACCCACAAACAAGGCAGCTTTAAGAGGAGGGCCTGAACACTCACTGGAAGGACTGATGCTACAGCGAGGCTGCAGTGCTTTGGCCACTTGACGCTTAGAGCCGATTCACTGAAACAGGCCCCGATGCCGGGGAGACAGAAGGCAGGAGCGGGGCGACAGGGCTGAGACAGCTGGACGGCATCACCGACTCAATGGACGCGAGTTTGAGCGAGCTCTGGGAGGTGAAGGACGGGGAGGCCTGGCGTGCTGCAGTCCCTGGGGTCGCAGAGAGCGGGACACGGCTGAGCACCGAGCAGCAGCAGCAAGGGACGGGCTCTGGTTCAGGACGTGAGTGAGTGAGTGCGGACCCGTGACACCCAATGGACAGAGAATGGAGGCTCTGGTTCAGGACGTGAGGAGTGAGTCAGTGCAGACCCGTGATACACCGCGAGTGACACACAGAGAGTGGTGGTGAGGATCCTGGGAAGCGAGGGAGAACACTCCCTGAGGACCAGGCGACGCGGGCTCTGTGCTAAACACACTCCACACAGCGACCTGCTCGCTGCTCAGCCAGCCAGTGANGTACTTGCTGCTCAGATGGAGCCCCCTACAACAGATGCTTGGCAACACAGCTGGGCCCTGCAGCTGGGCCCAGAGGCAGAGCTCCAGGCTTCAGCAGGGCTCTGGTCTCCGCATCAGCACAGCTGGGACCCGCAGCTGGTCCCAGAGGCAGCGCTCCAGGCTTCAGCAGGGCTCTATAGTCTCCGCATCAGCACAGCTGGGCCCTGCAGCTGGGCCCAGAGGCAGCGCTCCAGGCTTCAGCAGGGCTCTATAGTCTCCGCATCAGCACAGCTGGGCCCTGCAGCTGGGCCCAGAGGCAGCGCTCCAGGCTTCAGCAGGGCTCTAGTTCCGCATCAGCACAGCTGGGCCCTGCAGCTGGGCCCAGAGGCAGAGCTCCAGGCTTCAGCAGGGCTCTATAGTCTCCGCATCAGCACAGCTGGGACCCGCAGCTGGGACCCGCAGCTGGGCCCAGAGGCAGAGCTCCAGGCTTCAGCAGGGCTCTGGTCTCCGCGTCAACATGGAGCGGCTTCAGACGCACCGCCGGCACACTGCAGTGCTCTGACCTTACCAGCTTCTCCAGAGAAAGGGCCTTTCCAAGACACTCCGTCAACAATGTCAGCACAAGAAGACATGGAGTTCACTGGTTTCCAGAGATCAAGTCTAGCAGCGCTTGATGAGGCAACGCTCAAGTTCTACTCCCCCGACTGAGGGAACGCAAACTCCAAAGGCCTTCCCTGGTGGCTGAGCAGGTGCGTGGAGAGCTGGGCTCGATCCCTGGGCTGGGAAGACCCCCAGAGAGGAATGGCTGCCCACTCCAGCACTCTTGCCTGGAGAATCCCAGGGACAGAGGAGCCTGGTGGGCCACAGTCCACGGGGTCTGCAAGGCGTCTCATGACTGAGTGACTGCACCAACTAACTGCATTCAGAAACCAAACGGCAGCGAGGAACAGGCGTTCCCTGGTTGCCTAGTGGTTAGGGCTTTGAGACTTCGCTGCCGGCGCCCTGGGTTCAGTCTCAAGCTGCATGGTCAGGATTGATTCCTGTCTGTGCTTGACAGATGCCTGACCACATGAGCGAGGTACGTCTTTCATTTTAAGGCCCAACAGGCATTGCTGTGTGCTCCCACACTGACAGGCATGGTGGCTGTTTCTAAGGAGAAGCCTGAATCAAGACAACCACACAAGCTTCTTCCAGGCTGGAGGAGGAATTCCACAGGTTGGGGGCAAACTACAGATATATTAGGAAGGACACTTCTGCTCAAACTGAAATATGGATTCAGCATCCTGTTCTGCCAGACACAGTGCAATGTTGCAAACCTTGCTGACAGTGGTCCCCACGGCTCGATGATGAAGGACATCACATGGGCTGAGCTAAGCGCAGCATCAAGGGAAACATCTAGCTCCTCAGACCAGGTTTCAGCCTGCTTTTCCACAGGTGAGACTCTGACCCCACTGGCCGCAGTGGTCAGGACGACCAGGCGTGAGGCGTGAGGCGTGACGGAGAGAAGGTAAAGCAGGCTGACGGTTTTAAAGCGAGACACGCGTGCCGTCACATCGAAAGCTGCTGCACAGACTCAACTACTTTCCAAGCTAAACAAAAGCAGCGTTCTTGCTGAAATTTATCTTGAGCACAATTAAACAGATCTCTTCACTTTATCTGTAAAATCTGAATTCATTAAAAATTTTCAGGAAGCACTGGCATTAAAATGTGATCAATTTGTTTAAAAAAAAACAAACATTTTTATGGTCCATCTGTGGATGCAGTCAGCTTACAATGCCACATGAGTAAATGCAAGGAGAATCCGTCTACGGTTACATGCACTGTTCTGGAGAAAACGGTTAAGCACTAGACAGCCCCTGGATTAACTCCTTCAGTCCCCTGCTGACCCAGAACACACTGTTCCCCGGGATCCGGACGCTTACACTCTGTGAGATCACTGTTCTCTGCCACTCAGACTTTATTAATGCTGCTTTAAACCCTATACACTGCACACTCTGGCTTACCACACTCTGTGAGATCACTGTTCTCCGCCACTCAGACTTTATTAATGCTGCTTTAAACCCTATACATTGCACACTCTGGCTCACCAGTCGTGCCACACTTTGGGTTTACTCCAATCTCGTAACTTCCGTACTGGACTGTTGCTTTAGAACATACCCGTACTGCAGGAGCGCTCCTGGTGGCCCCCTGAACAGCTCCCAACACGAGCGGTGCTCGCCTCTGCGCCCGTGAGACAGCCAGCTGCCCGAGGCCCCAGCCAGCTCCGTGCGCTGCGGCCGCCCGCGCTGCTCCGCCGCCCGCGAGCCTTGCTGGCGTGTGCCTGCCGTGTGTGTTGTTCTTACGTGATTTAATCACGTGGTCATAAGCCACGGAAATGTAGATGTGAAAGAAAAGAGTGAAAATGAGGCTACAGGCTTTGAAAGAGCTACAAGAAGCAGACACCTCGGGGGAAAACAAAACAAAGGCTGTCAAAAACGCAGGCGTGGGCGAAGCAGCTGCAGAAGGCTAAGGGAAAAATTTGTACCCAGATTACTTCAAATGTATCTGGTTCTCACTTCACTTTAAAGAACTGGAAACGTGATTGCAGATGATGCGTTAGGAGTGTGGTTTATGCAAACCATTGTTCAAGTTCAAAGATTCTTGTGCCTGCACACAAAATGAATATGTTATTTATATATTTTAAGTGAAAAGCAGTATGTTCAAAGTATATATTTATATGTCTTTTTAAAATGATTTTCCACTTGAACAAGCTTTTTCTGATTAACCGCAAGTACCAGTGATGTAATCGCAGAGAGATTCCGCTAACTCGGTGATCACAGTCAGTGTTCCTGGAGTTCACCCGCCTCCCCCTTCCAGAACACCGGAATCTTGGTGACGGCGACTTAACCACCAACCATACTGACTCCTCCTCTAAGTGTGCACTCATCCTCATCTAGTAAACGTACCTTTTGTGTTGTCATCTAAATTGTTGCTAAAAAAAATAACCCTTCTGGCTGAAAACACTTCATTTCCCACAACTCCTAAGATGACGAGAATCCTTAATGTAGCCTAAACTACACGCCTCCTCCCTGCCTCTCTCCACTTCTCACCCTCATTTCCTCACTCCTGCAGACAGGACGGCCTCTCCTGACTCCCAGACCAGCGCAGCTCCTCCAGGCCCACACTCTCCCAACACTCTGTCGCAGAAAGGGTCAGAACAGGAGTTTCCATTTACTTGTGGGACTGCCTCACTGCGTAGCTTTCACTGGACTGCAAATCCCACCAATCCATGGACTACGTCTGGTTTTACTCACTCCGTATCATTAGCAAATTCTGGAGCTGGCGCACTGGGGAAACTCAATGTTGAAGGTGTGAAAACAGAAACAGAGAACAAAGCGAAGCCTCTGTAGCGTTCAGCCAGATGCCCTTCTCTGCTGGCAACCCTGACTCCAAGGTGAAGGAAGTCTTTAGGAAGAGAAACTAACGATGCCAGCCCACTGCAGCGCGCGCTGGCCCTCCCCTGAGCGGGCACAGTGGGCTCCCACGCCAGCCCACTGCAGCGCGCGCCGGCCCTCCCCTGAGCGGGCACAGTGGGCTCCCACGCCAGCCCACTGCAGCGCGCGCCAGCCCTCCCCTGAGCGGGCACAGTGGGCTTCCAGGCAGAAACCACTTTCAGGAAAGAAAGCAGTGTTTTAGTCACTCAGTTGAATCTGACTCTTTGCAACCCTGCAGACTGTAGCCTGCCAGGCTACTCCACGGCATTCTCCAGGCCAGAATAATGGAGCGGGTTGCTGTGCCCTCCTCTAGGGGATCTTCCCGACTCAGGCATAGAACCTGGATCTCCTCAATTGCAGGCAGACTCCTTACCGTCTGTGGCTCAGCTGGCAAAGAATCCGCCTGTGATGAGGGAGGCCTGGGTTCAGTCCCTGGTGGGGAAGATGCCCTGGAGAAGGGAAAGGCTACCCACGCCAGGATTCTGGCCTGGAGAACCCCATGGACTGCATAGTCCATGGGGTTGCAAAGAGCTGGACACAACTGAGCGACTTTCGCTTCACTTTCCCTTTCTTTACCGTCTGAGCTACCAGGGAAATCCCCAATCCTTTTAGCATAGGATTACGTATGCCGCCTGACAACATTCCCTAGCTCAGGAAACTTAGCTGCCACCACTGTGGGAAAGAAAGTATCTTAACATGGTGTCATCTCTCTCTGGCCACTGCTTTGCAACCTGCCTCAGCTACATAAGAATTGACCACAATGCCTGGCCACATCCCATCCTCATATATGATTTAACTTGAGAAAAGATCTCTGGCTTTACACATGTGACGCGTCCCAGACACTGACAAGCAGTCCACCTGCCTTCCCCACTCCAGTCTCTCTCTGCTGCTGCTGAGTCGCGTCAGTCGTGTCCGACTCTGTGCGACCCCACAGACGGCAGCCCTCCAGGCTCCCCCGTCCCTGGGATTCTCCAGGCAAGAACACTGGAGTGGGTTGCCACTTCCTTCTCCAATGCAGGAAAGTGGAAAGTGAAAGTGAAATCGCTCAGTCGAGTCTGACTCTCAGCAACCCCTTGGACTGCAGCCCGCCAGGCTCCCCTGTCCCTGGGATTCTCCAGGCAAGAACACTGGAGTGGGTTGCCACTTCCTTCTCCATTGCATGAAAGTGGAAAGTGAAAGTGAAATCGCTCAGTCGAGTCTGACTCTCAGCAACCCCTTGGACTGCAGCCCGCCAGGCTCCTCCGTCCATGGGATTTTTCAGGCAAGAATACTGGAGTGGGTGCCATTTCCAGTCTCTCTGGGCCAGTTTTTTCCAGCTGTGGGCTATGACTTGTTAGTGGATAACGATACCAACTTATTGGGTTCAATGGGCATTCTGGAATGAAAGTACTCAAAAAAGAACTGAATATACTAAAAAGTGTTTCAGGAACATGTGGAGTTATCAGTTCATTTCAGTCGCTCAGTCGTGTCCAACTCTTTGCGACCCCATGGACTGCAGCACGCCAGGCCTCCCTGTCCATCACCAACTCCTGGAGTTTATTCAAACTCAGGTCCATCGAGTCGGTGATGCCATCCAACCATCTCACCCTCTGTCGTCCCCTTCTCCTCCTGCCTTCAGTCTTTCCCAGCATCAGGGTCTTTTTCCAGTGAGTCAGTTTTTCGCATCAGGTGGCCAAAGTATTAGAGCTTCAGCCTCAGCATCAGTCCCTCCAATAAATATTCAGGACTGATCTCGTTTAGTATTGACCGGTTGGATCTCCTTGCAGTCCAGGGACTCTCAAGAGTCTTCTCCAGCACCACGGTTCAGAAGCATCAGTTCTTCGGTGCTCAGCCTTCTTTATGGTCCAACTCTCACATCCATACATGACCACTGGGAAACCCACAGCTTTGACTAGATGGACCTTTGTAAGCAATGTCTCTGCTTTTTAATATGCTGTCTAGGTTGGTCATAGCTTTTCTTTCAAGGAGCAAGTGTCTTAATTTTAAGGCTGCAGTCACCTTCTGCAGTGCTTTTGGAGCCCCAAGAAAATAAAGTCTGTCACTGTTTCCACTGTTTCCCCATCTATTTGCCATGAAGTGATGGGACCAGATGCCATGATCTTAGTTTTCTGAATACTGAGCTTTAAGCCAACTTTTTCACTCTCCTCTTTCACTTTCATCAGGAGGCTCTTTAGTTCCTCCTCACTTTCTGCCGTAAGGGTGGTGTCACCTGCGTATCGGAGGTGACTGTGTTAGGCACACGTGTGGGCACACGGGCTGTAAACAAGTCTAAGCACACGAGAGAGGGACAGGAGGGCAGCAGAGAGCCGTGCTGGGGGCAGAAGCTCTGACGCCTGGCTGCCCAGCTTCGATTCCTAGACATGCTGTTCAGTAACTGTGTGAAAGGAAGTGAAAGTTTATTCGACAAGTCATGTCTGACTCTTTGCAACCCCATGGTCTACAGCCCGCCAGGCTCCTCTGTCCATGGAATTTTCCAGGAAAGAATACTAGAGTGGGTAGTCATGCCTTCTCCAGGGGATCTTTCCAATCCCGGGAGTGAACCCAGGTCTCCTGCACGGCAGGCAGATTCTTTACCGTCTGAGCCACCAGGGAAGTACAAACTGTGTATCCCTGGGCACAACAGGTAACACAACTGTGCCTCAGTTTCGTCATTAGGGACAGCAACAGTTCTTACATCATACGGTCTGGGGACTTTCGACATTAACGTACGGATTAAGGAAGGCCTGGCAGATAACAAGCGCCACACGGATGTTAGTGGGGAGCCCGTGTGCCCGCATGCGCTGCCTCCGTCTCTGCACACGTGAGCACACGCTGCCTGCCACGCAGAAGCACGCCTATTCTGCCCTGTGCCTAATAGTCCAGAAGCCTGAAAGCTGCAGCTCTAGATGACCTTCTATGCTTTTCCTTAAAAAAAAAATGCAAATTAGGTAGGCCAAAGAATTCTCCCTTTCTATCCATCTCTTGGTAACCTCAGGGTTAAATTTAAGACACAATTACAATGACTATCTCAGCCCAGATTTCTACATCATCTATTTCACTTTCCTGTTATCTGATTTTTGCTCTATTTTCAGCTTTAAGTTCCTAATTTTTTTATTCTATTTTTGAAAATGCCCTTAAATCTCTATTTGAAAACTGGTACATTTTAAGATACATTTAGAATAAAATGCACTTGATTTTACGTATTTATCAAACAGAAGCACTGATTCCTAAATTCCTTTATAGAACAGATACCTTATTTGCACACTAAATTCCAAATCTTAAAAAATACATAACTATATAAAACTTAATATTGCAACTATAAAACTTAGTATTTCAACATAATTTCAAAATAGAAACAAGAGAATTTGAGCCATTTAATTCAATCATTTTTAGTCACTGTTGTCAGGATTTTTAAAATAAAAACAAAATGTCTAAGACTAATAAAGATAGACTGATTAAAATAGATTCTTCTTCTAACATACAAAGAGCTATAAACCCAAAACATGCCTGCATACGTAAACAGATGCTATAGGCAAACATGAGACATGGTAAAAGCACATGAAATTATAGGCAGTAACTTTTTACGCAACAGACTGAGATAGGCTATTTGTTTTAGGTTTAAACCTGTATATCCCCTCTAGAAGATATACAACACCGATGACCTAGAAGACAATAAAAGCATCAGCATTCTACATATAATCCAATTAATATTTTAAACTAACCAGGGTCAAATGTGACTCATTTAGTTAATTACTTTAAATGGTCAAATACAGTTACTCAGCTGAAATCGAGACCACAAAACCAATGCATTTTCTCATGGATGGTGTTAGCTTCTTAAAAAAAAAGATTTAATATGTGAGAAGGTTGGCAATAGAAAATAGCTCCAGGAATGACTGTCTATGGACTCCATTCATGCCCACTGGGTCAGCTTGGATAATCAAAGACTGAGTGCATGGCGTCTGCTAGACCAGCGCCTTTTAACTTCAGAGAAAGCACGCGACACCACGGGTACTACTCCCGCTAACAACTGCACGTGAGCACGTGGCGCGGCCCTCTCCCGACCATCTCCGACCGATGACCCGTGCAAACCACATGGCATTCTTATCCCTGGTCCCCGATGGCTTGAAAACCAAAGATCCATCAGGAAAGGAGAAAGCGCTGCAGAGGAAGCCACGTCCCACTGTGAGGCTAGACTAGAACTGATCACCCACGGAGTGTGATCACCAAAGGACCCGCTAAAAGGAAAACACAGGAGATCACAGCAAGCGAGCTGTCTGGGTTTAAACGCTTGCCTCCTCTCTCTCGCTCCAAAACTTCCCAGGTTCAGGCTGAACCCAGACCCGAGCCTTGGCCACACGCTGCTGAGGCTCCTCCTCTGCCCCTACCACCCCCTCACCCTTCACCCTTCTCTGAGCATTCCTGCAGGAAGTCAAGCGCGATCCATTCTAGCAAACGTGACCTAGGACAGCATCAGTAATGAGTCAAACTGTATTTACACTAGGGAGATAATGTCAACCAACATCCTTAAGTGGAATCATCTTTTGATTTTAGACTAAAACATCACAAATATTTAACCTCTAAGATTTCCTTAGGCACTGCAGGCCTACACTGAAACCTAAGGAACAGTGGGCACACACAGATGCAAAACTATAAACTTTTTAAAATGACGATTTTGACAATTTACCGAATACAGGATTTTAAAAGCACTATTTTGATAGAATACTTTCCAAACACCTAAAGGGAATTTAATGACAAATGATGACTAAGTCATCATTTTTGAAACAGTCTGTACATGACTCAATCAGGTGTTTTTCCCTTGCATCATGTGGCCAAAAAGTAGCTGTGTCTTCCAGCTGCCTGGTGCAATTCCTAGCACCATCTAGTGGCAAATGATCCAGAAGAAAAAGAAACGTCGTCTTGTTTAATGAATGAGACATGTTTCTGAAAAGTCTGCAATAAAAAGCATAAATATCTACATATTTCACAAGGCTAACCCTGTTAGGGAGGACTTCCATGGAATCTGGGTTTTGTTTGTTTGTTTAGCTGCGAAGTCGTGTCAGACTCTTGCAACACCACAGGCTGTAGCCCACCAGGCTCCTCTGTCCATGGCATTTCCCAGGCAATAGCACTGGACTCGGTGGCCATTTCCTTCTCCAGGGGATCTTCCCCACCCAGGGATCGCCACGTCTGCACTGGGAAGCAGATCCTTTACCACCAAGCCCCCCGGGAAGCCCAGCGTCTGACCCCAAAGAGCAAAGAACCATCAGCGTGAACATCCGAGGGTGGCGCTGACAGCGGCGTGAGCGGCACACAGCCATCCCTCCGCGGACGGCCCCCGAGGGACGGCTCCCACAGGACAGCCTGTAGGACCTGCCGATCACATGGCCACCCCTCCCCTCACGTCCAGAAAAGAAAGAGTAAAAGAAAAGAGCAATTTTCTTATGAGGGCACCAGGGACTGAGGAAGACAGAAATGGCTGCTGCTCATTAGATATTACTGGAGGCGAGGCATTTTGAATCTCTACACTCAATCAGCGCTCATTTGAAGATCTTATAAACCCCGAAACAAACATTAAGTGAAGATCACATTATTCAACTTGCAAGTCTGTATGTAATATGTCTTTTTAAAAAGTGCTCACTGGGGAGGCTCGAGAGGGAGGGGATATGTGTATACACACAGCTGATTCACTCTGTGGTACAGCAGAAACTGACAACATTATAAAGCAATTACACTCCAGTTTAAAAAACGCTCACCACTCTCTTCCCTGCACCCGAAACAGTACCCGCCTCTTAACAAATGCAGGTGAATGAATGAGCAATGGGAATGAAGGGAACGGGTCTGAATACAAAAGCGACATGACCACACTTACACTTAGGGAGGAAGACTCCGGCTGTAGTCAGAGAGAGACTAGGAAGGCACAGCCTGAGACTTAAGATCTTCTGGTGGTTATGTGTCCCTATTTATTGCTGGACATATGTTGGTTTCAGAACAAAGTATTTGTTAAGAGATGACGACCACTCGTGTATCAAGCTAATAATCCGAGGCACTGATGATGCACTAGCCTGGCTCTGTTAGACTCCAGGCTTCTCTCCCTTTCAGATACATAGCTTATATAGCATTTACTATGTATCAGGCGATCTAGATGTTTCATTACTCATTTCACGCATATTTTACGCATATTTTGGGGCTTCCCAGATAGTGCAGTGGCAAAGAATCTGCCTGCCAACCCGGGAGATGAAAGAGACCCGAGTTCGAACCTGGGTCAGGAAGATCCCGTGGAGGATGAGATGGCAACCACTCCAGTATCCTTGCCTGGAAAATTCCGTGGGCAGAGGAGCCTGGCTGGCTACAGCTGATGGGGTCGCCAGGAGTCGGACACGACTGAGCAACGGAACACCCGTGTGCATTTCAGCATAAGACAGTTAGCCTGACACACCGAAGGCTGTTCCGAGTAAGACTGTTAGCCTGACACACCGAAGGCTGTTCGCGAAAGACTGTTAGCCTAACCCACAGAAGGCTGTTCTATGTAAGACTGTTGGCCTGACACACAGAAGGCTGTTTCGTGTAAGACTGTTAGCCTGACACACAGAAGGCTGTTCCGCGTAAGACTGTCAGCCTGACACACCGAAGGCTGTTCGCGAAAGACTGTTAGCCTAACCCACAGAAGGCTGTTCCGCGTAAGACTGTCAGCCTAACCCACAGAAGGCTGTTCCGCATAAGACTGTTAGCCTAACCCACAGAAGGCTATTCCACGTAAGACTGTCAGCCTAACCCACAGAAGGCTGTTCCGCATAAGACTGTTAGCCTGACACACCGAAGGCTGTTCCGAGTAAGACTGTTAGCCTGACACACCGAAGGCTGTTCGCGAAAGACTGTTAGCCTAACCCACAGAAGGCTGTTCCACGTAAGACTGTCAGCCTAACCCACAGAAGGCTGTTCCGCATAAGACTGTTAGCCTGACACACAGAAGGCTGTTCCGCGTAAGACTGTTAACCTAACCCACATAAGGCTGTTCTGTGTAAGACTGTTAGCCTGACACACAGAAGGCTGTTTTGTGTAAGACTGTTAGCCTGACACACAGAAGGCTGTTCAGAACCTAGAACGTTTGAAAAGCTAAAGAAGAAAACAAAGAAACACAGTCTTCATTGGCATTTTATTTTTAAGGAGACACAAGAAACGTGGGCTCAATCCCTGAGTTGAGAAGATCCCCTGGAGTGGGAAATGGCACTCTACTTCAGTATTCTTGCTGGAAAATTCTATGGACAGTGGAGCCTGGCGGGCTATAGTCCATGGGGCTCAAAGAGTCGGACATGATTAAGCAACTAAACACACATACACACAATACACAAATCAACTCTTTAGAAATGCTAATGAATCTCAACCACCAATAACGTTTATGAAACGTTTGCTGTTAGGTTTTTAGTATGAGAAATATAACTTTAGTTGGAATTACTCCCAGATATGCTAACAAAGTGACCACAAGAAAGAACTAACAGTCTGTCCTCATGAAGAAGCCCTAAATAATTGTTTTTCTAATTTAGGGTGCAGCTTTACAGTAGAATCCCCTGTTGAATACATGATCATAACTGGCGTTTATCTAGCAATTGGCGATTCATATCGATTATCTCATTGACGTTGTAACAACATCGTGGGATAGGTACCATTAACTTTGGCCAACAGGGACTTAGGCTCACAGAGTTCATGTAATTTACCCAAGGAACACAAGTAGGCAACGGTGAGGTCAAGATTCAAGCCTGAGTCTCCCAAGTCACCGCTGATAGCCACGTACCTCACAAATATGAATGCACCACAATTAGAAATCAACTCAAATGCACCCTTTATAGTTCCATGACAAAGTTTATCCTTTTTTGCCATAATGACAAAAAATATCTGAAATACAGATCAACCACGATGAATAAGGAAAACTCAGAAAGAATGCAGGCTCCACTTCATTACACACCAGAATGACTAACAATGCACAGTGAGCCCACTTACAGACTTCCTTCCACACTTGGGTGGAGCAAAATGGTCAAAAGGAAGGCAGCAGGAAAGGTAAAAAGAACAACTAGGATCACTACTCCCACAACAGTCCAAAATTTCATCATGAAACAAAGACACTTCCTGAATCTGGAAGTATCAATCTCCAGAGGACACAGCTGCCGACCGTGGGGAGGGAGCGGGGCAACAGGGTTGGAGACAGACTACGAAGACCTTCAGAGTCCACAATCCAGAAGAAAAACGGCAGCTGTGAACGCAAGTGCAGAGAGCCGCTCAGGGCCCTGTTCCCTACCACGGACCTCCAGGGCCACAGTTCAGAGAAGGAAGCAACTGCGCAGGGTCTGGACGGGTGGGAAAGAGAAAAGCATGAACGTGGGGAAGGAGATAACGCGGGGCCTCAGGGAACCGGAAAGACACATAACCGCAGGGGAGTGAAAACCAACCAGACTTGTGAGCAGGCGGAATATCCGGGTAACTGCAGAAAGAGACAGGAGAAGGCCGAGCTAAGCCTGAGAGGGAGCAAAGGATCTGGACGTGCATAATTAACTGGAAAAAGGCACCAAAAGTTCTGGACCAGAAGGACAGCAGCATGACGCTGAGTTTTAATGAGGCTGCATTTTATCCACAACAGGACGTGTATAAAATGCGTAAGACGGGAGAGAGGACTTGCAGAAAGTCCAGTTTAAAACCAGGCCTCATCAGCAACCCGTGTATAGGGTGGTGCAGGCCAGGGCACTGAGAGCGCAAAAGGCACACCCAAGGGTCATGCTGAAAGAAAAGTTACAGGACTTTTGTGAGAAATAAGAAAGTCAAAATAGAGAAGGATCAAGAATTATTTGCAAGTGTCTAGCTTAGGAAACTCATCAGCAGATTAGCAACAGATTAAAAGAAATAAGATAGCTGAAAACGGAAATCAATACTCTAAGTTTTTTTTTTTCCCCATAAATATCACATGTATTTAAATATGAGATCAAAAAGTAAACCTTTCATTTTCCAATATTCCACGAAGTCTTCAAGATACTGAAGGAACAGAATTTTTTCTGGCTCAAAGTACATAAAATTAAATCATCAGAAGAGTTCTCTGTTCCACTTCCAAAGAAAGCCTGACAGGACACATTAAAGCATCTGACGAGGCTTTTCTATCACCCTGAGTAGCTCTGGGGGAAAATTACCTTAAAAAGGTAATGGAACTGAAAGATCAGTGGTAGAATTTTTGGATAAAAATTGAGATTTTACTATAATCGTAATAAAAGTTTCCACCTGCTCCATTTAGTCATCAAAACTGTGATTTTAAATACAGAAATACCTACAATGACACCTAGCAGTGATTCCAGCTTCTCCCAAGAGCAGGATGCGGTCAGCTGACAGACAGGAAAGGCAGGAGCCATGGCTGACACAGCCCAGTCACAGGAAGAAGCACCGTTTGGAAACACAAGTAAAGCGTTACCCTGAACTCTTTTCTCATCTTTGCAGAATTATCTTAAAGACCTGTCTACGGTCACGTT
Organism: Redunca redunca; assembly: GCA_006410935.1. NCBI lineage: Eukaryota > Metazoa > Chordata > Mammalia > Artiodactyla > Bovidae > Redunca > Redunca redunca. The sequence goes on from SJYQ01008234.1 coordinate 377,786, forward strand.
GCTCCAAAAAACTGAGGTAAACAATAAGATAAAGTGCTAAATATGTTGAAAGAAAATCCATCCAAAGTTTGTTCTAAAATCTGGCCTATAATTTTTCTTCTTCATAGTCGTGTGTTTTTGGAATCAAGGTAATGCTAGCCTTACACAACGAGCTGGAAGAAACAATTCCATTCTTCTGTTCTCTGAATTTGTGAAAGGTCAGCATTATCTGCCTTGGCAGAACTCACTCCAGAAACCACCAAGGGACTCCCTGATGGCCCAGTGGCTAAGGATCTGCCACCCGGAGCTGGGGACAGGGGTCCACTCCTGGCCTGGGAAGAGTCCCACGTGCCACAGAGCAACCTGGCCTGTGCACCCACCACTGAGCTTCAGCACCAGAGCCCACGCTCGGCAACAGGAGGCCAGCGGCCTGCAGCCAGAGAGGAGCCCGCCTGCTGCAACTGGGGAGGAGCCCGCCTGCTGCAATTGGAGAGGAGCCCGCCTGCTGCAACTGGGGAGGAGCCCGCCTGCTGCACCTGGAGAGGAGCCCGCCTGCTGCAACTGGGGAGGAGCCCGCCTGCTGCACCTGGAGAGGAGCCCGCCTGCTGCACCTGGAGAGGAGCCCGCCTGCTGCCTAACTGGAGAGAGCAATGAAGACCCAGAGCAGCCACACAGAAGTGAACAAACAAATATAAAAACTGTACCAAGTGTTTTCCCAGCAGGAAACTCACTGACCGGTTTCTTTAGGGTTTAAAGGACTATTCAGGCTTTCTATTCTTTTTTCAATCAATTTGGTGTTTTACACATTTCAAGATTCATGTGCATGTAAAAACTGGGGAAACTACCTCAGACCACTAACTTCCTATCACTTCCCAAATTGTGTGCCATCTCTGTCCAACGTTTCAGTTTTCTGGTTGTTACCCTACAAGCTCAGACATGTGACCAGGGTTTACACAGTCGGCACTGTTTAGATCTTTATTCACCGACAGTTTCTGCATCTCAGATTCTCTCCTGAGATCACTTTCCTTCTCCCTAAAAGTGTATCTTCTAGCGAGGATGCATCGGATCAAGAAAAAACACACTCAGCTTTCCTAAGTCTGAAAATGTCTAATTTGCCCTTACTTCTGTAAAACAGCTTTGCTGGGAATCCAATTCTAGATTGACAGTTATTTCTCTGGGGACTGTTGGGACATTCTTCCGCACAGCTATGGTATTCACGTGGTTGCTGCAGAAAAGTAATTTGCTAGTCTATTCGCAAGTCAGTCTTCTCTCCCTGGCAGCGTCTAGGGTCTCTCTGCCTCGGGTGCTCATCAGCTCCTCTCACGTATCTGTGTAAGAATCCCTTTACAGTAACACTTGTCTGAGACTTTCTGTTTCCTAAATTTACAAATTCATATATTTAATCAGTCCTAGAAAACGCTCAGCTGTTATCTCTCTGGATGTTTACCTCTGCCCACTCTGTCTGCTCCTTCTGGGACTCTGATCAGATGAATTCACATGCTGACAAGACTAGCCATGCAATGAGCAGGTTCAGTGCAAAATGAAAAAGTGGGGCGCCTTGTTCACAAGCTATTCAGAATTCCAGAGGGGTGGAAGCAGAGCATGAGATCAAACACGAGGCTCCTCTGGTGTGGGGGCCTCTGCACCTGCACGAGCCACATGCCCGTGAGGCCCTGACTTCAGATAAGCAAGGACAGTGACAGTGAAAATCCTGAAGGCAGAAGGGAGTAGAAATCAGAAAACCAGGAAACATCTCCCACCCAGGGACAGCCACACACATCATTCTGACGCACGGATCAGAAATTTCTCTATATATCTACATGCAGATATTTAGTCACACTATTTCTATATTACGGAAATGGGATGTCATACATTCTCTTCTACAGTCTTTTTTCAAATTTACTATATTATGGAGAGCTTTCAAAAACTTTAGTAAATACAGATCACTTCAATCCTATCGTTCAGATAAAAGAACATACAGTTACATGGTCATTTAAGCAAATTCACATTCTTAGGTTTCTGAAGAGTCTTGAGTTTTTCACTTTTAAAAGTGATGAGCATGGGCTCTCAATAAAGTTGAGTGTGGACTGAATGAGCCAATCAGTATAAACCGCACTTCACAGAGTGCTTGGCAAGTAACAAACTCTCCATAAATGTTAGTGGTTCTATAAAATATCATGTCTTGTGTAAAAACTGAATTCATCTACACTCCCAACAGCAGGGTAAGAGAGAGTTTTTTTTCTTGATCCTTACCAATTCTTTTAAATCTTGCCTTTTGTATTTCTTCTCTTTTTCAATTTGGTTTCTATTGCAAAGTGAATCAGGCATACGTGCACACACATCCCCTCTTCTCCAGAGTCCCCTCCCCTCTAGGTCACCACGGAGCTCTGCGCAGTCCCTCAGCTACACAGCAGGCTCCGTGTGGGAGTGGCCTGCTTCACACACAGCGCCGCCGGTGTACACTGTCGATCCCAACGCAAATGAGGCCGTCTGTGCCATGCGTTTCCTCTAGGAATGCTCTGTCCGCATTCTCCGGCAGCTCTCCTAAGGGATCCCTACTGTTTCAAAATTTAACGATTCTGTTTCGGAGATGTCAATCCTTTGTCATGGGGTATCAAGTGCTTTATTTTTTTTCTCTTAAAAAAAAGAATTAAAGACTTACCTCCAGTTCCTAAGACCTTCAGGAGCTCAAAATTTTCAATCCCCACCTTCTCTGCATGTCCTGTTAAATTAGCTAAAAAAAGAAAGAGAAAAAATAAACAATTAAGGGTCTGAGCAACAGGAGACAGTCCCTGGGGCTTCTGTTGTTCCGCAGTGTTTCATTTCTTGGAACGATAAATAAGGGTTCACTTGATCACTATTTGTTAAACAGCACAGCTACGCTTCGTGTAATTTTCTGTATCTCATATATTACAACTTTAAGAATTTTGTTGCTATGTATCATTTGAATCGAAGGTCAACCATCAAGTGCTATATGACTTTCTACTGACCAAATAAACTGAAAGTGAACACAAATTCTAATATGTAGACAGATATGCAGAAAGAAAACTGGACAGATTCAGAAGATGCATTCATTTATTCAACAAACATTTACTGTCTGTAAAGCCCCTCCAAGGCCACAGGCTGTGCTCCACGCCCACTTCCGCCCCAAGTGCACGAGCAGCCTGCGCCCCGGCCCCCGACCGCGCTGCGCCCCGGCGCCCGACAGGCTGCGCCCCCGCGCCCGACACGCTGCGCCCCGGCGCCCGACAGGCTGCGCCCCAGCGCCCTAATGTGCAAGCGCTGATCTCAGTGAAGCCAGCCCAAAATTCTAGAACTATGCCGAAAAACAAGAACTCTTCAAAAACACTTTCTGGAATAAACGAAATGAGGATGCCTTATAATGAGTGTCTCTCAGTGTGCCCCACTGAACTCTGGTCCCACTCTACGAGAAGTTAAGAAGTGTGATGTTGGGGGAAGGCGGGGAAGAGTGCTCAGGCTGAAAGGAATCTGGAAACAGTCAGCTTGAAGTTTCACAAGTCTCTTTAATGCCGAACCTCACAGACACCACACCGTGAAAACACACATCTGGGTCTTCAAGACTGAGACGCTTACAGCCGTCAAGTTCACTGGACCGCAGGCTGCTCTGTATGGTGATGCGCATCCCCAGCGTGTGAACCAGCAGATTAGAAAGACGGGGTTGAGAGAGGCTCAGTTCAAATCCTAGTTCTACCGCTTAAAAGCTCTGTAATCTTAAACAAATTACTTAACTCTTCTGTATTTCAGATCCCTCTAGTGTAAAATGGGGATCATAAAAAATGCCTGCCCTCAAAGCATACTGGTGCCTGCAACTTACGTTCAAACGTGTTTTTAAAAAGATGGATTGATGGGAGAACACAGGTATGGACGGATGCGTGGCAGAGGGCTTACCAGGGGCTCAGTGGCAGAGAGCCCACCTGCGATGCAGGAGCTGGGGGCTGGGTTCCTGGGTCGGGAAGAGCGCCTGGCAGAGGGCGTGGTGACCCACTCCAGGTTCCTGCCTGGGGGATCCCCTGGGCCGAGGAGCCTCATGGGGTACAGTCCACAGGGGCTGACGGAGCGTGCACACGTGTGATGGAGAAGGAACAACAGATGCTAACCGAAGAGGCTAGACAGTGAGTGAGAGGGCGCTCAGCTCTCTGCATTATGCTTGAAAATGTTCATAATAAAATGGCAAATGATAAAAATAGGGCCTTGTGATGATTCTGTGAGCTTAATTCACACAGTATTCGGTGTGTTCAACTAAGACTATTAGTGTTTGTAAATAAATTTATGCTTTGGACTACTGGACTTCCCTGGTGGCTCAGCTGATAAAGAATTCGCCTGCAATGCAGGAGACCTGGGTTCAATCCCTGGGTTGGGAAGATTGCCCTGGAGAAGGGAAAGGCTACCCACTCTAGTATTCTGGCTTGGAGAATCCATGGACTGTAGTCCATGGGGTCACAAAGAGTTGGACATGATTGAACAACTTTCACTTTCACTTTTGGGACTATAATTATTTTTAAAAAATTAGACTTAGAACTTTTAACTAGAATTAAAAGTTTCAGAGGGAAAAGCAATTTCAGCATCTTTCCAAAGTTTAACTAAATGCATTAACTTAAAAAAAATATTTTAAATTGTGGTCACAATTAACCAGAGAACATACGCTTAACCATTTTTAAACATATGCTGCTGCTAAGTCACTTCACTTGTGTCTGACTCTGTGCAACCCCATAGACAGCAGCCCACCAGGCTCCCCCATCCCTGGGATTCTCCAGGCAAGAGCACTGGAGTGGGTTGCCATTTCCTTCTCCAATGCAGGAAAGTGAAAAGTGAAAGTGAAGCCACTCAGTCGTGTCCGCCTCTTAGCAACCCCATGGGCTGCAGCCGTCCAGGCTCCTCCGTCCATGGGATCTTCCAGGCAAGAGTGCTGGAGTGGGGTGCCATTGCCTTCTCCGTTTTAAGCATATAACACAGAACTATTGTGTTAACTCTAGGTACATGGTCGAAACAGAGCTCTAGAATTTGTTCACTGTGCAAAACAAGTTTCATTGAACAATGACTCTCCTCCCTCTCTTCCAAACTTCCAGAAACCACCATCCCATTTTCGGTTCCTAAGAGTTTGACTATTAACGCATACTTTCATAGAACAAACCAGTGTACATGGTCCAGGCCTCAAGTTCACACTGGCTTCAGTATAAATCTACAGTGAATACCCAAGGTAGAGTCTTAAGATCAATACAATGAAATAGCACACCCTCCTGTAGCATGTCACAGACTACAGGAGCAAGCTCCCAGGAAACCATCACTTCTGAAATGATGAGTTGGCTCTAAATGAACAATGAAAGTTCTGTTATTTATTGTGTAACTGAATGCTAAGTTCTGTTATTTTATTAAAAAAATTTTGAAGTTGAAGACGTTATTAAAGAGTCACATGTTAAAAGTTACTACTCCCGATTCTATTAGGCATCATCTTTTATTTACAAGGAGATGTGTGACGGCCCAGCTTTCCAGAAGCACGGTCCATATGTTAGGGGAAGCACACCGACTAGAACCGCCCACCGGGCAGGCACCAGAGTAACCATCTGCACGAGCTGTTTCACAGCAGGGGGTCCTGGTAAGGAATACAGAACTAGTAAGCCACCACCAGCTGAAGAGTTCGGGAAAGGTCGAAAGGAGACACCACACGTCCGACCACCTCCCGGGATCCTTCTCCCTGGCCTCCATCTTGGCTGGACAAGGCGTGTACCGCCAGGAAGGACTCTGAGTCAGAATGACTGGCTGAAGACCACCCGGAAACCAACCCCGTTCAAACCTGCGAGCCATGTGGCAGAGCGGTCCTCCGGGCCCTCACCCTGCTGCTCTCCGCCTGGGTGCCCCTTTCCCAGTAAAATTTCTTGCACGGTCAGCGGTACACGTGTCTCCTCAGACAATTCATTTTCGAGTGTTAGACAAGAGCCCAGTTTCGGGCCCTGGAAGGGGCCCCCCTTCCTGCAAAACATATACTATTTCTCCCATATCTATATTTGTAGCTAGACTAAGGGAGATAAGGAACTCTCTTCTGACACACAGTCACTTCAGCCTTTTTTTCACTAACCACAGAATTTTCCTCACAGAAAATCAGAAGAGGTCATAGGTTAATTACACTTGGTTCTTCTATGCAGAGCACATCATGAGAAACGCCGGGCAGGAGGAAGCACAACCTGGAATCAAGATTGCCGGGACAAATATCAATAACCTCAGATATGCAGATGACACCACCCTTATGGCAGAAAAGTGAAGAGGAGCTCAAAAGCCTCTTGATGAAAGTGAAAGAGGAGAGTGAAAAAGTTGGCTTAAAGCTCAACATTCAGAAAACGAAGATCATGGCATCCGATCCCATCACTTCATGGGAAATAGATGAGGAAACAGTGGAAACAGTGTCAGACTTTATTTTTGGGGATTCCAAAATCACTGCAGATGGTGACTGCAGCCATGAAGTTAAAAGACGCTTACTCCTTGGAAGAAAAGTTATGACCAACCTAGACAGCACATTCAAAAGCAGAGACATTACTTTGCCGACTAAGGTCCGGATAGTCAAGGCTATGGTTTTTCCAGTGGTCATGTATGGATGTGAGAGTTGGACTATGAAGAAAGCTGAGTGCAGAAGAATTGATGGCTTATAATAACATACTTTATCCACCTTAAGTTTCTCTGGGAATTTATCTTTCTTGGCCTTTCCTTAATTAAGAATGCTCAGATTCCAGTGAACAAGCTGAGAGGTAGGATCTGCTTTAGAGAAGAGTCCCCGTGGCGCAGCGGAGCTCGCCCAGGTCAAGGACTCACTGTAAGGACCAGAGATCAAGCTCATGCTCTGTCTTAACCTGCACTGGGGCCCAGGCAGGTGCACCTGCAGGAGGGTTTTTACCCAACGCTCACAGCTTACACTGGGCTCGCTGCTGGTGTATATTCACTCTGCGGCTTCGGACAAACGCATCCACCACCACAGCGCGCAGTATCACTCAGAGTGGTCACCGTCCTGAACACCCTCTGTGCAGGCTTCTGTGTGGACATCAGACTCAGCTCCTTCGGGTAAATACCTAAGAGTGCAGCTGCTGGGTCATGCTGTAAGCTCACCTTCAAGTTTCCTTTTTTTGAAAATTCATCTGAATTTGTTACAACTTTTACAGCAGAATGTGACTTGGGCATCACATTTCCGTTCACAATACTTGCTCGAGTTACTTTTACACGGGCTTTACAACATGCCTGGACAGGCTTATCTTTCTGCTACTCTAAACACTGTTCTTTGAAAAACAAGCCCTATGTACGGACAACCCTGGTGGTTCAGATGGTAAAGAATCTGCCTGCAATGCAGGAGACCTGGATTCAATCCCTAGGTCGGGAAGATCCCCTGGAGAAGAGAATGGCAACCCACCCCAATATTCTCACCTGGAGAATCCTGTGGGCAGAGGAGCCTGGCAGACTACACCCCACGGGGTCACAAAGAGTCAGACCCGACTGAGTGACTAACACTTTCACTTTGATGTATGGACAGGGACTCCCATCAAGATGGTTCAGTCTGACACACTTCATTTCCAGAGGCCTGGAACATGCAGTCAGTAACTACAGGGGATGAAAGGTTTAAAGAGTAGACCGCAGAAGATGAGAAGCTGCTTTAATGAGTGTTTCTTTTGAACACCAAGGCACACACTTCAGAACACTTTAGTGACAAAAAAGCTGGTTTACTGAAGAATCTGTCTTACAGCCAACGCGGCAGACCATGAAGCTAACACGGGTGACAGACACCCTACAGCAAGCACGGGTGCTTCCGCCTGTCACAACGAGCCAACGCGAAGCTGGGAAAGAGCGCAGCTCCGTCTGCAACGCCAGGGCCACCCGAGAAACTCCGCCCTCGGCAGGAGACGGCGCGGCCCCCGGGGAAGACGCGCGTCCGCATCAGACGTACTGACAGTCTTCCAAAGTTGCACGCACACCAACAGCGAATGGGAGTCCTTGCTGCTTTTCATCTTTGCTGGCATTTGGTTTTCTTGGTGCTCTGAGGTTTGGCCATTCTACCTGGGCAGTGGCCATCTGACTGTTGCTTTAACTGGCATCTCCTTGACGGCGCACAACTTCTCATCTGCTTATTTGCCACGGGTGCATTTCCATCAGTGAGATGTCGGTCAAGGTTACTGGCCCACTGTTAAAAGTCAGGTGGTTTATTTTCTTACTGTTGAGCTGTGAGAGGCTTCTGTATATTTCAGATAAGTCACTTATCAGATAACATCTTTTCTATCTATTTTCTTCCAGTATGTGACTCGTCTTCTCAATCTCTTGACACTGTCTTTTGCAGAGCAGAATTTTTGAATTTTAACAATTTTACTGAAGTCTGGCTTGTCAATTCTTGCTCTCACGGATCATGCCTTTGGAGTCACACCTTAAAAGCCACCACCACACCCAAGGCCATCTAGGCTGTCTCTCTGTTATCTTCTAGGACTAAGAAGTTTAATGTTTTACACTTAGGTCTGTAACACACTTTAAGTCAATTTTTGTGGAGGATGTAAGCTACCTCACCAGACCCGGTTCCGCGTGTGGGTGCCCGGCTGCTCCAGCGCCATCTGCTGCCCCACCGCACTGTCTTCACTCCGCTGTCAAAGACCACTCGGCTGTGTCTCGGTCGGTCTGTTTCTGGGCTCTCCAGCCTGTTCCCCTGCTCTATCTGCCTGCTCAGCAGCACGCTGCCTTGCTTACGGAAAGCTCGACAGGAAGTCTGAGGGCAGCGGCGCCCGTCTCTTGGCTGTCCTCCCCCCTCAACACCGTGCTGGCTGTTCTGGGTCTTCTGCCCCCGCGCAAGACTCAGAGCCAGTTTGCTGACCTACACAAAGCAACGTATCCTTGGGTTTTCATAGCAACTGCGCTGAATCTGTAGACCCAGCTGGGAAGACCGACATCTCACCAACACTGAGTCTTACCGTCCATGAACACAGACCACCTCTCCAGCTCTCCAGCTCTCCTCCGGTGCCCTTCAGCAGAGCTGTGTAGTTTTCCTCACACAGATCTCACGCGTGTTCTGTTAGATTCATGCCTGAGTATTCCATTTTGGTGTGTGTGTGTGCAAATTTAAATGGTATTGTTTTAAATTTCAAATCTGACGTGTCTATTGCTGGTAGGAAGCAGATGACTCTGCATATTAATCCTGTGTCCTAAAACCGTAATAAACTGTAACTGCTTATTAGTATCAGGAGGGTTTTCGTTGTTGCTGTTAACATTGATTTTTTTCAAATTTTCCACACTCTCAACATGCTTTTAATTTGCATTTTCTTCATGACATGTTGAGTATCTTTTCATGGATATGCTGGTCATTTGTATTTTTTGTTTGTGAATTGTCCACATCTTTTGCCCATTTTTTGCAGCAGTATTTGTCTAACTGTTGAGTTGTAGCAGTTCTTTACATATTTTAAGTAAAAGTGCTTTGACACACGTTTTGCAAAGGTATTCTCCATTCTATAGTTTGGCTTTTCATTTAACTGCGTCTTTTTAAGAGTGAATTTTAAAATTTTTGATGAAGTTGTAAATTTTTTCTTTTATAGTCTGTGCTTTCTGGATTCTAAAACATCTCTGCCTACTCAATGTCACAAAGATGTTCTTTAAAATGTTCTTCTGGAAATTTAATAGTTTTAGCTCTTACATTTAAGTCTATGATCCAATTTGAGTTAATTTTCTTGTCTAATGTGAGGTAACGTTCAAGATTCATTTTTTTCTCATATAGATATCTAGTTGTCCTGGTACCATTTAAAAAACACAACCCCCCCCCTTTTTTTTTACTATTGATTTATGTTCGTTCATTTGTCAAAAATCAATTTGCCATTTAAGTGTGGATTTTTTCAGGGCCCTCTTCTGCTCCAGCGCTCTACGTGCAGCCTTGTGCCAGAGGTCGCCGCCTCGGTCACCGGGAGACTTGAATCGGGCAATACAAACCCTCCAGTCTAGACAATCTTTAAGACTGCCCTGTGCTCTCTTACACATCTTAGAATTAGGTTTCAATTTCTTCCCCAAAAAGCCTGCTAGGATTTTAACTCGAGTGTTTAACTTGTAACACTTATTTTCAGCTAAACTACTGGGTTAATAGTTTAATCTATTAGCAATCTAACATAATTATTGATATGGTTGGGTTTGGGTCTATCACTTTATTATTAATTTTTAACTTGTCACTTCTGCTGTATGGTTCCATTTCTGTATTTTCCTGACTTTTGAAAAAATTGTTTGAATGTTTTTTGGAATTTCAATTTTCATACTCACACTTTACCTTTGCTTCTCTGCGTTATTTGCGTAGTTACTGCTCTAAGGAGTACAGTATACACCTCTCTAGCTGCGCACACTTCTCGGACAACTGCAACAGCGCCATTTCACGCGAGACACACACCCCTCAGCACCCCTCCTGGTGTAGCCCCGACACGTTATACGGGATTTACAGTCTCTTCCACGCGTGTTATAAACTTCACGATGTTATGAGTTTTGCTTATATAATTTATAAAGAAATAAAGAATAATGAAAGACTTCTGCACTTCTCCAGATACTTATAGTTTCTGATGACGTTTCTTTTTCAAGGATTCAAAATTCTATCTGGTACCACTTTTCTTCAGCCTGGAAGAACATCCTTTGCCATTTCTTGTAGGGCCAGTGATGAATTTTCTGAGTTTTACTTTATCTTAAAGACATTCTTTTACCTTGATTTAAATTTTTACTGAGACATAATTAACATGTCATAAGTTCATCCTTTTAAAGAATACAGTTCAGTGGCTTTGGGTGTGCTCACGGGTTGGTGCCATCACCACCACCAGATCACCTTCCTCCCGGATGGCACCTTCCTTTGACAGGGACGCTGCGAGGCAGGCCCCCCCCCTCTGCCCCCGGCGCTCTGAGCGTGCGCCTCCGCTCTCCTGGCTCACAGAGCAAGGTGGTCAGCGCACGGGCCGCTGCTTCTCTGTCCGCAACGCGTGACGCTCCTCTCGCTGCTTTCGACGCTGCTTTTTCTCTTTGGCTCTCAGCGGTTCTGCCATGGTGTGTCCTTTTCTGTTGTTATTTTAATTTTTATTGGTGCATAGCTGACTCGCAGTGCTGTGCTACTCTCTGCCGTACCCAAACGTGAATGAGACACACAAACACACACGTCTGCTCTCTTCTGCCTCTTGAGAAACCTGCATGCAGGTCAACAAACAACAGTTAGAAGTGGACACGGAACAACGGACTGGTTCCAAATCGGGAAAGGACAACAAGGCTGTATATTGTTGCCCGGCTTATTTAACTTACATGCAGAGTACATCATGAGAAACGCTGGGCTAGAAGAAGCACAAGCTGGAATCAAAATTGCCGGGAGAAATATCAATCACCTCAGATATACAGACGACGCCACCCTTATTAGAAAGCAAAGAAGAACTAAAGAGGCTCTTCATGAAAGTGAAAGAAGAGAGTGAAAAAGTTGGCTTAAATCGAAACATAAAAGCTAAGGTCATGGCATCAGCCCCATCACTTCTTGGCAAACAGACGGGGAAACAGTGGAAACAGTGAGAGACTATTTTTGGGCTCCAGAATCCCTGCGGACAGCGATGCAGCCATCCTCCTGGGAAGGAAAGCTAAGACCAACCTAGACAGCAGATTAAAAAGCAGAGACATGACTTTGCCAACAAAGCTCCATCTTCTAGTCAAAGCTATGGTTTCTCCAGTGGTCAGGTATGGATGTGAGAGCTGGATCATAAAGAAAGCTGAGCGCCGAAGAATGGATGCTTCTGAACTGTGGTGTTGAAGAAGACTCTTGAGAGTCCCTTGGACAGCAAGGAGATCCAACCAGTCCGTCCTACAGGAAATTAGTCCTGAATATTCATTAGAAGGGCTGAAGCCGAAGCTCCAATACTTTGTCCACCTGATGCGAAGAACTGACTCACTGGAAAAGACCCTGATGCTGGGAAAGACTGAAGGCAGGAGGAGAAGGGGACGACAGAGGATGAGATGGCTGGATGACATCACCGACTCGATGGACATGAGATTGAAAAAGTTCCGGGAGTTGGGAGTGGACAGGGAGGCCTGGCGTGCTGTGGTCCATGGGGTCACAAAGAGTCGGACATGGCTGAGCGACTGAACTGAACCGAACTCTTTTCTAAGATTCTTTTCCCGTGATGGGCATTATAGAGTGCTGAATAGAGTTCCCTGTGCTATGCAACAGGTCCTTATCAGTTATCTATTTTATATACAGTGGTCTGTGTGTGTCAATCCCAATCTCCCAATTTATCCCTCCCCCTCTTGCCCCTAGTAACTGTAAGATGTTTTTCTATACCTATAACTGTTTCTGTTTTATAAATAACTTTATTTGTACCATTTTCTTAGATTTCACATACATGTGATATCATATAATATTTGTTCTTCTCTGCCTGAAAAATCTCTAGGTCCATCACACTGCTGCAAAGGGCATTATTTCATTCTTCTTATGACTGAGTAGTGCTCCAGTATCAACATGGTGACCCCTTCTTTACCCACTCTTCTGCTGCTGGACACCAGGGCGCCCCAGACACGCTCCGCCCTTCTTTGGGTTCATCTGGCCTGGCATCCACCAAGTATCTCAGATATCTGAGTTTCTGTTTTTCATCCAATTTGAGACGTTATTGTCTTAATTTTTCCAATGTTTGTTTTAGCCCATTCCCTCTCTCCTCACTTTCTTAAGATTCCAACTACACGTATGTTTGATTGTTTGATACTAAGAGGTCCCTGAGACTCTATTCATTTTTTTCTAATGTTTTCTCTGTTCTTCACATTAATTCCCATTGTTCTATTTTCAAGTCCACTTACATTTCCTTCCAACATCTCTATTCTACTATTAAATCCATCCAACAGATTTTTACATTTCAAACACTGTCTTTATCATTTCTAGAAATTCCATGTGGCTCTTCTTCATTGTTTCTATTTATTGGACGAGACTCTCTGTCTTTTCTCTCTCAGAGAACACGCTGCTTCGCTTCACTGAGGATATTTTAAGAGCCGCTTTAAAATTCTTGTCTGCTGCTGCCAGTGTCTCGTGCGTCTCAGGCTGGGGTCAGTGGTTTTCTTTCCTCCTGGGATATGTTTCATTTCCTTGATCCCTCCTATGTAGGATAATTTTGACTGTACTCTCAACATTAACCCTTAAATGCTAACTAGTGAAAACTCTAAGATTGTTATTTTTCTCCAGCGAGAGCTTCTTTTGTTTTGGCCGGCAAATATCTTGGTTTTGCCTGGACTGACCTGAATTACAAATCCGCTTCTTAGAAAGCAGCTCTAGGCCACTTCAGATTTATTTTTTAAGTCAAGCTGTTCTGATACTGTCATATTCATGTATGGTTCAGAAGTAAGTGCACAAATTTTCGTACACAAAATATGAGGGCTCTCCCTCCTCTGAGGCTCCTCTCTTTCTTTTAGGGATTCCTCCACTATCTTGAGTGGCCAAGGTTCTCTGACGTTACTCTCCCAGTTTCTCTGATCAGAGAGACCACTGTTTCTTCATCAAGAGTCCAAAGAATATGGCCTGTGCTCACCCTGAAGCTAAACTTAGTGGAAAGGCGACGCTGCCTCCCCGCCCCTCCCGCTGTGTGCTCCCCGAGAGCAGCCTCTGCCCACTCTCAAGTGCCTTAAACGTTGCTTTCTTCTATTAAGTCCAGTGTTCACAGTTACTTTCTGCAAAGTAATTCTCTAGAAGGTGGTCTTATTTTGACATTACAAGAAGTAATGGTCTTCCTAAGTCAACATTCAGATTAAATAGCTGTTTCTGCTTTTCACTTCAAGTACTGCCCCTGGAAATTAACTTCAAAGAGCGAATAAAGTCTTAAAGGTGACGCATATAGGCCCATCTCAGGGACCACGAACTTGATGTCCGTATGATTCTTTCTCTTCCATCATACCTGTTAGACACACATTCGGAAGCAAATCCACAGGAGGCTCTCGCACGCTTAGACACGGGGGACACTGCTGATTAAAACGGTTTTTCCATTGTGCTCATGACAAAACACACAAAAGCCGACAGAAACACGGAGCCGTACGGAACGCGAGGACGACCAACAGACTCAAGACTGAGTCTAGGAGTCTGAATGGTTCTCATTTCTCTGGCATTATCTTCCACTGTAATCAGAAGTCTTTGAGCATGAAAGTCTAAAAATAAACTACTTTCTCTTCATTAAACTGTTAACCTAAGAGCAAGAGCTCAACCTTCCCAGCAACGCTACTAACACTCATTAGAACAAGACTTAAATATTTACACGTTTTACTTCATCCTAGAGGCACAATAAATAGCAGCCCCTTAAAGGAACCTGTGTTTCTGAGTCCTCTACCTGCCTCGGCAAAGTCCAAAGTGACATGTCAGGTGACATGCAGCCGCCTGGATGTCTGGGACCAGACGGGGCCAGAAACAGACCTGTGCCTGAGAGACAGAACTGTCCGCTGCCTTTCCTCACGTGCGAAAGGAGACAGCTCCTACTGTGGCTGCGGGGGCTCCTCTACCCGTGCCAGGCATGCTTCTGCCCGGCTCTCTGTCTAGCTCTTCCCGAAGATAAAAAGAAGTTGCTCATTACTGAAGAGTCCAAAACTCTGACTGGGGACAGTCAGTAGCAAGCAGAGTCTCTGTGTCAAGAACAGTCTCCACACAAGGCCTGTTCTTTTCTGGCTCAAACTTCTGGCCTGGCCTGATTTCTTGAGAAGGCCACTCTCGTGCATGCCTCCTCTCAGTGTGTATCATGGTTGCTGAGTGGATGTGGAGGTTCCCTTGGGACCTGGTGTTCACTCACTGTGTGCTCTTTCTAACCTTCGGGCTCACACAGCTCACCGTGCTGGTCCCAAGATTATGATTAGACGGGGCTGGGAGGGACGCAGGAGTTCTCACATAGGTAGACTGCATGCACCGATGCGGCTTCTGAGGAGAGCTCTGCACTGGCCTATCGGAAGCTTGCTCAGCTTTTACAGACAGTGTGGCACTGAGTCCCACCAGCTACTGTTCCTTGCAGACAGACAGTCCCCTCCTGACTCCTGAGGAATAAGAGTAATATTACTGAGCAGACTTTGGGCATTTCTGGATTTCCAGCTGTAACAGCTTGATTGCACCAAAACCTCGTCCTGTATAAACGAATTAGCTTCCCACAGAAATAGTGCCTATGGAAACTCTTCACAAATACATGAAATAACAAACAATATCAACAAACTAAAACTGTCGTCAGAGCTGCTTAGTTGGTACGTAGTATGATCCTATCATTGCCTGTTCAGCTCAGTTCAGTCGCTCAGTCGTGTCTGACTCTGTGCGACCCCATGAACCGCAGCACGCTAGGCCTCCCTGTCCATCACCAACTCCTGGAGCCTGCTCAAACTCGTGTCCATCGAATTGGTGATGCCACCCAACCATCTCATCCTCTGTCGTCCCCTTCTCCTCCTGCCTTCAATCTTTCCCAGCATCAGGGTCTTTTCCAAACAGTCAGTTCTTCTCAGCAGGTGGCCAAAGTATTGGAGTTTCAGCTTCAGTATCAATCCTTCCAATGAACATTCAGGACTAGTTTCCTTTAGGATGGACTGGTTTGATCTCCTTGCAGTCCATTTTGATGCCCACATCATATGAGTTATTAAATATTAGCAAACATCAACTAAAACAATAAACATTTCTAAACTTTTCAAGGCCTACTTTAGGCCTCTATTATTAATTAGTTTATGTAGTCTCCCCTCATCAAAAGAATCTGAAGATTTTTTACATTAATACAATGTTAATCATTTAGAAAGGACAGGTGTGAATAATTTTAATGTTTCACAAAGCAATTTTAACTAATTTTTTTCTAGTTAAAATATTAGGAACTCTCCCACTGAAAACCCTTCCCTTCCTGGGACTCCCTGGTGGCTCAGGGTTAGGAATCTGCCTTATAAATGCAGGGGACACAGGCTCAGTCCTAGTGGGGGACTAACAGCCCACCGCCTCGTGCCTCAGCTAAGGGATCTGCAGCACAAGGAAAGGTCTCGGTGGCACAGTGAAGACAGGCTAAGTGAATCCACGGAGAAAATCCTTCCCTTCCCGGTTAGTGTCATTACCCTATAATGTATTCTTATTGGTTGGGAAATCACTTTTAAGGCTAAATTTAACTAAACCCTTTACAAGAAGTCAATGGATTCTTCAAAAATATGTTTGCTGCAACTCTAATAAATTTCAGTTAATACAAAAACTCTCTTTAGAAAAGTCTGATGAACACTTCTTAAAGGAAAAATCTTGTATTACACAACGACTATGAAACACTTGATTCTTCACGCTGTGAGTGGACCCCTCCAGCTTCTCCTGTAATATTAATGCATATGTGTGCACTGTGGGAAAACATGACGTAACTTTTAAAATAATAAATTTAGACTAAAAAGATCATTGTATTTTCTCTGAAATTCAAAGAGCATTTTTGTTTGTTTTTTACTATTAAACAATCCACGTTCAAAGTTTAAGAAGACAAACAGTATAAACAGGCCTAAAAAGACCCTGAAAATATCCACAGTCCCACCACTCAAAGATAACTATCGTTAATCTTTGGCATGGTTTTCTAGGATTTTAGCCACAAACAAATGATTGATAAATGCTTCTTAACTTTCTAGGCAATTCTATTATCAAATGTAATTTGTAAAGCACATAATCTATATATATATACTTTTTAGGTTGTGAGATATTTAACTTGGAACATCCCACTCTCACAGAGGAAAAGAATCAGTAACAACACATTTTTTTATTCTGTTGCCATAGTTTCTGCTAAGCTGCACGCATGTAATTGCACAGAGGATGTGCTGAAATCATTTTATTAGATCCAATGATTCACTTATGCTAAAGTGAAAGGCTTAATTTAAAAGCACTTTTACAATTAAAGTAGAAATAAAGAGAATAATGCTTCTGAAGCCATTTCAAGTAGGTTTCTTGGTATTTGACTAAGGCACTCATATACTAGGTTTTATTCAGTGAATTAGTTACTTATTAAATTTTCAATAAGCTCTGAAAATGGAGTTTAATAGAAAAGACTACAGAGTCTGTGGATATTAAAGGGAATATCAGCATCATGTGAAGCTACTAGTCAGCCTTATTAAGAATTACTAGTCCTCAAGGATGAGATGGCTGGATGGCATCACTGACCTGATGGAAGTGAGTCTGAGTGAACTCCGGGAGATGGTGATGGACAGGGAGGCCTGGTGTGCTGCGATTCATGGGGTCGCAAAGAGTCAGACACGACTGAGCGACTGAACTGAACTGATTCACTCATTTAAGAAACATTTACCAAGTGCTTCCTAATACCTGAACCAAGTGTTAGGTCTGTAGCCAACAAGTACAGGATTTAAACTAGCCAAGACGAGAGATTCTGGACCAGAAGAAGGGATGGAACAAAAGCGTGAGTAGGAATAAGTACTTCCCTACCAGAGAATATTAGCTGTAAGAAACGTGTGGGGAAAACAGGGGAAGCATGACATAAAATAGATACAAGAAGTGAGCTGATCCCAAACCTAGAATGCCAGACTAGTTCTAATTGAATCAAAACTACTGAACCCGCAAGTAGCAGCAGCTCCTGAAGAGACTGGAGTCCAGCTTCAGGAGAATTACCCCAGCAGCAGCATGCTGCCCTATGAGCGGAGCAAGGGGAGCGATGCGAGAAGCCGGGGGCCGCTGCAGCACTCGAGGAGCGCTGTGGGCCTAGTCCAGCACTGACAGAAACCGAGAGGGAGGGCGCAGAACCCAAGACCCACCGAGACAGGGCTTCCCTGGCGGCTCAGCGGCAAAGAACCCGCCTGCCAGCGCGGGAGACGCGGGTTCAGCTCCCGGTCCGGGAGCGCCCTTCCCGCAGAGCAGCCAAGCCCGGGAGCCGCAGCTCCTGAGGCCCCTGAGCCCTGTGCTCGTAGTGCACAACCAGAGAAACCACGGCAGTGAGACGCTCACGCCACGAAACTAGAGCGAAGCCCGCAGCAAGGGAGACCCAGCACAGTCAGAAACTGTGTGTGTGCGTCTGTGCCGCAAGGGAGACCGAGCACAGACAAAAACTCTGTGTGTGTGTGTGTGTGTGTCTGTGTGCAGCAAGGGAGACCCAGCACAGTCAGAAACTGTGTGTGTGCGCGTCTGTGCCGCAAGGGAGACCGAGCACAGACAAAAACTGTGTGTGTGTGTGTGTGTGTGTGTGTGTGTCTGTCTGTCTGTCTGTGTGTGTGTGCCGCAAGGGAGACCGAGCACAGACAAAAACTCTGTGTGTGTGTGTGTGTGTGTGTGTGTGTGTGTCTGTGTGCAGCAAGGGAGACCCAGCACAGTCAAAAACAAGTAAGTAAACAGTGTGTGTCTGTGTGTGTGTGTGTCTGTGTGTGTGTGAAGAATCACTGAAATGCTTCAGGAAGCATCTGCTGAGCACCTGACTTGGGAGCTGAGACTACAGAAGCAACCAGGACAGGACCCCCACTTGCAGACGAGCTGACTGAGCCCCCCACCTGCCCCAGTGAGCCGTGGCGAATGGCAGCTGCTGACAGAGTCTTGCTGAAAGGGGAAGTTGAAAGGGAAAGTTGGAAGGGGAGGCTTCGGGCTTCAACACTGATTTTGCAGTTACGGCGCGCCATCCCAAGGGCCATCCTGTGGGGAGCACCAGACAAGGAACCGCAGCTCTGCAGACCGCACGTGGATGGGGCTCAGGACATGCTGCCCCAAAGCGCAGTACCTTGGTAGAGTGGGCATTTTAAGCTGAAGGGATCTGAGAACCAGCGCATGCAAGGACTCTCTGACCTTCCCCTGAGGTCAGCCACAGACCCTCCTGTGCAAGTGCGCCCTCCCCGCACACCCAGAGGAAAGGCGCATCCCTCCCTTTCAAGTCAGGGACATGGAGAGGAATCAGAACAAACAGGATCTGCCAAGCTTCCCCCAGTTCACGACCCACACCCTTTTCCCATGAGGCTCCATTTTTCATCAACCCTAACATTAAAAAGCTCAGGTTTAACCATTTCTCTAAGTCTTTTATTTCCTCGTGAAGGCCACCAAGTAACATAAAACTTGCATGAAATCAATTTATATGCTTCTCTGTTGTTAACTGTCTTCTGCTACAGGAATCCAAGTTGAGAATTCAGAAGAGTAAAGAAAAAAGTGTTTTTCTTTCCTCCCCTACAACGCCCAAGGATTTTAGAAGGGAACAAGGGCTAAAGTTTTAAGAAGAAAACTTCAGGAGATCACAAAAAGAGGGCAAGTCTTGATGATGACCAACAGTTAGGACACAAGGAGAGAAAGGGTTAGAAAACGAATAATGTGTAGAATCCAAGGAAAGACAAATGTTAACTGAAAGCTGACCATCCGGGTAGTCACTCTGTGATACACTGATAAATATATACATTTGGTCTTAGTCCCAAAAGCTTAGGAAGCTCCTGAGAGTGATAAGAGTCTCTCGTAAGTTACTGAGGGAGGGGGTGGTGCCAGACACCAGGGGCTCTGGACCCACCCTCTGTCCGCCTTCCCACCCCAGGGGCGGGAAGAGGGGCTGGACAGTGAGGTAATCACCAGTGGCCATTATTCAATCTGGCACACCTGTGAAGAAACGTCCATGAAGACCCCTAAACAACAGGGCCTGGGGGTCAGAGAGCTTCTGGGTTGGAGCACACACAGAGGCTGGGACAGCAGTCTTCCCTGGGAGTTCTAGAAAGTTCCACACTTCTCAGCACCTCCCACATCCCAAATGCCCGGCCCAACGAATCCCTTCCCTGTGATCCTGAGTTGCTGCTGTAGGAATAAGTGAAAGTTGTACGAGTAACTTAAATAAATCAAGCCTCCAATCTACACAGGGAGGTCAAGGCACAAAGGTGGGGGTAGAAAAACAAAACAATATCCTGAAAAGTAACGGATACAGATAGTACTGGAGACTAAAGGGAAGGAATTGAGGAAATGGGAAAGAATCCTATGAAACTTTTTTCCAGCTTGGAAGGCAGATGAATGAGACAGCCCATGGACAAAGGGGATACAAGAAAGGCTGGGGGTGTTTTAGGGAGCAGATCCCTCAGAAAGTGATGAACATCGGGATGCTGGGCAGAAAGGGCCAGAGAGGAGGGCTGGAGGGCAGAGGTGACAGACAAGGGGGTGTCAAGGTGCTGTGGCTGGAAAAAGGGTTCTGCGTAGCCTTTCTAACGGGCGCAAACGGCCTCCACCAGAGAAGCAGTGCCCTGAAGCAAGAGTCAAACGCCTCAGAAATCAGCCAAAACGCACAACGGAGTGAGGCCTACAGCAGGGCAGAGGGTCCGAAGGCTTCTTCCCTGGCTCAGAGGCAAGAGTCCACCTGCAACGCAGGAGAGGTGAGAGAGGCAGGTTCAGTCCCCGGGCCAGGAAGGCCCCTGGAGGACGAGACGGCAGCCCACCCCGTGTGCTTGCTGGGAAGATCCCACCAGCAGCGCCTGGCAAAGCTGCAGTCCATGGGGCGGCACAACAGTCGGCACAACTGAGCAGAGCACACCGCGACCGCCAGAGCTGAGACACCCACAGGACGACAGCAACGGCCGGCCGCACGGGGGCTGGGCAGGGGAGCAGAGGCCGGTGCCAGGCCGGGCGGGCCTCCGCACCCCCGGGAGCAGCCTCAGTGACAGCTGGGCCCCAGGCCCCCAGGAAGGGACGCCCCGTCCTCAGCGTGGCTGTGCTGCGCTCCTGCGCTTTTCCGTCTTCAGCCATTACACCACACAACCATTCCCCTTTTATCCTAGTTCCATGCTCCCCAAGCAAACCAATCTTCACTTGAGAGCTTTACCCCAAAGGAAAAGTGCACTAATTAAGGACACAGAGGTATTTCCCGCACTTGTCGATTTGTACTGCCCACTGCAAGCTGGTAAAATGTCACCAGGGTTTACATCAGTCTTCTGTGATTAAAACCACAACGAGATGCACGAGATCGAAGAACGAAGAGGAAACACAGCAGCATAATGACCCAACACCGAGTCCCATCTGCCCCCGGCGAGGACACGGAATTGCAGCCACGCACGCCAGACACTGCAGTAGCACACCGTGCCCGCCAATGGCTTCCTGACTCCTTCCCATTTCAGAAGAAAAGGAAACCAATTATAAAAAGCCATGTTTAGTTGAGATTCAGTTGCGCATGCAAAAGGAAGCAGAGAAACGTCTAGTCTATTGCAGATGAAACAAATAATGAAGCTATAATTTATTATAAATCTATGATCTACAGAATACTATCAACTTCTACAACTTAAGCATGGTCAACACAAAACTTTGCCAATTTTCAGATACTTAACTGATTTTTTTCCTTGAGACATTAACTCATCAATCAAAAAAAAAGGGGGGGAAACAAAAACTAACAAGTTAATGAAAAAGTTCCTGTTTTTGGTAAAGAAAAGAATTTCAGACCTGGCCCAAATTCCCTATTCCTCAATAATTAGTTTCAGCTTCCTCTTTCCAGCACCTTCAGCAGTAAAGACATCAACACTAACCTCTAACTCCCAAGTGCCAGTGTGAGCAAGACCACACCACGACACTGTGGGCACGTTCCTCTTTCTAAAACTTTTCTTTTATTGAGGACCTGTGACAGAGAAAGGCTCAGGGATGGGACGACTGTAATCCCACACCCTAACACTGGCTAGCCACATTTTGCGTTCATTTCTGCTCTTTTGCTGATATGGCGGATCCCCGTTACCAGCGGGGGCCTGCCAGCTCCCGAGAATCTAAACAGACGGGCTCGAGTCCTGCAGACCCTCAGCCTGTGCCAGTCAGACGCCCCCCAGCCCAGGGCTCCATGAGGTCCTCAGCAGACACCCTCAGCTCCCGCCAAGGCGCTGAGGGTCATCGCGGTTCTGTACTACAACCAACCAAGCAAGGTTTGGGTCCTTCTCTGCGCTTCATGAAAGACAAAGGTAAAAGTGAAGTCGCTCAGTCGTGTCTGACTCTTTGCGATCCCATGGACTATAGCCCACCAGGCTCCTACATCCATGGGATTCTCCAGGCAAGAATACAAGAGTGGGTTGCCATTTCCTTCTCCAGATCTTCCTGACCCAGGGATTTAAGCCGGGTCTCCCGCATTGTGGGCAGACACTTTACCATCTGAGCCACCAGGGAATGAAAGACAAAAGCAAAACCCAAACACACAGAAAAAGCCTTCCTTAGTGTAAGAGACTTGAGCAAAGTCTTCAGGGAAGCCAGAGGGCAGCAAGCACGGCCGCAACGGACAGGGAACTGGAAGCAGGAACACCCTCGATCCCTCCCTCCACCCCTCAGGAGGCCGTCATCTCACCCATCCCCTGGTCTCACGTCAGCTTTCTCACTTCCCTCCTTTTCTCCCTCCTTCCTCATCGGGAACAAAACCAGCAGGCCTGGCCCCTTTTTCCTTGTCAAGCGGCTCCCTCCACACTGAGCCCCTCAGCGCCAGTGAACACCCAGGCTCATAGCCCGGGCGGCCCGGCCAGGTGACCTCAGGGCACTCGCTGCCACTCCCGGAGGGCTGGTGCCCACTGCGGCCGAAAGGGCTGTCTCCTCTGCTTCTTCACAGGCTGTCATGAGGCGCCGTTCCTGTAAGAGCCTGCGTCCCCAGTCGCTTCAGCCGCGTCGGCTCGTCGTGACCCCATGCCAGCCTGTTCTGTCCCTGGGATTCTTCAGGCGAGAACGCTGGAGCGGGTCGCCATGCCCTCCTCCAGGGGACCTCACAGTCTGCTAACTGAAGAAACACTCTGAAGGCTTCCTTGGAGCCGATCCTGTATGAAGCCCTGGAGAGCACACCCACTCTGAAATCAAGGGGCCCAGGGCCCAGGGCGGGCTCTCGGGCAGGTGGAGCAGCCCAGGGTGCCGGCAAGAGCAGAGCAGCAAGGGGCAGGGAGAGGAGCACGGCGGAGCACTCCCCCGCTCAGTGTCCACGGAGGCCAGGCTCGGAAGGGCAGCACACAGCCTACCAGAAGACGCAGAACACGGCCGTCTGGGGACCTGCAGACCACAGCACCGCAGCGCGCCAGGCCCCCTGTCCATCACCAACTGCCGGAGTCCACCCAAACCCACATCCACCGAGTCGGTGATGCCATCCAGCCATCTCATCCTCTGTCGTCCCCGTCTCCTCCCGCCTTCAATCTTTCCCAGCATCACGGTCTTTTCCAGTGAGTCAGCTCTTCGCATCAGGTGGCCAAAGTACTGGAGTTTCAGCTTTAGTATCAGTCCTTCCCACACCCAGGACTGATTTCCTTCAGGATGGACTGGTTGGATCTCCTTGCAGTCCAAGGGACTCTCAAGAGTCTTCTCAAACATCACACTTCAAAAGCATAAATTCTTCAGCACTCAAGCTTTTTTTATAGTCCAACTCACATCCATACACGACCACTGTAAAAACCATACCCTTGACTAGACGGACCTTTGCTGACAAAGTAACATCTCTGCTTTTTAATATGCTGTCTAGGTTGGTCATAATTTTCCTTCCAAGGAGTAAGCATCTTTTAATTTCATGGCTGCAGTCACCATGTGCAGTGATTTTGGAACCAATAAACTGGAACCAAATATTTGGAACCAAATAAAATCTGCCACTGTTTCCCCACCTATTTGCCATGAAGTGATGGGACCAGATGCCATGATCTTCGTTTTCTGAATGTTGAGCTTTAAGCCAACTTTTTCACTCTCCTCTTTCACTTTCATCAAGCAGCTCTTTAGTTGTTCTTCACTTTCTGCCATTAAGGGTGGTGTCATCTGCATATCTGAGATTATTGATATTTCTCCCAGCAATCTTGATTTCAGCTTGTGCTTCATCCAGCCCAGCGTTTCTCATGATGTACTCCGCAAAGAAGTTAAATAAGCACGGTGACAATATACAGCCTTGACGTACTCCTTTCCCGATTTGGAACCAGTCTGTTGTTCCATGTCCAGTTCTAACTGTTGCTTCCTGACCTGCATACAGATTTCTCAGGAGGCAGGTCAGGTGGTCTGGTGTTCC
Organism: Redunca redunca; assembly: GCA_006410935.1. Classification (NCBI taxonomy): domain Eukaryota; kingdom Metazoa; phylum Chordata; class Mammalia; order Artiodactyla; family Bovidae; genus Redunca; species Redunca redunca. The sequence goes on from SJYQ01008234.1 coordinate 401,671, forward strand.
CATCACTTCAAGAATTTTCCAGAGTTTATTGTGATCCACACAGTCAAAGGCTTTGACCTAGTCAATAAATCAGAAATAGATGTTTTTCTGGAACTCTCTTGCTTTTCTGATGATCCAATGGATGTTGGCAATTTGATCTCTGGTTCCTCTGCCTTTTCTAAAGCCAGCTTGAACATCTGGAAGTTCACAGTTCACGTATTGCTGAAGCCTGGCTTGGAGAATTTTGAGCATTACTTTACTAGTGTGTTAGATGAGTGCAATTGTGCGGTAGTTTGAACATTCCTTGACATTGCCTTTCTTTGCAATTGGAATAAAAACTGACCTTTTCCAGTCCTGTGGCCACTGCTGGGTTTTCCACATTTGCTGGCATATTGAGTGCAGCAGCTTTACAGCATCATCCTTCAGGATTTGAAAGAGCTCAACTGGAATTCCATCACCTCCACTAGCTTTGTTCGTAGTGATGCTTCCTAAGGCCCACTTGACTTCACATTCCAGGATGTCTGGCTCTAGGTGAGTGATCACACCATCGTGATGATCTGGGTCATGAAGATCTTTTTGTACAGCTCTTCTGTGTATTCTTGCCACCTCTTCTTAATATCTTCTGCTTCTGTTAGGTCCATACCATTCCTGACCTTTATTGAGCCCATCTTTGCATGAAATGTTCCCTTGGTACTTCTAATTTTCTTGAAGAGATCTCTAGTCCTTCCCATTCTGTTGTTTTCCTCTATTTCTTTGCACTGATCACTGAGGAAGGTTTTCTTATCTCTCCTTGCTATTCTCTAGAACTCCACATTCAAATGGGTATATCTTTCCTTTTCTCCTTTGCCTTTAGCTTCTCTTCTTTTCACAGCTATTTGTAAGGCCTCCCCAGACAGCCATTTTCCCTTTTTGCATTTCTTTTTCTTGGGGATGGTCTTGATCCCCGTCTTCTGTATAATGTCACGAACCTCCGTCCATAGTTATTCAGGCGCTCTGTCTATGAGACCTAACCCCCTGAACCTATTTCTCGCTTCCACTGTATAGTCGCAAGGGTTTGATTCGGGTCCTACCTGAGTGATCTAGCGGTTTCCCCTACCATCTTCAGTTTAAGCCTGATTTGGCGATGCGGAGCTCGACCTGAGCCACAGTCAGCTGCGGGCCTTGCTTCTGCTGACAGTTTAGAGCTTCTCCGTCTTTGGCGAAGTCTACTGTCACCTCTGCATTTAATCCTACTGTGAGAAAGGACTTTATCAACACCCTTTCCTTTTTCTGTTTTCCAGACTCCATGCTGCTAAGAGTGCCAATCTCGTTTTCATTAGCATTTAAAATGCGGCAGCCATGAATCACGTATCAGACTGCAGGAATCTGCTTACAGGTATAAACTTTCACAGGGCTGCTGCCAACTCGTTTTTCAAGCACAATCCCACCTTCTAAAAATGTTAATTTTAATTCATGATGAACTATATAATTTAATGCCATGAATGCTGGAGATCAAAGAAGCTAAAGTCATCCTGCCTTGGCCCAGCCTCCCTCCATTTCAGCTTTCACGGTTTTCTTCAATGCAGCCACGCTCCGCCCCCACATCTGTGATTTGGAAGAAAGGTCCCGGGCGGCTCTAGAGGGACTCACAGACATCACAGCTCGAGAGCAGGTGCGCCCGTGTCCCCTCTTTTTGTCTAAAAGATGAAGTGTGTATCCCATTTTCCTGATGCCAAGTTGAGCAATTATGACAAGGGTATGAGCACAATTATGTTGCCATGAAAAAGGTACAGACTGTCTGTGCCTCTTAATAATGTATCCCATCATTTAAATTTTTATTTGGTTTCAAAATCCAAGGCTGCAAAAACAGCCAATTCCCATATTCATAATCACTAATTTTTAACATCCTGCCACATTTGTCTTCTGTCTTACTCATATATTCATACACACACACACACACACACACACACACACACACAACTTAGTCTTTTAAGATCTACTTCAGAGTCGTTTGCACACGCCGTGCATCCTACACTTTAGTGGTTCAGAATGAAAAGTGTAAGTGTTAGTCACTCACTCATGTCCGACTCTTTGTGACCCCATGGACTGTGGCCCACCAGGCTCCTCTGTCCACCAGATTCTCCAGGCAAGAATACTGGAGCAGGTTGCCATGCCCTCCTCCAAGGGATCTTCTAAACCCAAGTAGACAGATTCTTTACTGTCTGAGCCACCAGGGAAACCCTAGTAGTTCAGAGTGCTTTTACGAAAAATTCTACTAAGTAACCTCAGTACAGTTATCAAATTCAGGAAGTTTGATATTGATAAAATAATCTATGGTCCCTTTGGGCTTCCCAGATGGCTCAGGGGTAAAGAACACCTACTAATGCCGGAGATGTGGGTTCAATCCCTGGGTTGGGAAGATTCCCTGGAGTAGGAAATGGCTCCCCATTCCAGTATTCTTGCCTGGAGAATCCCACAAACAGGGGAGCCTGTCGGGCTGCAGTCAGTCCACGGGGTCGTAAAAGAGTCAGACACGACTGGGTGAGTGAGCATGCGTGCGTGGTCCCTGTTCTGATGTGTCAACCACTCGATGTCCTTTGTGATGGCTCATTTTACGCCTCAACTTGCCTGGACCACAGAGTGCCCAGATATTAAGTCAAACACTACTCCAAGTCTTTCTGTGATGGTGCTGTGGGATAAGGTTACTATTCAAATCGGTGAACTCTGGGTAAAGCAGCCTGCTCTCCATAAAGGCACGCGCGCACAGCAGCACTCCGTCATCAGAAGGAAGTGACAGGCGTGCGGCTGGGACCGACAGGTGCTGGAGGCATTGCTACGCTCTGTGCAGAGGCGGCTCGCCGGCCCGAGCCCCCCTGCCCCACCGCCCTCTCAGCCTGCAGCGCTGCCCACGGGCGCCCCGAGACCGGCAGGCGGAGACGGCGAGGCTCAGGCCTGCTCGCCGACGGCTCCGCGCCACAGAGCCAGCCACGGAAGCGCTGCGGCTCTTCCTGGGACACTGCCGACAGCAGAGGCGACGAGGCCACGCAACCAGCTACTGTAACCACCAGCCTCGCTTTGCTCTATGATTAGGGATAAGCTGTTTCTCCCTTGTTTTGTTACCTTACTAATAATACGTTTGTGGGGAAGAGTGTGTGTATAAAACAAGTATCTTTATTCTCTTCCCTCTCTTAACCCCTTTATGTAACATGATGTATTAAATTTATTTCACAGTATTTAAGCTATAGGATGACAAGGAGTAGAATAACCACCACTTGGGGACTTTGAATCCTCTTCTGAGGAAAGGTTGGTTGTGTTTTGCATTGTACACAGGATAGTATAAAACAGTAGCTCCAAGTATGACCTTGCTATTGCTTTTACTTGGGGTCTAAGCATGGTTTAAGGAGACGCATACTGATGCCCAGATATCTGGCCACTCAGACGCGATTCCAGGTGTCTCTATGATGATGTTTTGATTAACGTTTAAATCTATGGGCTTTGAGTAAAGCAGACTGCCCGCCATAGCGTGAACGGGTCTTATTCAATCGACTGAAAGCGCAAATAGAACAAAAAAGACCAGCCTCCCTTAAGGAAGAGATAATTCTCTGATGGGAACAGAGCCTCTTCTGGATTTCAAGCCTACTGTCCCACCCTGTAGACTTCAGACTTGCCTCCACCTCACATGAGCCAATTACTTATGATGAATCTCTCTGTGTTCAGTTCAGTTCACTTCAGTTGCTCAGTCGTGTCCGACTCTTTGCGACCCCATGAACCGCAGCACGCCAGGCCTCCCTGTCCATCACCAACTCCCGGAGTTCACTCAGACTCACGTCCATCAAGTCTGTGACGCCATCCAGCCATCTCATCCTGGGTCGTCCCCTTCTCCTCCTGCCCCCAATCCCTCCCAGCATCAGAGTCTTTTCCAATGAGTCAGCTCTTCGCATGAGGTGGCCAAAGTACTGGAGTTTCAGCTTCAGCATCATTCCTTCCAAAGAAATCCCAGGGCTGATCTCCTTCAGAATGGACTGGTTGGATCTCCTTGCAGTCCAAGGGACTCTCAAGAGTCTTCTCCAACACCACAGTTCAAAAGCATCAGTTCTTTGGCACTCAGCCTTCTTCACAGTCCAACTCTCACATCCATACATGACCACAGGAAAAACCATGGCCTTGACTAGACAGGCCTTAGTCGGCAAAGTAATGTCTCTGCTTTTGAACATACTGTCTAGGTTGGTCATAACCTTTCTTCCAAGGAGTAAGCGTCTTTTAATTTCATGGCTGCAGTCACCATCTGCAGTGATTTTGGAGCCCAGAAAAATAAAGTCTGACACTGTTTC